>OY755202.1:7394677-7867817 GCA_963576765.1 Draba incana | reverse complement strand
GGAATTAAACCTTGTATGGACCGATATGTAATTAGAAGATAAGTGCGGTTTAGTTGATAAATTATATTTTTGTAACTAGGTTAAACCGATTGTGTATATAAGGTTACGCCTTAACATATTAATAAACAAGAAACTTTTCATACCAAAATAGACTTTTTGACAATGAACAAATAAATCAACGAATTCTAACCTCCAAAAGTTTTGTTTTTATTGAAATAGTCAATTTCAGTATATAAATGAATTATTTATTTGCAAAAAATACTTATAAACAACATTTTTTTTATATAAATATAACATGTTATTAATCTGATAATACATTATTTCATATCTAAATCACACTACACCATTAATTTACGATTTTTACACCATGTAATTTTTTTTGCAAATAGTGATGTCTTCTCTCTTCTATCCTCAAATCTACAAAATGATCCATTAAGTTTTTAAGCGAAATTTCAACACGATGAATTTGCGGCTCTACACGTTTATGCAATTATGAATTGTATAAGCGAAAACAAAATCTTTTTATACAAAGAAAAAACAATAAAAGTCTACAATGAGAGTATCACACCAATCACCATCAACCTTAATTTTCCTCCTTTCATTATTTAGATCGAACACAAACTTCGGCCTCTCTCTATCTCACTCACTTCCACTTACACAAGAACCTCTTTGTTTTAGTCTCTCTGCACATAAACTCTCTCACAAAAATATTATTTTCATTATTTGACCAAGTAATATTCGAAGTTATAAATAATCATTTATCTATTGGTTTTCTTGAGAACTATGGAGAATTCGTACGATTCCACAACTCCATATACGGTCTCATGGTCATTACAATCTGATTCTTCCGACTCTGATTGGACCCGGTTTAATCTCGGTTTATCCCCTTCCTCCACCGGTAATTTTCCCGCGGATGAATTTGTCGGTGGTATTGAAAAAGCCGAATCGGTTTCAAGAAGCCACCGTCTCGCAGAGAAGCGACGCCGTGATCGGATCAATTCTCACCTCTCCGCTCTCCGGAAACTTGTCCCCAATTCCGACAAGGTACAAATCACTTCGATTTCAGACATTGAAGTGTTTTCGGTTTATGTCATGAATTTCAATATGAGTTAACCGGTTTAGTAATAAAATAAATATTTTTCTTTTTTTTTTTTGTTCAAAAAATATATATTTTTCTAACTTTTTTAAATAACTGCAAAAGCGAAATTGGCATGTGTCAGTCCAAAACCGGTTTTGAATCCCACAATGGTTTCATTTCTCTTGCAAAATTATCTTTACAATGTTTCGGTTTATTAATGAAATTCCATTTAGAGTTACAAAAACCGGTTTAGTAATAAACTAGATCATTTCCTGTTTAGTCAAGACCGGTTTTGATCCCACAATCGTATCATTTCTATTACAAAATTGGCTCTCTATGTTTCGGTTTAGAAATGAAAATTTCAATTGGAGTAAACCGGTTTCTTGACCTTTGATTCTATACAGTTAGACAAGGCAGCACTATTAGCGACAGTGATAGAACAAGTGAATGAACTAAAACAAAAAGCAACAGAATCTCAAATCTTTCAAGATCTTCCTACTGAAGCAGATGAAGTAACTGTGCAACCTGAAGCAATCTTTAGTGATTTCGAATCAAACAACAATAATCGACTCGTAGTCATGTTCAAAGCTTCGTTTTGCTGCGAAGATCAACCCGAGGCAATCACCGAGATCATTCGGGTTCTCACAAAGCTTCAACTCAAAACGATACAAGCTGAGATTATTTGCGTTGGAGGTAGATTGAGAATCAATTTCATTCTCAAAGATAGCAATTGCAATGAGACATCAAATGTAGCTGCATCAGCAAAAGCTTTGAAGCAATCTCTATGCGCTGCGTTAAACCGAATCACTTCTTCTTCTTCTTCTTCTACTTCTACGGTTTGTAGAATCAGAAGCAAAAGACAGAGATGGTTCCTCTCTTCTCATTACTGTTGATGCTCAGATTGAGATCGACACTAAATTTGTATTAGGTTCGGGGATTCTTTGTTTAAATGGAAAAAGAAAACTTTGATGAGAATGTAAGAGCCCGCTCGGATGAACAGTAACCGAGAGGGATGTTTTGGATTCTTGGGATCACGTGTACCCGGAAAGGAATGATGTACTTTTTGTTAAAAGTGTAGTGTATTTCAGCTTAGTTGTACACAAATGATAGTACAACTATATATATAGTACATTGAGATTAGGGCTTTTGATACATATGGTTACATTTTAACCATATGCTCATAAAGTAACTTTTAATGAGGGTAAAGTAATTATACTAGGATATAAAGTAACTAAGCTTAGTTGACAAAATAATGAGTTGGATCTTCCTACTTGATGGGCTGGGAGTAGGATTTTGCCTTGGGCCAAATCCATGGTGTAACAACTACTCACAATGAAAAAAAAATACTCAACATCTATAAATACACATAGTTGTACACAAACCCCATTATTACTACAAATTTGGTTCTTAAGGATCGCTTCTTGGATTGTGTTCTTCCTAATCCAAACAAGATTTGTAGATCTTATAACCTAAACCTGAATTATTTCACATTTTCTAAGCCTAATTATAAGATTGAACTAATATAGAACACAAACCACATTACTAACAATGGTTTTTTTCTACAATTTGGTTCATAAGGATTAATTCTTGTATAGTGGTTCATCCTAAACCAAACGAGATTCGTTTATTCCAAGATTCTATAACCTAAATCTGAATAATTCAACAAGTTCCAAGCCAAATGACAAGATTGGTCTAATCATTAGACACTACGAAGAATAGCATTTGCAAGAGAACACATTAAAAGGTGAAAATCTGATTAGAAAGATAAAGGTTTAACATTAATTGAGGATCCATACAAATCCAACAAAAAAAACTTAAAAACTGAAACAAAATCAGACAAAGTACTTAGGATTTGAAACAGAAACAGGGAAACAGATGGTACAAAGCGAAGTCTTGAAGAAGAGAGTCTCTACTTAGATCGCTGTCTCATCTTTCGTCTCTTCCTCTTGAGTCTCCTCATACGCTTCTTCTTCCACTACAAAAACAAAGATTAAACATTACTTAGCCGAATTATAAGAAGATTTATGAGGATTAATATGCAAATGTAATCGTGAAGATTCGAAAGATCAAAATACCTTAGCTCGCATGGCGGAAAAGGTTCTTTTCTAAAACCCTAAGCGACGATTTTGACGGTGACGGAAACTAGAAAGGAAAAGAAAGTGTAACTTCGAATATATACCCCTGAAAACCCTAGTATGGAAGAGATATGGGCCATTTTGCTAAGCCCATTTAAAAGTTTGGGCCTTTTCGCTTAAATATTCTCGACTCTACATACATAAGGAGGATAATGATATTATTTACCTAGTTACAACAGTTGGAATTTGTTTTGTTCTTAAAAAAATCTAAGCAGTCCCTTAGTCAGTACAACCGTACATAGATTAATAAATAACCTCGTGAGTTGAATAAATTTGATTTGTGTCAGGAAATGGTTACTATATATAATTATATAAATTGTACGAAACCAGAACATATTTTAATAGACTTTACAAAAGCTATCTAAAGAAAGCTTAGCTAGTACAAAATCAAGTCAAAAAACCGTACTTAAAGGATCATTTGATGATACATCAAAAAACCGTACTTAAGCCACCAGAGTCATATCGCAGTCAAAGCCTACTTACCAAATAGGATCCGCTGTGATGGTTGTTGAATAGAACTTTGGATCCGATGATAAAAGATGTTTCGATTTTTGTTAGCATATTATGTCGGATTTCAATTCGGATAATGACAAGATATAATCGTACTACATTCTCATTTTTACTCCATTTAGTGACAAGATATAATCGTACTACATTCTACATTTCTACTCCATTTTGAAATTCGGAGTATTATATTTCATATATTAGTTTGAAAGAAAATGATTTAAAAATGAATTTCAGGTAAAATAAAATAAAATTAACTATAATTATTTTTCTATAAAAAGTCCGTTTTGAATTTAAATTTTTCATCAATTTTTTTTTTAATTAGAGCTGTTCGAACCAATTTTGTGGTCACGATCGTAGGAGATGATTTGTAATGTTCAATATCAAGACTACTTGGTGTGAGAATCCAAGCTTGCGATCCGTGTAATTGTTCTATACACTCATCCACTCGTTATTTAAAACAGTAATTTAGTCACAAGAAATTCTAAAAATTCAAACAATTGAAAATCACACTTAGATAGAAGTAGATATAATACGTGACCTTGTAACTTCACGAGAAAATCATCAACAGGTTACAATGAATCGTAGTACCAAAAAGTAACACATGTTTGTAATTTCTCATCACATCCAGTGATTAATTTCTTGAAAATGTATAGCTAATAGCGCTTCTATATCTTAATAATCTGAGAGATTAAACCTCTGAAACCCCAAACCAAATCCTAATGATCATATCCTCTATTGAAGTGTAGAACCAATAAATCCTCATAAAACTTTCCACCATCTTCTCTTCTTCATACATATATACATACTTTATTGGAACCGTAATCTCCTTTACGAATTCCCTAAAAACGAGATAAAATCCCTCCAAAAAAAAAAATGCCCTCTTATTTTTATCTCTATATGTAAAAAAAAAACCTTCAAAATTTTTGCATGCAAAACTCTTCATCGAATCGAATCTCCTTGATTCATCCTTCCAACAATGAATTCCTCTAGAAATCTTCAATCCTCTAGACCGACCTTTGATCTCTCCATCGAATTCCCGTAGGAACAAAAAAAAAATGGAAATTAAATCAAAAGTCAAGCAAGAAAGGATCAACAAAATCCCAAATACTCCCCCAATGAGTACTATACTCCTCTTCTCCACTAAATGGCCAAATCGTAGAAGATCCATCTCCAACCATATAACCCGGATCCATACCCATAGAACAATCCGGATCCATCACATGTGGTGGATATTGAGCCACCCGATCTTCCATCGAATTTTTAATATTATTACACCCTTGTTCTTGCCCTAACCCCACTTCTTGATGAAACGACGTCGAATTAACTACGGGGACATCTTTGAACTCCACGTCACCGATCTTGTCATTACAAGAGTGAAGATTCTGATTCTGGTAGTGTTGGTGATGGAATTGTCCCACTTGCATCATATGATTTTGTTGTTGTTGTTGTTGTTGGTGAGGAAAAATACCATGACTAGGGCATAACATAGAGGCCCCACCAGAGAGAAAGACGTTGTTGGTAAAAGGCAAACCGTACGGACCAAAATTGGAAGCTCCGGTCACGGCGGTCGGACGAGGAAGGAGTGGTCTTAGGGTTTGAGTAGAAGAAGAGGAAGAAGGAGAGGAAGTAGCGGCGGAGACAGAGGAGGAGGAAGAGGAAGAGGCCGAGGAAGGAGAAGAAAGTGTTAGGTTAAGCTGAGCACGTGACCCGTAAAGGAAAACGGCGGCTCGGTCGTAGGCACGTGCGGCGTCTTCGGCGGTCGCAAAAGTACCAAGCCACTTACGAGTTCGTTTACGTGGCTCACGGATCTCGGCGACCCATTTGCCCCAACTTCTTTGTCGGACGCCACGGTAACGGAACTTGGAGTTGTCCGGACCACCTTTGCCTTTGCGTTTGCGTTGTGAGTTTGATGAGTCGGTGGTGGTTGAGTCGGTGGAGATAGGAGTTAGGGTTTGTTCAAGATTGTGTTGTTGTTGTGGTTGGGAAGGTAAAGGGTCCATAGATGAAGAAGGAGGGGAGAGAGAGGAGGAGAGATTAAAGAAATTGGGAGAGGACGAATCAAGGAGAATGGGAGACTGAAGGGTGTTGGAATGTCACGGTTGTGAATGGTGGATTAGGGCGGTGTTTCTTCTTTTTATACTTATATACTTCCACTCTCTTCACTCTCTTTTATTTTTATTGTTTTTTACTAGGCTTATTTCTTTTCTACCAAAACTAATTTTCCGAGCCAGATTTGCAATTTGCAACGGAAAGGAAATGAAGAGATTTAGTTGACAAAAAAAAAATATTATTCAAAAAAATTGGAAAGAGTGCATGTTTTTTTTAAAACATTTTTGGTAAGTAGCAAACAATATGAATGATAATCATTTGTTGGAAATTGGTTATGTCATTTTGCCCAAAGAGTTTTTGGTTTGGTGTGAGCGAAGTTTAAACTTCATTACTCATAAGACATACCAAAAATATTAGAGGGTTCGATTGAAAGCTTATTAGGTTGTTAGAATCAGATGTAAAATATTTTTTCTCCTTGTATGATGAGTCTTGGTTAAGTATAAAACCAGAACTAATTATTACTCTTTGTGTTGCGCGGTTGACATGTAATGATTACTTGTAAAGCTTTCATACTTTTGCAAACGGTGATAATTTGCAGAAATTGTATCCCTGCCAAGATATTTAGTATTACCAAAAAATGGTCGAACTAAGCAAAAACTAAAATTCGTAGAAGCTTACAAATTTTATAGTAAAAAAAACATTCGTAACAGAATTTGGTATAATTTGTATTTTCAATTTTGCACTTCTAGATAAAATAACAGTAAGTATTTTAATATAAAACATAAGTGTCAAACATCTTTTTCGACATTTCATTTTGGAGATCAATATTGATATAGAAATGCATTACTACTCACGAAACTGTTTTGAACATAGTGTCTAGATGAGACGACGCTTCTTTGTTGATTGGACGAATTCATGTTTAACAATTATTAAATCCGTATTTGTTATTTCAGTTGAATTCAATAGGGAAAATAGTTTGATAGTAAAAATGCAAATACTATAACTATTTAGAAACAAGATTAACTTGGTGATGAATTTGACCGAAAATATTGTTTCCATGATTAGGATACTAAAAACAATATTTTGAAGGCGACGACAAAAGTTGATGATATTTACATTTTAAGTTGTGGAATCAATTGAAAACAAACTATTGGACTTTAAAAGGTAAAAGAGAGCATCTGTATAGAACACCATTAAAATAAAAGCATATTAGTATTATTCTTGTATCAGAAAGTATGTATCATTTCATTTGTTGAAGTTTTAAAGAAGAAATATATATTAACTTGCGCACTCGGAGAGTTTTGCAGATGCATTGCTTGCTGCAAGGGACAAAAATACAGATGCAGAGACAGACTAGAAGTAATTATTTTTCTGCTTTTTATTTTAACACACACATAGATATATGTGTTCAAATTCTTGGAAGACGACTTGGCTTTAGTCAAATACTTCGTCCGACTTATAATAATGGAAAACGTTCTAATATTTGTGCAAAGAATACTACACTAATGTAGAAGATAAAATTACTCACATGTAAATGCATAGAATAAAATTAGAAAAATTAGGCTTAATAACACAAAAAAAACATTATAATTCAAAACCTAACCATTTACCGTTAATTCTAGTGGATTTCCTTAAGCCACATAGATTAGTTTTCACATAGATTAGTTTTAGCTAGTTGATGAATTATTAATTTTTTTTTTGTTATTCTTGCAATTTACCCATAAAATTACTCACATGTCAATGGAGTATATTGTATTATACATAGTTATGTTGAAGATATTTATGTAAGCTTCGACTTTGAGAACTGGTTAAAAATCAATTGAAGATATTTATGTATGCTTCGACTTTGAGAACTGGTTAAAAATCAATTGAACTCATCCTCTGACTCCATTTATGTAATCATGTACCGGGAGATCTTTTAAAGAACAAGAATTTGGGAAGTGACTATAAAATCATTTAGAAAAAGATAGAAAATACTAATAATTTTTATGTTTGACCCGGAAAACCAATAATAATAAACAGAATATCATGGCAAAAAGAATTCGATTAGATAACCAAGTTTGTTTGCACTTTTTTTAATAAGAAAAAAATATTTTTATTGCTATGATATTTTCATTTATATAAAAACCATAAATAAAAAAATGTAAATGGATTTGTATTAAGAATCCTACATTAAAAATGTAAATATATATATATATATATATATAGATCCATGAAAACTTAGGGCGGTTTATTAGTTTTTGTATTTTAATGAACTTGAAAATTTATATAGGATTTACAAATTTTTGTGATTTTCAAATCCAACAGGTGTATTTTGATTAGTGTTTGAAAATAACAAGAGTTTTCGGTAAATTTGAGTCTTTGTATTTTTAACATAAAAATCTCCACTCTTAGAAAATTATGAGAGGAAAGCTTATCATATTCAACTACATTTCCCGACTATTCAAGTAGGTACCAACATTCTGATAATTTCAATTTACTATATCCTTTTTCATAACTAAATTTTGAAATCTCAATATCTTTTCACATGTTTTTAATGGGAGAAGAACACGAACAATAAGGTAATTCTTTCGGTTGGTTGCTATCTTAAATTATGTTATAGTCATTCTTAATATTTTTAGTTATGGTCAAATCATTATTTTAGGTTATACTATGATATTGATGTTTTGAAGGAGGAGTTTGGTTTAGTTTATCTTTTCTTACATATGTCTAAATTGAGTTTAAATGTATGTTAGGATTTTGGTTTATATTCGTTCTCGATCGAACCATATTAACCCTAACGATTCTTTTTGGCTAACATGTATCTTTTTTATTTCGAAAATGTATGGTGACGATTATTAACATCCGCCGATCGATTAAGATTTGTATAGGTTACATCGGTGAAAACTGTCATATTTCTCAATCGAACCATATTTACTCTATGATTCCATGACATTGTGTTATTTAGTTATGTTTTTCTTTTATCTATTTACACTTATGTGGCTTTATGATATTATATTAGATTGTAGATAGAGAATACATCATTTTTGTAAAAGTCATTAAACTCACCATAGTCTTCGAATTCTATTAAGTTAATCTTGCAATGTTTGTATATGTTCAATTTTGAGTACCAAAAATGTCTTGGAATATCATTTGCGTCGTACTCAATCTTCATTGCTTATTTGTATGTTTCGGTTGGTGATATAACTTTCCCATCAAAGTCATTCAAATCAAGGATCTATATGTAGGTAAACAAATTGTATCTTTCGTATATATACCTTTTTGGAAGTTTTTTTGTTTGAAACAGTGTAGGATGGCTTCTCGATTTATATATATGATGTTTTATAATTAAAAGATAGTATTCTCAATGATAAGCCAATATTTACAAATTATAAAGAAGGTTAGCTTCTAACATTTTACTCACAAAACCGATTATTATTATAGTATTATAGTTAATGAGAAATGATAAGCGTATCTTGGTTTCTAGATTATACATACTTTAATATTGGTCTTTGACATGTTTGTCTTTTGTGATTCGTGAACAGGAAATACTTGATTTTGCCAATTCGTGCACTCATTTATATAGCCACAACAATCTTAATTAGAAATTTTGAAAGATCGTTGGTAAAAGTTACTCTATATATTCGACCATAACATGTATATTACGCATATTAATTTTTTTACATACATATAATTGTTTTTTGGATAATCAAGGGATAATTCATCTTTTTATCACCCGACTAATCTTTCCTAAAATAAGTGTAACCGTCAAGTAATCCACTCACCATATTCGGTTTTGGTTTTGGTTTTGGTTATTCGAATTTCCTTGCAAATATTTATACCTTAACTTTTCATAATTCATTATTTATAATACTGTCAATATTAAAATTTAATATATTATAAAATTATCTTCACACCCATATATGGTGCGGGTAAATCACCTAGTATTGTATTAAATGGCATAGTTATATTGAAGATATTTATGTATGCTTCGACTTTAAGAAATGGTTAAAAATAAATTGAACTCATCCTCTGACTCCATTTATGTAATCATGACCGGGAGAGCTTTTAAAGAACAAGAATTTGGGAAGTGACTATACAATCAAATTTTAGAAAAGATAGAAAAGACTAATGATTTTGATGTTTGACCCGGAAAACCAATAATAATAAACAGAAATATCATGGCAAAAAGAATTTGGTTAGATAACCTAGTTTGTTTGCTCTTTTTTTAATAAGAAAAATATATTTTTATTGCTATGATATGTTCATTTATATAAAACCCATAAATAACAAAATGTAAATGGATTTGTATTAAGAATCCAACATTAAAAATTAAATTATATATATATATATATATCCTTGAAAAATTAGAAAGGTTTATTAGTTTTGGTATTTTAATGCATTTGAACATTTATATAGGATTTACAAATCTTTATGATTTTCAAATTTACTATGTGTATTTCGATTCATGCTTGAAAATAACAAGATTTTAATGAATTTGAGGGAGTTTATTGGTTTTGGTATTTTGATTCTCAAATACAAATCAAAATCATCTTTTATTCAATTTATAATTCTCAAATACAAATCAAAATCACCTCTTATTCATCTTACGTATTTACTTATAGATTTGATTTTAAAATAGATTTTAGTATATTTAGAAAGATTTATATGTTATTCTCAAATTCATTGAAAAATCTTGTTATTCTCAAATACTAATCAAAATCCACATGTTGGATTTGAAAATCACAAAGATTTGTAAATCTTATATGGATTTTCAAATCCATTAAAATACCAAAATCAATAAACCTCCTTGAGTGTTTGTATTTTTAACATATAAATTTTTCCAAATCCACTAAAATCCATTTTAAAATCAAATTCATAACTAAATACGCAAGATTGAATAAAAGATAATTTTGATTTGTATTTGAAAATCACAAATTGAACAAGACATAATTTTAATAAAAAATTTAAATGATTAATTAAATAACATAGAATTTGGTTAAAATTTTCAAATCTATTAAAATACCAAAAATAAACCCGTATTAACCATCTACAAATGTGCATGCTTATTTTTGTGGGAGCCTAAACTAGCACAATTAGATTTGTAAGGGTTTCGTGAGGAGATAGAGATTTCTAGGGTTAGCTAAGGTCGCAAGAGATGATTAAGAGCTTTTTATTGCTGTGTAAAAGTTTGAGTACAAGATTGTGAATGAATTTGCGAATGCCCTCTCAAAGGCTTTTACATTGAGTATATATATTATCTCTAAGGCGGCTACGATTTCCTAAGTCCTTGCGGAATCCTGTTAATGCTAAGGTCGGCTATGTCACAGCGGGCTTCGCGCCTAGACTGGGCTCCAGACTACCTTCATGTCCATGGGCCGGAGACTGCACCAAGCCAAAGATAAGATCAGCAACTAAGGTGAGCGTGTGATCGGCCCACAGATAGCCAAAGATAAGACTGCACCAAACCTAGGTGTCGTCACGCCTTCTACGTCGAGAATCCGGAAGGCCGTTCCTTCAATAGACTTGTCTTTGGACGTAAATGTTGAGCGGGTGAGAACCGAACCCAACAATTTTATCATAACTTGTTTACTTATGTAAGCTTCGTCTTCCAATGGATTTACGTTTTTGTTTGTCATCCACAAAAGTATCAATTATTATCGTCATCAATTATTAAAATGGGAATATTGCATGGGAGAGATGAGGTGGCGAAGAAGGAAGCAAGGACAGCAAAAGAACTAAAGCTTTTTCCTTGATGGTTTCTGCGATCTCAACTCAAATTGCCTTGGAACTCTCACCTTTTTATTTCTCACCAGAACCCCAACTAGTTGCGCCATACATTCATCATTTTCTTACATTTATCCATTTTATTGTAATACTATCAAATCAATATATATATAGCTAGATTATTCCAATCTCATCATTTACGTGAAATCAGCTTGTATAAACAATGTGTCAAACACTGGATAAACGTCAAAGAATTTGGGGAACTTTTTTCCTCCAACGATTGCAAGATGCTTAAGTTAATATGATACCAAAAACAGAGGGTAAAGAATACTATGGCTCCAATTGGTAATCGTCTTTCCAACGTACCGCTTCTTTATAATTTCTACAGCTTTAAATTGTACCAATCACCAAAGTTTTACCAAAAGATTTACCAACACTATTACAGTTTAATTTATACAACTTTGCACTATTACAGCTTTATCTATACAACTTTGCACTATAATGTACAACTTGTCGCTCCAACTTACCGCTCCAGCTCTTAAAAAGATTAAGTTATCAATCAGAGCCTATATGTTCATAAGAGCATAGACATTGTAGACACTTTGGGGTCTAAAAGTGCGTTTTTATAATATAAAATTATTAAAATGGTTGTAAAAGGAAGAAAGAGAGTGTTTTTGTGGGGTATATTGAAATATAAAATTAATAAAATTTGAGTGAAAGAGACACCAAAGTGTCTAAAAGGGAAATTGGGATCTAATATTGGATCTTTTGGAGAGTGTGTTTAAAATGAAAAAAATGTTTAAATATAAAATTAATAAAAGTTGGGTAAAAGGATGAAAGAGAAGGTATAAAGTTGAGTAAAAGGAAGAGAGAGTGTGTGTTTTAATAATTTTATATGGCTTTGGTGTCTTAAAAAACACTTTAGACCCCCCAATGCACTTGCCCTAAGTTACTTGGGGGTTACAAAATGTCTGTCCTAAACAGTACGAATGCCAATTGCCAAATAACATTTATTATTCGATATTTTAATATAACCAAAATTTAGCGACTGGTTTATTATTAACGATTTGTTGTATATCCGTCTAAAAAATACTATGGTAGATTTTGCTATGTGGCATTCTATGCGGATATAACTGACTTTTTGTATTCCAAATCCTCTATATAATAAAGGAAAAACATTTTAAAATTATTTTGTTCACTTGTCATCACCTCATTTTAAAAAAAATTTATTTTTGATTTAAATAACTAAACTCTTAACATTATCATAATTGGCAAAGAAATAACTTTACTTATCTACGTTCTCAAACAAGTAATATATTTACTCATTTACTAATTGTTTACACGTGGTTTTTATATACGATATACTATGAAACTGAAATTGATAATTACATTCATCACTTTTCATTTTGAAAATTGTATTTTCCGGTTATACCAATTATACACTCTCGGTTTATACTATAGGATTCACCGATTTATGTAATATTGAACATTTTATAACACACTCAAAAATTTTCTAATAAATATCTTAATTACAAAGAATATCATCCCCTTACTATTAAAAGTGAGGTGTTATTAGTGAAAGAACTTATGTGTTTTAATTTTTTTTGGCTTATTTCAGAATAAATGATATCATGTAATGATGAAATGTCTTAAGAAAAAGATGACATAGCTTAAATCTTTAATCAATCTTTAAACACAAACTTTATCACAATTAAAATGACAATAATTAATTTATGAAATTATCATTTATATTTCAAAAATTTTGTTTATAATTAACAACCATTCCGATTTTTTTGTTTCCCATTAATACCATTCTGAATTTGTTTAAATAATTTAACAATCGTTTACTTAAATTAATTCTTTCTAAACCAAAATTATGGAACAAATTTAAATCAAATAATAAGTTCTAACTGTAACATCCCGAAACCAAATTTTGAAAATTTGGAAGGGGTGTCGATCGACACCAGGAGTGGGTGTCGATCGACACCAAGTTATGAGGGATGTTCAGTTTTAGTTTTAGTTTTTAACCGTGAGGTTTATGTTGGGTTAGGGATTAACCCTAGGACTTCGTTTATAATCCCTTTTTGTCAAGGAGCCTCCGTTTTTCAGAGAGGAAAAATGTGGTTGAGAGGAAAGGAAGAGAGAAAGAAGATTTGAGTATTCTTGAGAAGGTTTTGCTAGTTGAGATCAAGAGAAAAGAGAAGGCAGTTTCGGCTTTTCTAGTATAAAGGAAGAACGGACGATCGAAGTATGTTCTAGAGAAGGTTTTCCACAAGTCTGATCGACATGATTTTTCGTAGGTATGTTCTTTTTCTCTTAGCTAGCCATAGAAGAAATCCGATTGCCTTTTGGATATGTAGTTTTTGAGTTATGATCATTTTCCCGTGAGTAGTCGGTGCAGTTTTGAGATTCGATCAGTCAACTTGGGAAGTGTTTTCCCGGTGTTTGGAAAAGAATCAAGAGACGATCTTGGTATCGTTGAAAAGCCATGTCGGTCTAGTTTTCATATTAGGTTTCCGATACAAATTCAGAGGTAAGCTCTGATCTCTATGTTTGTTTTTTTAAGTTGGTTTGTCGTTCTGATATTCAGAGAACCTAATTTGGGTTTTGGGGAAACCCTAATTGTGAGTCTTAGGTGATAGAAGAGGCATTCTTTTGTGTTTGCGTGTGAGACCAGAAACTGCGAGGATCTCGAGTCACTGGTTTTGTGTTCTTAGCATTGTCTTCGGTTTAGCAAGGTGAGTTCGCGACCATAGGTTTCTAGGTTATGACGGTTTGTTGATGATTAGGAACTCTAGATTTTATGTTTATAAGTAGAATTCTAGAACCGGCTATTAGGTTGCTAGATTACTCTGGAATTGATATTTTGGTTTATTGAAATTAACTGATTTAATTAATGATGTTGATTTCCGCTGGTTAGTTATTTGAGTTATGTTGAATTAATCATTGAGGATTACTATTTATGGGAATAATAATTCGGATTAATTATAGTTTAAAAAAAAAGTCTGGTTGTTTCACTAACGGCATATATTCAAACCAAAACAATTTCTCTAATAAATTATTTTCACACTAAATATTCAAATATTTTGTTAAAATTTTTTATCTAGAATTGTGGAGCAAACCTTTCAAACAATTAACTCATTATTTTAATTTTTCATTTTTAGAAACTCTAAACCATCACCTACTATTTCTTCATAATATAATAATGGCTCAGATTGGTAAAATCTTTATAAACGTACCGCCTCTTTATAATTTATAACGTTTTTAAATTTTACCAATCACCAAAGCAATACCAAAAGCTTTATCTATAGCTTTGCATTGTTACATTTTCATCTATACAGGTTTGCACAATGTTGTACAACTTACAGCTCCAGGTCTTAAAAAGATTAGGTTACCAATCGGACCCAACATACTATCCCATAATTCTTACATTCCACTAATCGTGATATCTGTTTACTATTGTCATTTTTGTTTTGTAAATTAGAAGGAAACGAGATTGAAAAAATGATGAGATTTCCAAACGCTTGTGGAGTCATCACGATGTCTAAAAAAGAGCCTCATAACTTAGAAGAGTTTTCTTTTTTTTTGTTAGTTTCGAAGTGTGACAATTTGAGACAAACCGATCATTCATACAACTTTATTGTTTAATGGTGACGGTCTTGGTATTATTAAAACACATAGATACAAATACTTTTTTACATGTTTTATTTGATTCGTTAAAAAAATTAGTTTCATTTTTTTAGTGTACCATCTCCACACTTTTGTCTTTCTCATGTGTTTGCCTTTGCGTCAATTATGACTGAGTTTATATAATTCAATTCCGGGTTTGAGATGTTATGTTTTTATTATTGTTAATTATTTTTTAGAGATGTGCTGTAATGCCCCGACCGCCTTATCCATTGACCCCCGTCCACTCTCAGGTCCTTGGACCCACCATGTCCGACGGTATGTGCGTTAGTCCGGGAGGCTTGGAAGTCATGTTTACTGACCCTGCAATCCTCATGCGATCTTTTCTCGTGTTTCGACCTCACTTATACGATACTAAAAATCACTTCCCAGTAGATCAACCATCCTGAAACTACTCCAGCTCAAGCACGCTTAACTCTGGAGTTCTCTCAAGACATGTGACCGAAAAGATAAGTGCACTTTGATGATATATTTAGCCAAATCAAATCTTTTAAGTCTCTTCGCATATACTGCATATACCATATCTGCTCTGAAACAGGGGTGTCACAATCATCCCCAGTAACAGATCGCAACGTCCTCGTTGCGAATACCAAGATCGTTACCCCCGACAATCTGACTCACACAGTTGTCAGAGTTTGCTCTGATACCACTTGTAACGCCCCGACCGCCCTATCCATAGGCCCTCATCCACTCTTAGGTCCGTGGGCCCATAATGTTCGACGGTCAGTGCGTTAATCCTGGAGGCTTGGAAGTCATGTTTACTGATCCTGAAAATCTCCACGCGATCTTTTCTCGTGTTTTGACCTCAATCACACGATATTGAAAATCACTTCCCAGTAGGTCACCCATTCTGAAACTACTTCAGCTCAAGCACGCTTAACTCTGGAGTTCTCTCAAGACCTGTGACTGAAAAGATAAGTGCACTTTGGTGATATAGGTAGCCAAATCAATTCTTTTAAGCCTCTCCGGATACACCGCATATACCATATATGCCCTGAAACAGGGGTGCCTGTTTTAGAAAGCAAAAGAAAAAAGAAAATTTTGTTGATCTTTAGGATTTAGATTATGAAATTTTGATGCCGGATATGGTTTAGCTTTCTTTTATTTTCTGTTTAGCTAATGAAATTATTTTAATACAATTCTAATACAAATCTATTTTAATCTAGAAGAAGTGGAGCACAAACTTGAAGATCATGATGATAAGCGAGCAAAATCAAAAGTTAACGAGATAACTCATCTTCGTCACTCTTGATGTGACATCCCGATTTCAGGGTATATATGGTATATGCGGAGAGACTTAAATGAATTGATTTGGCTACCTATATCACCAAAATGCACTTATATTTTCGGTCATAGGTCTTGAGAAAACTCCAGAGTTAAGCGTGCTTGAGCTGGAGTAGTTTCAGGATGGGTGACCTACTGAGAAGTCATTTTCAGTACCGTGTGAGTGAGATCAAAACATGGGAAAAGATCACGGGGTGATATGCAAGATCAGTAAACATGACTTTCGAGCCTCCCGGACTAACGCACCGACCGTCGGGGAGTGTGGGCCCACGAGCCGAGAATGGACTTGGAGCCCATGGATAGGGCATTACCAATTCTACTGCGGAAACTCTCATAAACTAATCAATCCATTAAACCAAATCAAATAACTAGTAATTCAACAATTTAAAAATCAATTCCAGAAAAAAATTCTATAACTCAATATTTCAGAATAACAAACTCTAACGATCTAAACACCATGTTCCACTAGACTTAAATAAAACAATAAGTTCCCTAATCATCCTCTTCATTTGGCCTTGATTCCGCGATCACACATTTCTTTTACTTGCAACACGTGGAAATAAGAGTTGCATAAGTATTATCACAAATACTTAGTGAGACGGTCATTTCGCCAACATGCTAATTACATCTCAACCAATAACCAGCAATGATCAAAACAACAACCAATATTAATCATTAAGCACAACAATTTTTACACAATTCTCAAGCTAGTGTCGATCGACGCTCCTCTCTGTGTCGATCAACACTAACAACAATGAGGTGTCGATCGACACTCCGGCAGAACGAGCTTTCTCTTTCAATAACTTAAATTTTTCAATTTTTTTTTTTAGATCTCAAATTTTTTTTCCTCTAATCATAGATCTCGTCTTTCTTTTTGAACCGAATTTCATCTCTCTCTCTCTCTCTCTCTCTCTCTCTCTCTCTCTCTCTCTCTCTCTCTCTCTCTCTCTCTCTCTCTCTCTCTCTCTCTCTCTCACATAACAAACATGAATTTGATAAATTTTCTTATATCTAAAATTTGATCTTGTGGATTGGAGAAAATAAAAGAATGTTCTCATAGAAAAAAAATGCAAACAGAGACACAAACGCTTTTAAATTTTTTGAATTTCGGTTAACTATTTTACAATTCCAATATAGTTTTGGGGGGTAGTGCTTAAGATTCGGATTTAGATAAACTATTTTATAAAGTTTTTTAAAACCTCATAAGCCTTTTTAAAAGCCTTGTAATACATTATCAAATTTTATAATCAGCTTTAAAAACCTTTCAAACATTTTATAATAGTTTTTAAAATCTCGTAATTTGTTTTAAAAAATTTTGAATATGTTTTAAAAACTACCCAAATTTGTTATCAAAACCAAGAACAAAATCAACCAATACGACACAAAATCAAGATTTTTAAACTTAGATCCTAATTGAAATCATCCCAAATCGAATAAAAAAACTCAGATTGGTAACATAAATCGAATCAAAACTCAACTATGTAACACTAATAAAATAAACTAGATTTAGAGAATCAAAAACTAGATCTATAACAAAAAAAATATATGAAATTTGATCTATCTCGATGAGAGAGAGATATATAAAAAAGAATTTCAATTCTATCACCACTATTTTTGAGAAAAAAAAGAGAAAAAAGTAGATCTGTTTCGTGGAAGAGAGAGAGAGAGAGAGAGAGAGAGAGAGAGAGAGAGAGAGAGAGAGAGAGAGAGAGAGATTTTTGATAATTTTGTCTTTTTCTGTTAAAAAGTGTAAGGCTTAGAAAAATTATTCAACAATAGTTTGATTGAAAAAAATAACTCAATAACATCACATTTGTAATTTTCTCTTAAATTAGTTGCAAGAATATTCAAATAAGCATTCCTAATGTTTGAGTCTGACAAAACTAACAAAGAATCTCCTCTAATAAAATAAAAAAAATCTCTCCCTGGCCCAGAGCCTAAGAAAAAAACCCTAATCTAAAATCGTCGCTAGAGGCTTCACCGCCATGGATTCCGACCAGCTGCCGGCACCAGACCCACCGGAACCACCCGACCCACCCTCCACCCACAACCGTTTTTCCATCCGAGACCCATCTTTTATATATCTGTCCATTTCATCTTTTATAGAGCTAGAATCCATGTTCGATGCTATTACTCTATTTCCATGCCATCCTATCTCGGTTTCTTCTCCGGTATCTTCGAGACTCTCTATGTTTGTAATCTTGGAAGCCCTTACGGCCGTGTGTAGCTAATATCGGATCTATGTCCAGATCTGCTTTGTTATCCGCTTCATGAACATCTCGACCGTGATAATGATAGTCAATACCGTCTCTTTGCGCCTATCTCGGTCAGGTACACTTTATGCTCTTTGTTCTTCTCCTCTCACGCTTGGTTGTGTCTATGATACATTAGATTTGATAAAAACCCCTGGTGGAGCCGTGAGCCACATATTTGTAGTCTTTTTGATGCTTGTCCATGTTGGGTAGTTCGAGTCAGTACTTTCAATGGTAGTGTCTCGATTTTGGAGTGTCATTTCACAAAAGTTATGATACTATTTACTCCTTCTATGAGGCATATAGATGGGAATTTAAATGGCAATTTTAGTCCTCGATTGAATCTTGTTTTGTTGGACATTTATTGCCTTAGTTACTCCTTTATGTAGAATTGCTCTACTCCAAATTTCCCCTCTCGTTTTGAAGATCTTTTGCAAGGAGAAAAATGTTGAATGTTTTGATGACTTCACACATTCTTGTATATTGGCAATTAACTCAATATCTCTTTGGGAAATCAGCACTAATAAGCTGTCCAATTGGCGAGAAAGTAGCTTGGTATGGTGTTTCTTCTTATACTCATTGTGGAATATGGTGGGGTTTTAAGGACTTGAACATGAAGATTCTCTCCCAAGACGCATAACCACGAAAACAGATGGCTTCGGCTTTAACAGTGGAGGCTCTCGTCATGAAAACTGCCTTAATTGCAGTTAAAATCTCAGGTTTCCAATGTGTTTTTTTGTTTCTCGGATTTTCTGTCTCTTATCATGCTACTCAACACGAATGACGTGATTAATGAGTTGAAATCTTCTCTTCATGACATTCAAATGTCTTAGCGAAGCTTTTACTTTTATCTCTTTTGCTTTTATTCCTTGTTCGGTAAATTGTTTAGCCGTTTATTTAGCCAAATATGGTCTTGTAATGATCACTCTCCTCCATGATTGGAATTTAAGGTTATAAAATATTCCGGTTTGGAAAAAAAAAAGCATTCCTAATGCTTTTATTAATTTGTGGTATATTTAGAAAATTGTTTAATAATAGTAATAGTTTACAGTATTCTCTTTGCTTATATAAAAGTTGATGTAACCTAAGATTATTTATACCTAAAACATGTCACATATCATAAGCAGTGACGATCTAAAACATGAGTAAGAGGTGCATATGTCCGCCATAATTTTTTTAAAAGTTTTTTCTAAGCAATTAGTTGGAGCCCCCTAATATTTTATTAAGGATTTAATGCTTTTTTGCATTCGCCACTGATCATAAGTGATTACCAAACTCTAATTAAAATTATAAAACTACAATACTTTCTAATCACTTATATATACATCCAAAATATCAAAACTAAGCTTTTTTTTTATAACAAAAAATCATTTAAAACAAATTAAAGAAAAGAAAGCAAAAGTTTGGTGCAAGAAGAGGAACATTGTCGAGGAAGATAAGAAAATGTTCACATTCACATGCCCACAAGGCACAAACCATGGGCTGCACTTTAAACAACAGCTAATATGTGTGCGTCTGTGTATATATATGTTTGGATAAGGATCTTTAATTTCTTTTTTATAGACTTTATCCGATGTCCCCTCAAAAAGGATTTTTTTTGTATATTACTAATCAGTGGCGGAGGCAGAACAATTTTTCATTGGGGGCATATATACTAATCTAAATAGAAAGCTAAATAAATAGATAGTGAAACCGTTGTCTCTTAAATAAAACGTATCTTACAAATGTTATAAAAAGAAACACCTTACAAACATACTCTACGCTCAGCCATGATTTGAAACTTTTTCATCACGGTTTCGTTAGTAACCGATTCAAGCAACTCCTTCTCAACGAAACAAACAAGACAATCACTTAAAAATTGATCTCCAATTCGATTGCGCGAGGTTGTCTTCACAAACTTCATTGCAGAGAAACATCTTTCGACGGTTGCCGTAGCAACCGGTAAAGTCAATGCTAACTTCAAAAGCCTATAAACAAGAGGATGCACAAGATCTTTTTGTGTTTCCACCATCATACGAGAAAGATCTCCGAGACTCTTCAAATTATTAAATCGTTCATCTTCTCTTACATTGTCGATGTAGATATCAAGTTGTTGTTCAAGAGAAGAACGCTCAAAAAAACTAAAATCTTCTGGATAGAACTCAACCAATTTCACCAACTTATCTTTGTCAAACTGCTTGAATGAATTTGCAGGACTTAAAGAAGCCATACAAATAAGGAGTTGAGTATTTACCTCAGTGAAACGATCATTGAACTCTTGAAGTTGCATATCCAGGACAACATTAAAACAATTGATCTTGTAATGGTGTAAGTTTGTTACATTAGTTTTCCTCCTTGGCCTCCTTGTATCAACAAACTCATCTTCCATCATGATCATTTCAATATCATGTTTCTCACAAAAAGAAGAAACCTTAACCATAAGCGAGTGCCATCCATCATCTCTAAGTCTCTGCAATTCTCGCTTAGTAGATTGGACCAATGAAACAGCATTAAGAATGTCTTGATTTTCTTTTTGCAAAGCCATAGATAGATTATGAGTTAGCCCCAAAATAAGCAACATCAACTGCATATAGAACACAAAATCAAATGTATGGAAGTACTTCTTTGAGTCCTCAATACCGTCGCTTTGAATATATTCAAGCACCTTAATAACCGATGGAAATAACTCAACCAAACGCAACAATGTCTTATGATGAGAACCCCAACGAGTATTTGATGGTCTTGGAAGAGAACTCTCTTGATTTTTTCCTTTTCCTGTGCTTAGTTCACCGTTTTTAATTCTTTCCTCAATATCTTTTCGGGAATTTTCTCGAAGCATATCTTTTCGTTTGCACGAAGCTCCAACCACATTCAATAATGTAGAAATCATATCAAAAAAATCACCAACTTCAAAATGTTTCTTCGCAACCGCCACTACAACCAATTGAAGTTGATGAGCAAAGCAATGGACATAATAACCCGAACTGTTTTCCCTAAGAATCAAAGACCGGAGGCCATTAAATTCACCTTTCATATTACTCGCTCCATCGTAACCTTGCCCTCTCACATTTTTCAAGCTCAATCCGTACTTAGCAAACAAATCATCAATAGCAAGCTTGAGTGACAAAGAAGATGTTTCTTTCACGTGAACAACACCAACAAATCTTTCTTTGATTGTTCCGGTCTTATCGACGAACCGTAAAACAACAGCCATTTGTTCTTTGTAAGAAACATCGGCCGATTCATCCACTAGTAGACCAAAAACACCATGACCGATTTCTTCAATAATAGATTTCACAACTTCTTCCGCAAAACAATTGACAATATCTTTCTGAATCGGTGGAGAAGTCATCTGATTGTTTTTTGGAGCATTCTCCAAAACAACCTTACTTACAACCTCGTTCTGATCAGCCGTGTATTGCAAAAGTTGTAAGAAATTTCCTTTATTAGTAGAATCTTGTGACTCATCATGAGCACGAAAAGGTAATCCTTGTTGCAACAAATATCTAGACGCATCAATTGAAGCATTTAACCGAATACAGTGCTCATTTTTTACCACATCACCATGTTTATAAAAAGCTTGCTTGATAGAATGGTCTTGCTTGCTCAAAGAATCACACTTCTTAACAGCAATATTGTGAAAGCTATTCGCTGCACCCATATGAGAAGATAATCTCTCAGATTTATTCCAACCACGAAAGCCTTTCGTCACAAATGCATCATTCCCACCTTGTTTTTGTATATCATCTCTAAACAAGTAACAACACAAACAAAAAGCTCTTTCTTTCGACACACTATACTCAAGCCAATTATATTGACTAAACCAAGTTGGATTAAATCTTCTCTGTGAATTTCCAATCTTTCTTTTCTCAAAAGGATGACCATAAGGCTTACAAGGACCTCTAGCTAAATACTTGCGTCTTACCTCGTCTCTCTGATTTGGATTATACTCCAAAATCTTTTTTCTTTTAGCAGGATCCCATGGCAAATCATCCAAATTGCTCTCATTCTCAAAAGTTGAAGTAGATTTTCTTTTAAAATACCTTTCCATTGATCTGATTAGAGATAAGAATAATAAAAAATTAGCTTGCATCAAACAACAAAATTACTTAAACGATGCAAAACGTAAAAGAGAGTTGATAAAACTCACCAATTGATTGAGAAAGTTTTGATGAGTGCTAGTTTCAGTACTAGCTAGTTTTGTGTGAAAAGAAGACTCTGGAAACTCAAACGTCGAAGATTGTTAACGATGCTTAAACTATAATTTTTGTTTAGGTTTTATAACCTTTGTTAATGGGCCATATAATGATATTATTTGGGCTGAGATTTCGTTTTATTGCTTCGGTCGAACCATATAATTAATTTGTGTTTAGAAATCTTTTTTTTTTCAACAGAAATCTAGTTTTTGGTTTAAAAATAAAGAAATGGGGCAGGAAATACAAAACAAATGGGGAGCATTAGTATTTGGCTATAATAATTAGTATCAGTTTTTGGTTTTGAATTGTGCAATTGGTCAAATAAAGGAATGGGGGCAAACAATATTTAACAAGTGGGGGCATTTATATTGGGCTTTGATAATTTACACTAATTAAAAAAAATTCGTTGGGGTCATTGGCCCCCCACTTAACCCACATGCCTCCGCCACTGTTACTAATAATCGAAACATAGAAAATAAGGTGTGACTAGCTAAATACGACATAAATGCATGGAGGCTCTATCATTTGACAAATGATTAACCATATTGCCAAAAACCTATGATTAACCAATACATATATATATATATATATATATGCACATTAGTCGTCGTGCAAGATTCTCTATGTATAATAAAAAAAATGCTAAGTTATCAGTTTTAGTTTACAAATGAGGATATCATCATAATGCCCATTATAACCGTACGGAATATGGATCAACTCCTTTAGTTTGACGATTCACACAAGATGTTTGTTTAAGATTCCGAATGTTTCTATTCTCTTACGAACCGTGAAGTGAATGTTTTGGAAATAGGCGTTAAAAACTTTTTCAAACCGCATCACTCATTCAGCCTTTATAGGATTATAAAATTTTACTGAGCCTCTTTTCGGCCCATTCGTTTTAATCCATGCATTTTGAATGTAAGGCTAAATTAGCTATAATTATAGTTCTATGGGCAAGTATATGGTCTACTTTGGCACGAAATACGTTTTTCTACAATTATACAAGTCTATAACGTTGTGGTGATTTATTCAAAAACTAATTAAGCAAAGCTACCAGAGCCAACTATGGCCATGTTTGGCTCACGATCTGAGCGACTACTTTGTAGTCACATGTCACAACCAATTTGGTGAACGATAAAAATGGTCTATAAATGGTTTTTGCATCTCTGATGGCATCATTACTCAATATTATTGCATTACAAGCGATATAGTATAGATATAAGTTTTTTCGTATCGCTGATACTGATCGCAGTGAAAATATAATCTAAGTAAAAGGGTACGTAGACCTGAAACAACTTAACTTAACTTAACAGTGTAAAAAAGTTAACGTGAGGCCTTGTCATTTAAAAACTATCCAATGCAACTTTTTTTATTTGTTCGTCTACTAACCAATACGATACTCCTTATGTTCATAAATATTAGATGTTCTAGGAGGTTTTTTTGTTCAAAAATATAGGATGTTCTCAATTTTCTATGCACAATTAATTGATATTTAGTGCTTTTGACATTTTGAATTCTGCAGAATGGTTTTCTATTGGTTGAAATATCTTGCATAAATTAAAAATGATGTTTTATTTCAAAAAAAACAATAAAAATGATGTTTTATTTAAAAAAAAACAATACAAATTTAATTATTTCTCAATTGGAGTGTAGAAACATTAAACATATTATAATTATAAACAGAGGGAGTATTTTTTTTTTTTTGGTAAATCGACAGGAGACAAAGTCTCCCATCAAATTTTATTAAAATAACTAAAAAATACAATCATACTCGAATGTTTCTTGGACGCGCAAATCCATTCGCATCCTCTAGTAAAATCGAATCAACAACATCAAAAGACGAATAAAACATATGAAAACCTAACGGTAAAGAAAACGCATAGTTAGCTAATCCATCAGCCAGACGATTAGCCTCCCTATACACATGTGAAATCCGGACTATCCAGTCCCTCGAGATAAAGCCATGGCACAAATGCACCAGGAAGGACAGAGGGTGAGTCGCACTAACCCCTGTCAGAAGAAAACCAACAACAATCTTCGAATCCACCTCTAGCTCCAACCGTGGTATTCCCCTCTCCCAGGCTATAACTAGACCATAATACACTCCCCATAGCTCTGCCAAAGGCGCAGAACAGATGCCAATGTTTAACGCAAAACCACCTTGCCAATTGCCATCTTCATCTCTCAAAACTCCCCCAACAGCAGCCAAGCCCGGGTTCCCTCTCGAGGCACCATCCGTATTGAGTTTAACCCATCCATCAATCGGTGGATTCCACGCGATCATCCTCTCTTCCTGCGAAATCTGATTTGATGTAGGACCCTGAAGCAAATGGGCTGTCGAAACCTCCTTTGCAATATCCCTAACAAATTTTACCTGATCGCGACATTTTTTACTATTACCAAAAACATTGTCACATCTCCATTTCCATCCCCACCACACTGCCATTGCAAAAAGAGTAGCCCAGGAACTACCATCTTCAATTCTGGTTCTTCC
Source organism: Draba incana (assembly GCA_963576765.1). Lineage (NCBI taxonomy): Eukaryota > Viridiplantae > Streptophyta > Magnoliopsida > Brassicales > Brassicaceae > Draba > Draba incana. The sequence goes on along the minus strand of OY755202.1, from coordinate 7,842,450 downwards.
CAAATTTTCATACATCCATTCCAATAAGGACTTTGCAAAGAAAGCGTGAGTGCTCCGTCGCGGCACTAATCTTAACCAAATCCCAGACATCGCTGGACAATCCCGAAGAATATGGATTATCGATTCTTCACCTCCTCTGCAAATTTGACATAAGCTCGTATCACTTAGATGTCTCCGCCGTCTCTCGGAATTAGTCATGATAGCTTGGTGAGCCACCAACCATAAGAAGCCTCTAACTCTCTCCGGAGCCACCACCTTCCATACTCTCTCAAAGAATTTACCCATATCCGGTTGTATAGTGCCCTCTCTTGTCAACATCGAGTAAGCCGTTCTCACTGTGTACACCCCATCATCTCTTTCACTCCAAGATATGTTGTCGACGGCTCCCTGAAACATGTCCAGCACAACCGACGAAAGTTGTAAGCTCACATTAGGAGGAACATGATGTGAGATACGGGATAGGTCCCAGCCTGCTCCATCACTCCATAGATCGCATACATATGCCTCCCTGTCTTCTGCTGGTAATTGTCCAATCGCCATATCAATGAGTGGTGTTTTCAATAGCCACTTATCATGCCAAAAACGAACTCCTCTTCCATCGCCTATGACCCAACTTAAGCCAGGTAACACCACTTCTCTCAGCCCCACACCGATGCTCCTCCACGTCGATGACCATCCTCCTTTAGCCACCAACCAAGAAAGATCTGACATACTTCCCACCTTGTATTTATGACGGAGCACCCGAGCCCATAAACTGTCTTTATCTTGTAAGAGTCTCCATCCAAGCTTCCCTAAGAGAGCTTGATTCATTGGTTTTGCTGATTTAATTCCTAATCCACCTTCTTTCTTTGTCCGACACACCCGAGACCAGCCTATAAGGTGTTGCTTCTTCTTTTCCGTTGTACTTCCCCAAAGAAAAGATCTCGAAATGCTATCCAATTTGTCAAGAATACACACCGGCAAAGATATTGTACTCATGCTATTGACCGGAATTGATAAAAGGACCGATTTGATCAAAGTCAACCGTTCCGTGAAACTGAGAAAACGAGCTCTCCATCCCGATAATCTTGACGTAACCTTCTCTAATATTTCCCCAAATGTCTCCTTATTGATCCGCTTGTGCAACACAAGCATCCCAAGATATTTACCAAGCTCCTTAGTTGATTTTATCCCGCTTTCGTCACTTATCAATTTCTCTAGATCGCGATGCACATTATTAGAGAAAAAAATCTTTGACTTGGCTAAACTCACTTTCTGACCAGAAGCTGTACTAAACCTCTCCAATACTCGCCGTATCACCCAAATTTGTGCCACCGAAGCTTCGGCAAATAAAATAAGGTCATCGGCAAAACATATATGTGACAACTTTGGCCCACCACGTGAAAGACTGATAGGCTTCCACTCTTTTAATGCAACAGAGACATCGATCTGATGGCATAATCTTTCCATACACAACACAAACAAGCATGGCGACAGTGGATCTCCTTGACGGAGCCCTCTTTCAGGCCTAAAAGATGTTGTCTTCTCTCCATTCCACAACACTGTAGTAGAAGATCCCGTCACACACTCAATAATCCATTGAATCCACTTATCCGGTAACATTGCAGCCTGAAGGGTATCTTCAAGAAAATCCCACCTTATCCTGTCATAGGCTTTTTCAAGATCAAGTTTTAGTAGCATCCATCCTTTCCGTCCCTTTTTACGTCTCATGGAATGCACCGTCTCTTGAACAACCACAATATTATCTGTACTTAGTCTTCCAGGGATAAAGCTCGTCTGAGCCGGACCTATCAATTTCGAGATTACAGCCTTTAATCTCAACACCATGGTTTTAGTAATAGTTTTAAATAACACATTACATAAACCGATTGGTCGAAATTGCATGATTTTCTCCGGTTTATTCACCTTCGCGATCAAAACCAATAAAGCATCACTTGTTGCTCTCGACAAACTACAAGTATCAAAGAATTCTAGAACAAACCGGATCACTGATGGACCAACCACATCCCAACATTGTTGATAGAACCCGGGCTGATAACCATCTGGACCCGGGGCATTGAACTGGCCCATACTCCTGACTGCAGACTCTACTTCCTGAGCCGAGAAAGGTTTATTTAAATCTGCCACTTCCTTATACTCTAGACTTACAAAACCCATAGCCGGCAGTTTCAATACCACTGGATCCACGTCCTCAAGCGAGTATAGGCGTCTATAATACTCCACAGCCAACGCCTCTAACTCCTTGGTATCCGAGAGCCATCGTCCATTCTCATCCTGCAACATCTCTATGCGATTTCTCCTTCGCCTAATGATAGTCGATGTGTGAAAATATTTCGTATTTCGATCTCCCAAAGCAATTATTTTTTCCCTCGACTTTTGAAACCACTGTACTTCCTCCTGCTCTAGTAAGATATCAAGTCCTTAATCAAAGCCTCGTCCTTCCGTAATAAGGTATCCGACTGTTGATTATCCAACAAATCCTGCACCAATTTAATCTCCGTCATTAGCGTCTCCTTACGCTGTTGAATATCTCCAAACACATCTCGGTTCCACTTCTTTAGCTTTACCCGGAGTCCATCTAGCGCCTGAGGTGTGCTTATATCTCCGTTCCATGAATTCATGAGTAAATCTTTAAAACTCTCATGTTTCAACCACGCCGCTTCAAACCGAAATGGCATCCTCCTTGGGTCTCCTGAACTCATCGGTTGTAACTGCATATACAACGGGGCATGATCCAAAGATAGAAATGGAAGATGCGTAATACTCGCTTCTTGCCATTTTAATCTCGCTTGGGGATTACACATAATCCGATCACGCCGCTTCGCGATAAACGTATTCACCACTAACCCTCTTTTCCATGTGTACTTATTTCCTTTAAATCCCATATCAATAAGAGACATATCTTGTATCCATTCTCCAAACTCAAGAGAGTTCGTAGATAAACGCCCATTACCTCCTGTGCGTTCATCAAGCCGCACAATCGTATTAAAATCTCCGCCGATGATCAACCGACCATTTATACCACCAATAATCGATTTTAATTGGTCCCATAATCCACTTCATCTACTCGCTGTGGGCGCCGCATAAACCACGATCAAGTGTAGATACTCCCCACCGATCATCACCTTTGCATAAATAAATTGACTCGATGACTCCACAATCACCAGTGTCTCCACGTCCGACCTCCATAACAACCAAATACCACCACTCTGCCCGGTAGCATCGACCTTAAAGGAGTTATCAAAACCCAGCTTACTACATATTTGACTAGCTCTTTCACCACCCGCATGCGTCTCGAACACCGCTAAGATATCCGTCTTGAACCTCTTCAAAAGATAACGAATTGATCGTCTAAAATTGGGTTTATTTGTCCCCCGGCAATTCCAAAATAAGCAATTCATCATTAAATATATAAATGATCTCTGAAATACCGGGGCGACCCGTCATAGTACCATCTCAGCCGTATCAACGGTCTTGGGTCTTGATGTGCAACAAGCTCCCGACTCAACAAATTATCTTCCGATACAGAGACCGATGTGCCCTCATCCACACCAGAACCATGATTCTCCTTTGACACCTCTACCAATTGTCCACTGTTAGCTTCAAACCTTCCTCCCTGCCGACCACCACCTGTATCTTCTACTCGGAGCCTTTTACCAGATTCAGACAAATTAATGTCTTCTTTAGTTGCACCAAAATTTAAATCCATTCCAGGCTTATTAAGCTTATCATTTATGACTTTCGGTCCATTGTTCATATTCGGCTTAATGGGCCGACCTCCACCATTACGCTTATTTTGATTTCCTTCTTTAAAACCATTAAAGCTCTTCACCCCCTTCCCTTCTTTTCCTCTGTTTGAATTTAAAGCTCCTCTGCCATTATTATTTGATTGGAACATTACGACCTCAATTTCCTTATTATCTCCAATTAAAAAATCTTCCTTCCTTACATGTTCCTCACGCAGATCCTCCCCTAACTTACCAAATGTGTTCGAAATCGCAATATTTGCGGGATTTTTCGTAGGATTCTTTCCTAATTTTGCCACTACACCCCCTGCCTTGGAGCCCACGTTACTTACCTCCGCCGCCGGTCCTTTGCCTCTCCTTCTCACCGTCGTAAAACCTTCCATTGGATTCATCTCCTCTTCCACATGAGCAGCTGTATTAGTCTGGTTATGTACGACCGTATTCTCCGGAGCTCCCTTCGGGCACCTATGCACGGAATGTCCAAAGAGTCCACATTGCGAGCAAATATTCCCGAGCCCCTCATAAGCCACAAAATATCTCTCACCATTGATCATCACTGTACCCTTCAATGGCTTTGTGAGATTAACCTCTACACATATCCTAGCAAACCGAGCTCTCTCAAAGTTAAGAGTCGTTGCATCCACCCGAATTGGTTTCCCTAATCCTCGTGCAATTCCCATTAGGATTGACTGATGATAAAAATTAACCGGAATGTTCGCTAAACGAACCCATACCGGAGTGGTCACAATATCATGTGTTAACGGATCAAACTCCGGCGACCAAGCTTTCACCGTTAAATAACTACCGAACGCTCTCCAAGGTCCTCCGGTTAAAGCTGCCAAATACTCTTCCTCCACCTCAAATCGAACCATAAAGAAATGGCGCGGTAGATCCATGACATGTAATGCCCCCTTAGGTCTCCACATCTCCCTTAGTTTCTTGTGTAACACCGCAATCGAGATGTTACGCCCTAACACTTTGTCTGTCATACAGTTTTTCCATAGTCCGTTCATCACGTTTAACACCTCTGCCCCAATAGTGATAACCGGTTCTCCATCTTCTCCGTTTGGAAAATCAACCTGCATCTCTTCGATACAAACGCGTCGTCCAGAGGGAGTATTAAGTTTATTAAAAAACGTTGGAAAAATATTTAAGAAATATGGTGATTAATATGTATTTAGGTTAGATCATTATTGAACAAAATGCATGGGTTGTTTTGTAGTGGATCTTAATATAAATATCTCATCTATTAGTGGATACACGTTGGTCATTAGGTAGCTCCATGCCAGTCCCGTCTTAACTACTGGTGGAGCCCTGGGCAAAAAAAAATTTGCGCTTTTTTAGTATACCTATTTAAATTTGGAGTTTTTTATGCAATATAAATTTTTTTTTTCTAAATTTGGGATCTTTTATTCTTTAAAAAATTTTAACAAAATTGGGTGGACCCCGAGCGTAGGCTCTACTTGCACTGCCCAGAGCCGGCCCTGCTTCATGCTGGCTAGAAAACAAAGTTTTGAATTGAAAAGTCAATTATTAAGATATTCAGATGTTATACAAAGTTCATTCCCTTTGGTCGAGCTGACTTTTTAGTGCAAGATCTCTAATCGAGATACGTCCCAACCATAAATATTAATGAGTCGATTCTCTCATATGCTAACGTACGTAATAATCGTTGACAAAATAGAAAATGATAAACGTATTTATCATCAAATTATTCAATCAGGTTATCTTATTCAGTGTCAAAAATTCATTTTTCTCGTAACTTATCTTCTAGAAAGATTACTTATTAGTTAAATGTATATGATTGTATGATTAGCGTCGAACCATATACAAGCTGAGACATGTCGGTATGACTTGCAGAGCTTCTATTTAAATAATTAATCAAAGCACGTCTACTTAATCGCAATTAAATATCTGTAACTAATCCCATTTCAGTCAAACCATTTTCAATCTTTTTTCTTTTAACATAAACACTTTAATTTCAATCTTTAATGGGGCGGATCCAATGGTGGTTCTCATGCACATTACGATTTTAATATTTTGAGAATCTTGAATAATGGAAAATTGTCAAAAGTAAACAGATTCTTGTATAGTTCTGCTAAAATCATTGAAAAAATAGAAAATAATAAACGTATTTATCATCAAATTATTCTATCAGGTTATCTTATTCAGTGTCAAAAATTCATTTTTTTGGTAACTTATTGTAACATCCGTAAACCAAATTTGGGAATTTGGTAAGAGTGTCGTTCGACACTGGTGTGAGTGTCGATCGACACCAATGTTAATTAATTGGGATCGGTTCAATTTTAATTGCGGTTTCGACTCGGGTTAATGCGGTTTGAGGATTTTTTCCGAACCCTAGGTATTTAATCTCGTGGTGCAGCCGTATGAGAAAGGGAGAGATCATAAAGTTGAGCCTTGAGAGGAAATTGTGAGTGCTTGTGAGTTTATTGTTGAGATTTTGAGATTAAGAGAGAAAATGGCAATTTTGTCACGTTTTGGTGGAGAAGAGAAACGGTTGGTCAAACCTGCTCCGGTCTGTGTGAAACTTTATGGGTAAGTTCGCCTCTCTCTTAGCTAACCGTGAGGCAAATCCGTTTGTCAATTGGTTTTGTATGCTAAGAGATAACCTTGTTTTCGTGAGTGAGGTATTGTGTCTGTGATCATATCACTTCGAGGCCATTTTGCCGAAGTTCTAGAAGGTGTTCGGTGACGATTTATATGTCGTTGGAAAGCTCTTTGTGTCTAGTTTTTGAATATTTTTTCCCGATCGTTATTTGGAGGTAAGGTTTGTCCTCAGCATTGATTTGAAGTCAGCGCAGTGGTTCTGTTTTTTCAGAATATTCTAATTTGATTTAAGAGAAATCTTGTTGGTGAGTCTTAGGTAAGATTAACCAGTGGCTTTTGGGTCTCGTGGAGGCTGTGATTCGTGCTGGTTATGTCGTGATTAGTCTCCTAATCCCTAAGGCTAAGGTGAGTGCGTGGTCGTGGTTATGGATAACCGTTTGTTAGGGAATTGGGTGAATTGTGATGGAATTGATATTGTTAGTGCTTTTATGTGTTATTTCGTATGTTCTCGTGTATAGATCGACACCCTATTGAAACTGTTGATTTTGTGTTTGTTGTGTCGATCGACACCGAGGTGGTGTGTCGATCGACATTGAGCTGCTTTTACAGAATTTTATTGATTGTTCTTATTACAGAATTGTGGTTTGATTGTTTAGTATTTGGCATCCGTTTATCCTTATTATGTAACCGGTAGACGGGATGACCGCTTCACTGAGTATTTGTGATAATACTCACGCAACTCTTATTTCCATGTGTTGTAGGTAAAAGTTTGAGATTGTGGAATCATGGCTGGAACGAGAGGATGATTAGGATCCCTAGGTTATATGTTTGGAGTTGCATTGTGTAGAACTTGGTTTAGGTTGCTAGAAATGCTGAGTGGAATTGGAATTGGTGAAATTGGAATAATTTTAATGGTCTCATTGTTGATGTTGATTTTTCCGCTGGTTATTGTTTGTTGGCTTGAATTAGGTAGTCGTTGAGAGTTAATATCTAAGGAATATTAGTTTGGACTATTTAAAAAAAAAAATTGGTTGTTTCACTTATCTTCTTGAAATATTACTTATTAATATATGAAAGTTGAATTAACCCTCTCCATATGAGTGACATGTGGCATCCCAAAACTTTCTTTTAATACAAAAAATTATGAAACCAATTAATGTTTGAAACAAAACTTTATGCATTCATTTGCCTTATAAACAAAACTCTTTAATTCATAACAAATTTTCAAAATTTATATCATAAGCGTAACTTAATTACAATTTAGTATTTATAAAATATAATAAGCGAAACTTAGTATTGTGCTTCAAGATAAAATTATATTTGGATTCAAGATAAAAATAATATTTAGATTCAAGTTAAACTTATTTTAGTATTGTGCTTCAAGATAAAATTAATAATTATGCTTCAAGAAATCATTTTCAAGATACTCTTCCTTTTCCGCAAACGAAAACAATTTTTTGGTGTTGAGTTAAGTTTTATAAATAGTCTTGTCACTAAGAAGCAATAACACAACTAGAAAGCAATAACACAGTTTATAATTTAAAATATGGTCACAAAGGTCTCACGTTCCGTAATAAGAATCTGGAGGCTAAGTCGAGGAAGGTAGGAAGAGGAAAAAAGTTGGAGAGAATTCATGAAGTGAAATCAAATAAAAAATGGCAAAACAAGAAAGAAAAATATAACATGCCGAAAGTTTTTAGTGTCATAAGCAAGACTTTTTTTACAAATACTATATGATCAAAAAACTGTTTATAAATAAATGAAACAAATAAATATAATATATACACATACATAACTATGATAAACAAAATAAGGTATTTTATATAAATAAAATTATGCATATTAAAGTTGTAATATATGAACAAGAATAAATGGGATAAATCGACTAACCAATAATAAGTTAGCGGAAACTAAAAAGTGAAGTCTTAACACATGTGAAAATAAATACAAAGTACTAATAACTAAATGTTTTCATAATAAATAGTATTAATTTTGAGTTTTACTATGCATTTATGTAATAGAAAAAAAACACAACGCTAAATACAAATAAAAATATTTGTCAGTATGCTATTAATTTAGCTATGATGTCCTAATCAAAAACTTCATTTTCTATTAAGTAGACACATTTCTTGATGAAGTCTTCACATGCCTTCAAATTAATGTTTAGGAAATGAGACCAGACACCGACTCGGTGTAATCACAGGATGGCTGGTTTAGCCGGCTGAACCGAGTTGTAATTTTCTTAATGTATATATTGTTTTCCTGTCTTAGATGTCATTGACAACCATAAGAAAGAGACTACGACGTCTCATTGACGACCATGAGAACAATATGCATAAAAGTTAAAAGATAGTAAAGAACATAGGTAAGTGTTCATAATGCAACAAGTTGGAGAAGAAAGCCAAGAAGACAAAGAAGATAAAGAAACAAGTGTGAACCTGTAAGAGAATAAGCAAGACGAAGAAGAACAACAACAACAACAAATGGTAACATATCATGATATGAGGATGTGATTATTCTTTGTATAGTGATCACTATATGTACACAGATTTATGCACAAAACATATGATGCCAAAACAAGGGAATAAGTACCAAGAAAGAAAACATAGATAATAGAATGTATCATTTACGTTATCATATAGTTTGTTTGGTTTTGTAAACTGATCATCATTATTAAAAATACAAGTACGTCACATTTGATATTAAAGTAAACATAAAAGTTTTGATAAAAAAAAAGTAAATATAAGAGAAGTTAAATCCGTGCGTACGTGCGGGTATCGGTCTAGTGTATATGATTCTATGATTACCGTCGAACCATATACAAGCTGAGACATGTCGGTATGACATGCGGAGCTTCTATTTAAATAATTAATCAAAGCAAGTCTACTTAATCGCAATTAAATATCTGTAACTGATCCAATTTTAGTCAAACCGTTTTCAATCTTTTTTCTTTTATCATAAACACTTTAATTTCAATCTTCAATGGGGCGGAACCAATGGTGGTTCTCATGGACATTACGATTTTAATATTTTGAGAATCTTGAATAATGGAAAATTGTCAAAAGTAAACAGATTCTTATATAGTTCTGCTAAAAATATGTAAATAAATAAATTTGGATATGATTAATGTTTCGGGAAGAGATTCATTAGTTTAGTGAAATATACGATTATTATTCTTCCACAAGACTAGTTTCAAAACTCTTCTTCATATTTTACAGATTCATTACAAAAGCCAAAAATACTTATATGACCATGCATTAAAAAGGTCAACTATAATGAAAATCAACAAAGAAAGAATTTCAGAACGACCAATGATCAGATATAGAGAAATTCAATATTTCTTTTGACATATGAATATGATACCTCATTGATAGACATTAGATACAAAAACCAATTACATTATTATACAACTTTGGTGATACATTCAAATAGAATTTAATTCGAAAACAAATGTTTGTTAACATAATAATAGCCAATCATGGTTATTGTTTGCCGACACGTACTATTGCATCAATCGCGCTTCCTGGGACCAATGCAACACCAGGACTATATATCATGGATCGTAAAAAGAACCCTTACCCTTTTTGGTATAAGATTGCAAAAATAATTGATATGAGATGCAACATTTTAATCGTATTGTTATACTTTAGTTATAAAATATTAATAGAATAAAAAAATATATATATATTAATAGAAATTATCCTGCTGTATATATTTCCATTTATCTTCAATATGTATTATAATTGGTATATCTATCCTTTTTATATTACAGCTCTTTCAAATCCGTTGGAAGATATGTGTCTTGTATAGTTGTATATACAAAGGTTGTCAAGGCAACAACAAATAAACTTCCACACATCTTTGTATTTCTTGTTTGTTTCGTTTCCCGTGGTTTCATTTTTTGTTGGACCACATAAATAAACCGAACAATTTGAAAAAAACGAAGAAATAATATGCAGTGTCGCAAAACGTTGTATAGCGTACAATCTTTGTTTAAGCGCCAAATTTAGAACATTTAAGAATAAATGTTATTTTACCCATTTTCACACACATTAAAAAGATTAATAAAAATTATACTTATCCTATACTAATACACTAAATACAGTTTTCTTTTTGATAAATACACTAAAATAATAAAGTCAAAACTATTATAAAACAAAACAATTCCTAAAATATCTTATATTATAAATCAGAGGGATTGTTATGTTCATTATATAGTGGATCACCAATAGGCATGCAATGGGACGAAGAATAAAATATAATAAATAAATCTATAATGGTGATTCATGTTGGATGAATAAACAATTTTAGAAGGCAAAGGACTAGGACTAGTAAGTAAACAAAAATACTAAAAAATGTCTCAAGATAAAGTCAAAACTCAATTTTATACAAGGAAATCAACCGAGAGATAGAGAGTCCAATCACTTATTAAGAAAAAAGGAAAAAAGTGAAAAAAAAAAAATTAGAATTTCTTAGAATTTATCTTTCTCTCTAATTTAAACGTTAGGACTCATCACAAGATTCTCGTACATGTCAACAGCACTTGACGGAACAGCAACCATTACTTTAACAGCATCACTTCTTTCAGGAACCGGAAGCAACAAACAATACCGGTCACAACAAACAGATCCAACATGAACCGGTTTACCAAAACCAAAATTCAGCTTTTCTAAACCAATCTAATTTAAACGTTAGGACTCGTCACAAGATTCTCGTACATGTCAACAGCACTTGACGGAACAGCAACCATAACTTTAACAGCATCACTTCTTTCAGGAGCCGGAAGCAACAAACAATACCGGTCACAACAAACCGATCCAACATGAACCGGTTTACCAAAACCAAAATCAAGCTTTTCTAAACCAAGCCTTGACCACTGCGACAAAATCAATACCCCAACCGAGTCAGGACTCGCTCTCTTCTTGCTCACAGATTCAACCACCGATCTAACGTAATCATCACCGACTCGTTCCTTCGCTTGTTTCACGAGCATCGCCACGTGGCTTAACCCTTTCTCCGTTATATCTTTAACGGTGGTTTGTGCACATCCGACAACAAAAGCATTCCCGTAATAACCACTCGGTAAACTCGGTTTGACTCGGTCACGAATATTAATACTAAACAAAAGCTTAAGAATTTGATTCGATGGTAAGTTTAATGATCTAGCCCAGCTTCTCCATACATGTGCAGAGAGTACCTCGAACGATGTATGTTTCGAACTCGACTCACTGAGTCGACTCGCGAGTTTTCTTAACTCTGTTTTCTCGAAGATAACCGATGTGGGAACGAGTCGTTCCGAGTTGAACCGGTTTACGAATCCGGAAAGATCCGGAACTCGGTTAAACTCGGGATGAGTTAACGAGTCATAAACCGGAATCGGGTTAAGTAAGTGACGATCCCAGAGATGTTTTCGTTTTGACTCGGTGTAAGTCTGACTCAGTGAGTTTCTAGATAACTCGGCGAATAACGTTAAAAACTCGGCGCTTCCGATACCATCGGATAAACAGTGGTTAACACCGACGGCTAAAGCAGCACCGCCGTCGTTAAGCCACGTAAGCTGAACAACGAGCGGTGGTGCACCAGCGAGAACGTCGATGACGTGGAGGGAGAGAAGTTTTCTCCAGCTAGTCACGTGCCGGGGAGGTTTTTGGAAGTCGAGGCACGTGAGGTTGTCGGAGATAGCTTCGAGAAACAGAGCGCCTTGACCACGGCAGTTAACTTCGAGATTTCCGCCGCCGTCACGGACGCGGCCGGCGAAAGGGAAGTAAGGGACGAGAGAGCGAGAAAGTGAGGATTTGAGAAGATCCGAGAGGGAAGTTGGGTCTGGTACGGCTGGGTAAACGAGGAGGTATTCGATGGTGAAACGGAGGAATAGTTGAGAATCTAAGGCGGAGAGAGAAAGAATAGAAGAAGGTGTTTGGTCGGAAGGAGTAATAACTGTTGCATCTTTTACATGAACCGAGGATCCCATTTTGCTTTTTTCTATGAATGCTCTGTTTTTTTTTTCCTGGGGGAATAAAGAAGGTGGGTCTTTGCCTATGTGTTTTATATATATGTATATCTCTGCTATGTGCAGTGTATATATATAATATAGTATTATTATAATATATGCTTTTTTGTTGTTAAATATGTATGTATGCGCATGTATATTCACGTAGAGAGTAGGGAGATGTATAGAGAGACAAGACAAGTGGGGTAATTTTGTCATTTGGGTTTTCTGTTTAAGAGATGGTGTGTCTTGTGTGTTGTATCGTGCATATGTACACTGTTGTTTGTAGTGTGTACGTGATCCCTTAATGTGTTCTTGTTGATTTCGAATTTGGAAGCCATGTATTGATCCATTGGTCCGAAAGTTTTATAAGGTTTTGGAATGTAGATTTTAAATTTAGAGCATTGTGGATAATGATTTCTCCTGCTATCAGTTTTCAAACGCACTGGTTTTTGCTCGCTTCACCAATTGTATAAATTGTTAAAGTTGTTATTGTCTGTTTCCGCAACCGTATCTGCATCCTCTGCGTTTAAATTAAACTAGAAAAATTTTTAGTCGGTCTCTAAATTGCTACCGGGAATTATATATTGTTCTGGGTTAATATCGAACGTTTACTACCATGTAACACGAAAAGAGAGATAAACTTTAATTTTTTTACATCGGAGAGAATTTGACAACTATTTGGTTGAGTTTGAATATTTAGTCGATACTTGGAGATAGTTTACTCCATTATAATTGATGGACAGTATAAGTACATATGAACTTACAAAATAGATATTTCGTCTATGCAAACTCGTAAAGTTCATAAACGGTCTACTGTCCATACGAATGTGAGGTTCCAGAAGATCATCTACGAGCTGGAAGACAAATAAATACCTATACGAAAAGAATGGGAACTACTAATTGGCAAAGGTTAGAAATCTATTTCAAAGCTTTAGTCAATTTTCTCTATTTTCCTAAGTAACAGTAGTAAAAAAAGTTTCTTTTGCAATTTTTTAATGCTGAAAAGTCTTTGAACTGATGTGTTACGGTGTGAAATGAGAGATTAAGTTGACTGATATTTAAGTAGGAAAACAATATCTGCAAGTAACTCATCAGCTTAAAATATGTTTTTTTTTTCCCCGGCAAAGCAACATTAAGACAATGTGCAATGGAATGGAGTAGGGATTGGCAAAAATAACCGGAACCGAAAAACCGAACCGAAACCGACACGTAATTATCCAAACCGAAACCGAATTGAACTTCAAAGAATACCCGATAGATATTTTTTGTTAGAACAAAAAGAACCGGAACCGAACCGATACCGAACCGAAAACCGAATGGGTATCCGAAATATCCGAAACATAAATTAATCCACAAATATGTATATGCATAGTTTGAGTATATTTTACAATTTTTCTTTGTTATGTTTACAATTAATTCGGTTAGTTCAAATATTGTTATCTATTAGTAGGTAGTTCGGATAAAAATAGCTAATATAAGTTTATTGTTTTATTTTTTATTAAAAGCAAATACTATTTTTTGGATAATTTAGTGTATTTTGGATAAAAAATACTCGGAACCAAACCGAAACCGAAATTAGTGCTTTAAGATTTGTTTCATTACAACGTCTGTCACTCTCTTAAGACTTTGATGTTTCACAACTTGTTTCGTTATTTTCGTATTTTGAAGGTTTGAGTTGAAACTTATAAAGTTTATCACTTTGAATAGGTTTAAACTCTTTAATTTTGTTTATTTAATATCATTGTCTTGTAAACTCTCAAATCTTGTGTTACTTTATAGAAAGGGAATATCTCTCTAGATTACTCAAATATTGTGTCATTTTCTACTGTTTTTTGTATAATGCTTTGCTTAGGATTTCAACTTTTAAGTTCGGTACTTTGTTTCAAAACAATAGGTAATTCGAATTGTACTCTTTTTCCTTCAATGTGATTTTCACATTAAGGTTTTTTAATGAGGCAAGGAGAATTACCTATCTTAGCATTTCAACTTTTAATTTTGTTATTTTGTTTCAAAACTATTAAGTTTCTTTTGGATTTTTATTATGAACTTGTTTCGGTATTGTCGTAATATTATGTTTGGTGGCATTTTGGGTATAACTGAGACCGACCCGGAACCGCTAGATACCGAACCGAAACCGAACCGTAATTCAATGGGTACCTATATGGGTATAAAATATCTAAACTCAATATACCCGGAACCGATTGGTACCGACCCGAAACCGAACCGAATATCCGGTTGCCCAGGCCTAGAATGGAGACATATCAAAATGTCTAAAATATTTTTTAAACTAAATTTTATTTACTTTTAGACATGAGTGTCTAAAGTGTACTAAAAGTGTTTAATATTAGACACTTTTCTTACTTTTAGGATCTCATTCTTAATATTTAAATTATATTTTATATATTAGACACTTTGAGTTCTCCATTGTATATGTTCCATATTTATTTATTTTTGACCAATTTTTTTTTTTTTTTTGGGACCAAAGTCTCCATATTTATTAATAAAAGATATTCACGTAAATAAAAGAAATATCCCGGTTGCAATATGATTTATACTTACTAAGTCTTAAATTATTTGCAAACGATTAAGATTTTTACAAAATTATCATGTTGTTGATTGGCAATTCTTTACCGCAATGGTAAAAAAAAATGTATGTTTTAGTGGTTACTGTTTCGGTAAGGTTTTGTCCTTAGAAAACAACCATTAGAGATCTCGCTCTTGCACAATAAGACAAATATGTGAAGATCGGGGAAAACCTGATTGAAAGATATTTTCAGATGACGCTCCGACGTTCAAGTAAGAAATTAGGACAAAAGTAGAAAGAATAAAGTTTGACTACGGTGAGTCGAAAGAGGTCAAGAGTGAAGGGTCGGAAAACTAGAGTTTTATGGTGAGGGTGACTCCGGGCCCGAAAAGAAGTTGGATCCACGAAGTATCAGTTTTTTAGTAAAAAATTTAGCGGTGAGGAAGAGGGAAGAGTTAAGAAAATAGAAGAGTACTCCGGTTATAGAATCATAAGAGAAGAATAAAAAGAGTTCATATCGTAAGAAATGGCCGTGAGAAGCCGAAAAGTGAGAGGTTCAAGACTTTAGTATAGAGTAAAAATAGGAAAATCGGGATCTCTTTTTATGAGGTCATACCTAATCTCCATCCGTTACAAGGGTTACCTATTTTTACCCTGTCACGTGTAGAATAAAACATGATTTTCATCATTTGACTGTGAGAGCGAGGTGAGAGTGAGTGATAGAGCTGTTTGGAATTTTTCTCAAAATATATTCCTTATCTTACCCAGTCTCTTGATAAGAGAGTCCGGATGAGTCGACGTGGCTTCGAGATAACGACATTTTAATCCTTTGTTGCTCCTTACCCCCGAATCCTTTAGTCTCTAATAATAAAGCCTTATTACCAAGGGCTTATTGGCCCAAGAACTTATTCCTGGGTGAATCTTGTCCCTGGCAGAATAGGGACCTGGGCCTACATGAGCTAGTATAAATTAGGCTTATGGTCCATCGAGGTTTCAGATTGTTTGAGTTAAATCCACCTTTCGAACAGTGGTCCCACTCTGATACGTAGCCATGGGGATACGCCAATTCCAAATGAGATTATTTTACCCCAACAATTGCTAATCACAAAAACGAAAAAAATGATTAAAGAAACAAATATTAGATTTGAAATCTTAACTATCGCTTACCACTATTTTTTTACCTATTCTAGCTATACATTCACTCTTATTGTTATAAAACTTTTATCGATTTATGTCATTAACCGGATATTATATTATGCAAGTTAACCACTTTTGAAACAAAGCATTTTTCATTGAAACTAACAAATATAAGAAAAAAAATAACCTACAACCAAGCTAAAAATGTAAGGGTTTACTCGGCTAAATCCGACTCCAATAACAACTTACAAATTTAGTTGCAGGGAGCTTTAAGACAAATGTCTATAAGGAGCCTAAAACACAATACACCTTTCTTGTTTAGAATTGTTTGGATGTATTAAAAGGGCAATAATAATGAGAATAAAAATGGTTGTAGTGGCGGTTTACTATTATGTGCCTTGTTGTTTGGCCGTTGGCGCATGTGTCTTAAACAGTGAAAGATTTGGTGCCAAGATTCTCATGGAATAACTTTATTGAACAAAGACAAAAATATACTCATGGAATATTAAATGAAATATATACCCTTCCATAATTATGCAAACTATAACTTGAGAGAAATACATCACAATTTCTTTCCTCATTATTCTAATTTTAGCCAAACTTTTTTTTTTTAAATCATAACTAACTTGTGTTATTTGATATATATAAAAAAAGAGAATACATAGGTATTTTTAATCTCTAAAATCATTAGATTCTCAATATATCAAGTGTTTTGTTTGCAATATTGACTAAATTAACTTATTTTCCCATACAGCTAATACCGAAGAGAGATAACAAATAAAAAAGAAACAAAGCTATGTATCTCCTCTCGTCACCATGAGCCATGAGATATGGGTGATTATCAAAGACTTTAATTATCAAATAGTAACCATTCGAATCAATATAAATAAACCATATGTGCACTTTTAATTGAAATCATATGTCTAGATAATTTAAAAGCAACGCCACTTTTTCTTTAATTTTCCTTGAATTACTGTAGTGGTCTTGTCAATTCTAGAATGGACCCATAAATATTTAACGTGGTCACTCGTATAGTATGATCTACTTTTCTTTTAAGCCATATTTTTTTCCGGTATGATATAAAGCTTCCTTTTCTAAATGATGATAGAACAGTATTCTTCGGCCCTACATATATCGCCTCTTCTTATTGATAGTCGAGAGATTTAAGGATCGATCAATCTTAATGCTACGGAGTTTTTAATACGAGAGTCGAAGAATTGAAAGCATTTATCGATTGTTGATATATATACTGTTAGGAGATCTCATAGCTAACGAAATTAACATAAAAATATTTCTATATTGTTACTAGGAAAGTTAACTTTCATTTGTCTAAAGACTTATAGATCGGGAAGAATTACATTTTACAATGTCCGAAGACTATTTGTAAGATATGTGTGAATACCATTTATCATTAAAAGAAATAAGATGGTGGGATACATTCCACATTCCCATTAAATAAAAAAAGAATTAAAGAAGATGATTCGGTAATCCAAATATCAAAATGGGTTTAAATTGTTTTGATTCTGTTTATGAAAAGAAATAAGGAAGATTTTCGAAGATTTGCTTTATGGGGGAACAAGCTAAAAGGGTGACTTGATATAGTACGCATATGTTACGGTGGTCATGTTTTTTTTTTTTTTTTTTTTGACACTCAAGGAATCTAGAGTAAGTCACCTACGAACTCTGGTCGTGTATATTATAGAGTAGGATGCATGCTGAAATGTGAGAGGCACTTAGGCACTTTCCATATACTTTAGGTGTTGTTCGTGTCGGTGACTCCAAGAGCACTTTAATTAACATTGTAATGATGTAATTAAAGATGACATGTTACAAGCATCATCAATGTGCAATTATTTTTTTGTAACCCTATACATGATAACCAAAGAAAAATAATTATTAAACAAATGAAAAAAATGCCCTATGTGGCCATATAATAACCTCTAGATTAGGGTAAATGGCTAGAATTTTAGTTAAAGTTTTTCTTTTTGAGTTATATATGCCAATTCCCCTACAAAACAAATTATGAAGTTTTTTTTTTTTTGTCGACACAAATTATGAAGTTAAACATGCTTAGTTATGAGAATATTTAGGATGGGTAGTGTACTTGAAAAAGGCTTAACTCTAAAATTTATTATGACTAATAACAAAGCCTGGAAAAATATTGGTGATGATTTTTACAACATCAATCAAAACATGAGGGATACGTGGAGACTTTATTAAAGTCTTCTTATGTCTGCTTCTTTTTTGGTAAACCAGATATATCTTAGATTTGATTTTGCAAACTCGCTCTTTTCATTCCATTTATCTCGGCGTTTTCTTTGATTTTTATATATATTTGGACTACTTACCACTTTTCTAAGAATTTTGAATGTGGACCCTTCTAGATGTATGAATATATCACACGATTTTATTCTTACTGTTTCCTTTCTTACATATTTTCCCTGAAAATAGACATATATGTGTGTTACGATGGGATTTAGAGATTCATTGAATGTACCTAAATTGAAATTATTCACATGCTAGGGTACCTAATCATTAATGGGAGTAAACTTTGATAGGAAACTGGTACGATGAAATTGTTAAGAAACATTGGGGGTTATGGATTCTTGAATCATTTTTTGATCGATCAATTGATACACAATTTAGGACTCTAATAAATGCATTCAATTACAGTTTTAATAAGGTTTTAGAAGTCTTTCGCTGTGGTTTGATGATTTGGAAATATTTTTCCTTGAGAGTAATCAATCTGAGTGTGCATCTGATGGAGCAGAAGTAAAGATAGGCCTCCTTTGTATGGAGTTTATGATTTGTTTAATAGAAAGCTTTGTTTTTTAGGGGGATTATTCTCTATCCTTTGTTCTTGATTCGATTAAGTTCATCAGACAAGAAGCAGGTCCCAAGAGAGGATTTGTTGAATCCCTTGGTTGAGCTGGCAGGTCCCAAGCGAAGATTTCCTTAAATCCCTTGGTTGAGCTGTTTATCGTTACTTCCGCTCCATCAGCATCGCATTGACATTTGAGTGCACTTAAAATTATAATCATTGATTAAGACGTTCAAAGCGAACATGAAGATTGAGGGACAATCCTCCTTGCAACATGATTGTCTTTATGTCTTGCTCGTTATTAATAACAACCAAGACGTAATTCCTTTGGCTAGCCTCAAGATAGTTGTACTAGAAATATTAATTGAAGTCCCTCATTTCCATATAAACAATCAAAGATCTTATCAATTGATATCTAACCTTGCATTATCATAAGAGTTCCCTTAGTCTCAAAGACGGTCACACTTAGACCCTAAACCTCGAAAATACGTATTTATTTAGTTCCTCAAAACCATTCTTTACGTTTAACTTAATTTAACATGTCTTTGTCAACCAAAAAAAAAACTTAATTCAACATATTTTCTTAAAATAGTCATTGATCATAGAGCGACTCAGGGAATATCGTTCACTCCGATGAACCGTAGAAAATACAAAAAAACTTGTTCGAACTTACTTGATAAAAGATCCAATTAATATGACGAAAGTCATATGAAAATAAAGACAAAAAACTCTTGTCATTAAGTCATTCCTTTTCATTTTCAATTGATCAAAAAGGCGTAGGCCATCCATGAGGAAAACAAATCATCTTTATTTCGTCCTTTTATATTAATATATGTATTTTTTGTTTAACGTTATTTTTATTTCTTATTATTCGTAACGCATAATATCTATTTTTCTTTCATGAAACAGATAAAATAAATAAATAAATTGGCTGTACCCAAAGAAGCATCACATGCACATATTATCCATCCAACAAGAGAATTTGGTAGGACCATCTTATGAGCACTGGCCAAGTAGCCACCATTCCTTTGTCATAAAAATAGAGTAATACTTCCCAATTCCGACATTTTCTTTCACGACTTCTTACTTATTAGTGACTATATATTTCCTTTTGATTAATATGCTAATAGATTATTCTCGTACATATATAAATATCGTTTATATTGCTAATCATATTAACCAGCCAAATATAACATCTTAATGGTATCTGATACGCAAACAAATGAAATATTTTATTTACGGGTTTGTAAGCCACGTAAGATGATAATGTTCAAGTTCTCATATTGTAACACCCGGTAAAAAAAAACGGAAATTCTCATGGAATAATTCATAAAATAAATAATAATAAATCACCAATAAATCCAATTTCAGAAAAGTCATAAAATAAATCTAGCAACCTAACCGGGTTTACTAGAACTAGAAAAACATAAAACCCCAACCGCCTAATCATCCTCTCCCTAATGCCATGATCCCGCGGTCACACTTTTCCTTTTCCTTTACCTGCAACACAATTGGGAAAAACGAGTTGCGTAAGTATTAATAAATACTTAGTGAGAACGTCTACAGGCTAAACACGATTAACCGAACAACAATTAACAATTGCTTAAAAATATTTCAATCAGAAAACACAGAGTGTCGATCGACACGTCACACGGTGTCGATCGACGTTGGTTCTACCGTCGTGTCGATCGATACACCATAGGGTGTCGATCGACACGAGGTTTCTTCTCCGAGACCAAACATCACAAAACACACGAAAACACGATTATCACTCAATCAACATACGAAATTAGCACACGATCACACGGGAAACAATTCTTAAGCATCTAAACATAATCACGATTCGCTAATCGATCCTTCAACCTATAGACACGCACTCACCTCGGGAACGGTTGAATCAAGGGAAAAACCCGACTGAAACAGAGGGAAAAACTCGCGACTCCCTTCACCAAATCAGGTTCTGAAAACTGATCTGGAAACTAGACACCGAGGGCTTTCCAACGGTGTATAGAACTCCTTCTAACTCTCTCTGGAACGACGGCAAAACCTTCCTCAAAACCGGCTAATCGCACCCAAAAACGCAGAAACTGCACGAACACCGAAGTCTCGCTCCAATCCAGTCACCACAACCGAGCACGACCTCGCTCAAACGAAGGGAATAAACTCAGGAAACGGCTCACGAAAACACTCGAAACTCTCAATTCTCTTTTCTTTCTCTGATTCTGCGAAAATAAGCGGCTAACCCTAGGGAAACGCGTCCTCTATGCTTATATAAGGTCCCCCAAACCGGCTCATTAACCAAACGAACCGAAATCAAAACCCTAGGTCTGATTTTAACCCGTGTCGATCGACAGACACAAACTGTGTCGATCGAGAGGGACCTCTCTGCCCAAAATTTCGAGAGAACAACAATTCGTGTCGATCGACACGCACACACTGCGTCGATCGACACCCACCAAAAATCACATTTTTGGTTCACGGGCGTTACACATATATTATTAACAAAAATATTGCAGTATCCGAAAATAGCTAGGAAAAGAAAGTTGGACAGAAAATAACAACACTATATATGGCCTTTTGTTATGCATCATATGTGAAACCAAATTCCAAGGCTATTTTGAAAATGACACAAAGGGATGCATGATATATGTACATAGATGTGTATATACATATAGAGGCCTCAAATACACACACCCACACACATATACATATGTATTATACATATAATTTTTTATATAAAGCTCTATTGGTAACTTGTATTGCAGCGATAGGTATACCGCTTATAACGCTCTGACCGCCCCTCCCATGGACCCCCGTCTACTCTCAGGCCCGTGGGTCCACCATGTCTGACGGTCAGTGCGTTAGTCCGGGAGGCTCGGAAATCATGTTTACTGACCCTGCAAATCACCATGCGATCTTTTCCCGTGGTTTGACCTCACTCACACGGTACTAGAAATGACTTCCTAGTAGGTTACCCATCCTGAAACTACTCCAGCTCAAGCACGCTTAACTCTGGAGTTCTCTCAAGACCTGTGACCGAAAAGATAAGTGCACTTTGATGCTATAGGTAGCCAAATCAATTCTTTTAAGCATCTCTGCATATATCGCATATACCATATATGCCCTGAAACCGGGGTGTTACAATCACCCCTACTAACAGATCGTAACGTCCTCGTTGTGCATATATACCAAGATCGTTACTAGCAATAAATGTCTAGGAACGTGCATATAAATAGGGGATTAGAGGCGAGCCTTTGAGATCTGGTGAGGATCTCTAGTGGTACTAGCTGGTTGGGCCAGGATTTTGGTCTGTGATAGACATTGTATGCGGGATTCGAGGTCGAATCCAGAGTGGTGGGGGAGATGTAACATCCACAAACCAAAAATGTATTTTTGGTAAGGGGTGTCGACCGACACCAATGTTGAAGAACCGATTTTCGGTTTGATTTTAATCGCGTGGTTTGGTGCAGTTTAAGGGTGAAGCCCTAAGGTTGAGTTTATAAGCGTGCAGCTTATTGTGACCGTGTTTTGGCAGAAGAAAAGAAGGATTTTGAGAGAAAAGTTTGAGTTATTGTGATTTGTGAGTTGGTGATTCATAAGGATAGATTTTTAGTGAAGTAAAAGGGTTAGAAACGATCGTTCTTTGTGGTACGGAGTGTTTCAGCGAATTTCCAGCCTTGTGAGGGTCTAAATTTGCTTGTTCTTCGTTGTTCTTCGCTGTCTCGTTCACAATTCTTTTTTAGGCAAAGGTGAGTACGTGATTGTAGGCTTATCGATCCATTAGGGGGCTAATAATCATTGATTTGATTTGTGTGATGGAATGATGGTTGATTTGTGATGATTTTGGTGATATTATGTGTCTTTGTGCCTATGGATTGTGGTTTTCGTGCAGATTTGAATTGCGTTGATCGCGAGAACGAGCAAGAGAGAAGAGTCTCGTTCCACGGGTTCTACAACAAAGTGTCGATCGACACATTGGTTGTTCATGTCGATCGACACCTAGTGATTCTGTCGATCGACACCTAGTGATTATGTCGATCAACACCTAGTGGTCTTCTCGATCGACACTCATGTTGTTTGTGTCGATCGACACCTAGTGGTAGTGTCAATCGACACCTAGCGGTATTGTCGATCGACACAGGGTCATTTCCTGAATGTATTGATTGTATTATTTGCGTGTTATGGTTTTGATGTAAATGGCCTGTAGACGGGATGACCGTTTCACTAAATATTTATGATAATACTTACGCAACTCTTTGTTCCATGTGTTGCAGGTAATTGCAAAGTGTGACCGCGAAATCAATGCATTAGGGAGAGGATGATTAGGATTTTTATTTTTATTGTTACGTCTAGTGGAACCTGGTGTTTAGGTTGCTAGATTTATTGGTTTAATTGTTGAATCCTGGAATTGAGTTGTTTGGTTATTGATTTGATTTGTTGGATTTAATTATTTGGTTTTCTGTTGTTTATTGATATTTGTTGGTTTAGCCGTTGAGAGTTAGCATTTATGGGAATGTTAACTCGGGTTAACTATTTTTTAAAAAAGTGTTGGTTGTTTCACCTCTTTTATGTTACCAATCGCAAAAGCGGTATCACAAACTTTACAAAAAGACGTTACACTCAAAAAAAATTTCTACAATTTTTTCTACAACTACTTCTTACAACTTTATACTATTTTGTAACAGTTTACCGTTCTAGCCTACAACTGAAACTTTTATACCATTTTACATTACCAATCAGACAAATCAAGTTTTAAATATTTTGCGTTGAGATACAAACAAAGAAGGGAGGAAGATTCGAGTGTTAAAAATGTAAAAGACGGTCACCGGCCTCTTAATGAATTATGCGATCATAATTAATGCAAAGAGTGATTGTAAAGCTGAATCTATAAAAGAGAGAATTTGTCTTTATGTTTGCCAAAGCTTTCATGTTGTCAAAACATTGGTCGGCAGAGACATTTTCACTTGCATGGAGGCAAACTCATAATTCGGAAATCTATCGTTACATAATTTGGTTTTAAAGCAATTTATCAACTATGCCAAGTCTACTATATATGAATTTTGGAGTTTTATGAAACAGAAAAGAAAAATCTTGGATACAAACAAGTGAACGACTATAAATTATTCTTTGACAATAGCTAGCTAACCAAGTGAATTCACAATCTAGCGTAAAATCGAGGAACACAGATTGTTGACAATAATTTTCAATTATTTGAACGTAAAAAAGATCCGGTACGTCCATACATTTATATATATTATAAAGACACACTAGCTACTATGCATAGAAGAAATCTATGTATTATTAGTGGTAGATGTTAGCCAATAGTTAGTAGCGAGTTCTAGTGCCTACTAAAGTTATACGTCTTACGAAATCCGTTTAGAATGAAGACAAATGTTTTATAACGAAACATGTATGAGTTTTGCCTTACAAGTGTTCGATTAATATTTTAAAAATGTCCATCAATTAAATTTTATAGTGAAGATATAAATAGAAAAGAGGTATCTTGTTCATCACTGAATGTTTATTTGTATATATACATAAATGGTTTTGGAGGATATACTATATAAATATATAAGGATTGGTCACTGTAAAAAAACACCCATAAAATTTAACATAATATCAGAATTCGAAAACACATTGTTCCGTCCAAACAAATGTCGATATGGTCCAAAGATGGCCAAATCAATTTGATATGAAATCAGTTGGACCGGCAAGTGTTATGACCACTATAACTCGAAACTAATCATATAGTACGATTATGTTGATATTAATGGTTAGAACCATTATTTCGAGGAGATGTGAAAAATTTATACTCTAAACCAAAAAGTATAAAAGAAAATTGAATTATTATATAAGAGATATAAGCTAATTCACTCATTGCCAACTGGTTAAAATTGATCAGCAAAAAATTATAAACTAAACAATTATAAACTGGATAACTAGGCCGGTTTCATGTTTTCACTTGCTGCCCTCCAAGAACTATTTAAAAGGCCTAAAATCCAACTACGTGTGAAAATGAAAAAAAAAACGGTATTTGACTATCTTGTTACGTTGAAAATTGTTTGAGAAGGCTCTTTACATATTCACATATGTTGCATCCTCATTTCTTCTAGAATTGTATGTAGCCTTTCTGAAAAGCTCCCTTCGATTTAGCTTATGCTAACACTTTTGAGGATCAATTAAAGAATCCGGAAACATGTCTAAGAGCTAGATGGTTAAAACATAAATTAATTGGGAATTTGTTCTGGATATTGCAGACGATCGAACTAAACATAAACTATATAATACAAATTTCAAATTATTATTATAGGATAAGCTTAGACTATTAGATTAGATTAGGTATGATTTGAATGCATCTTTACCCCCAACATATTATGTTTTTTTCTTGATGTGATGATAAGCATTGTTTTCTTCTTTCTTTTTCTCACAACCCTTCTTTCCGTTATCTCCTTTCTCGACTTCTTTAGTTATCTTTTCAACCATAACAAAAGGATTCCTTGCAAACAATTGAATCCAAGTCTTTTCACCAAAAAAGAAAGAAAGAGATATTCTTTAAAAGTGATTCTTATTCCCAAGATCATATCTTTTCTTATTTTGTTTGTAGTGTTAATCGAATTCACATATTATAGTCTTTCAGTATCATAGATACACATATATTCGCCGATTTGTAAATTTTTCTTCAACTAGGTGATGTTATCAACTTATCATATTACGTACTTTTTCGTCTTACTATAAATATGATATAGAGATATACTCCCGTATATTCTCCTCCATGATTATAGCAACTAATTATAGGTTTAGAAGGATTAATATTATTGAATGAATGATATTGACTTTACAAGTGAGAGTTATATATACATAGAAGAAGATCTTCACAATAATAACAGAAGATCATAACAATATTTAGTTGCTATAATCATGGAGGAGAATATACGGGAGTATATCTCTATATATGACTCATGAGAAAACATAAGATCGGTTACTAAAGTTTTTTTTTAATAGTCAGATGTTTGGATTTTATCATTCGGATGCGTAAAAAAGGTTTATTTTAATTTGGGAATATTTTAGAATCTACCACTTTTTACAAAAATCTACTACAATTTGAAATTCCTTGTATTGAGTATCATATTTTGTCTTTTAGTGAGTGTCAATTGACACAATTGCCCTTGAGTTTCATCAACTATCTATTTAGTTTTCGTACACGAAACCATGTTTGTCCACCGTATCTGTTTACACCCACCATCGTCGTCTTTGTCTTTTACCACCGTCGTCGTCGTGTCCATGACCACCGTCACCGTGACGACGTCCATCATTTCCGTCTTCGTCGTGGTCACCGTCGCCATTTTTGTCTACGATGGACGACGTCTTCCACGGCTACCATCTCATATCCACCATCGTCATCAACCACCATCACATTTTTATCTACGATCATCGTCTCAGTCATCCTATCTCTGTTTTGACGACCGACGTCTTTAGCGCTGTTCACGATCACCGTTTCCGTCGCCGCCGTTTACAACCATCGTCTCCGGCATTATATGCGACACCATATCTATTTCTTCCATTACATATTGCACTTAGAAGAGATAATGTGTAATGGATAAATTTGTCTTTTTAAATAGGAGTATAGTAAATTTTAATAAGAATTTTGGATGAATGGTAGATCTCATAAGAAACTTGGAAAAAGTGGTATGAGATATAATTTTCTCTTTCAATTTCCTTTGATTAACTAATGGGTCAGCTCTTTAATAATGGGCTTTCAGTAAAGCCCATTATATCGTACTCCCATTTTCTGAATAACCTTCTTCTTCCGGTACGCTTGGTTTAATTAAACCCTAACGATTTGTGAAATTCAATGTCTTTTCTCCGGCGACGAATCGTAAAACAACCAATTCAAACATTCCTTCAAATCTTCTCCGATCGATCGTTCTCCACCGTGAAAATCCCTCAAATCCGTCGCAATACCACCGGATTCGACAAACTTATCAACGACGCCGGAAACTCCGGCGACTTCGAGACCGTACGCCGTCTCCTAACCAGCCGCGTATCACACGGATGCTTCAACACAAGCAACACCTTCAAATTCCTAACCAACACCGCCTCATACTCCTCCGATCTCGAAAATCTCCGCCGTATTTTACCCCAAATCGACGGTGGTTTCACTCGGAAAAACGCTTACGACATTTTCATCGCTCGTCTCTGCAAACTCAATCGAATCGAAGACGCTTTAATCGTAATCGGAGACATTTCCGGCTTAACGCCGTCGACATTTCACTCGATCTTATGCTCGCTGACGAAGAAGAACAAAATCGAAGAAGCTTGGAGAGTTATCGAATCGATGAGATCTAAATCGGTTCCGGTGGATATAACGTCGTACAATTACTTCTTAACGTCGCACTGTTACGACGGCGATTTGGAAGAAGCGAGCGAGGTGATTCGGAAGATTGAAGAAGAAGAAGAAGGGATCTCACCGGACGCGCGTAGCTACGACGCGCTTGTGCTCGGCGCGTGTAGATCTGGGAAAGTTGAGGCGGCGATGGCGGTGTTGAGGAGGATGGAGGAAGATGGTGTGAGTGTATTGTATTCGACGTATGCGCATGTTATCACGGAGATGGTGAAGGAAGGCTATTATGCGCTTGGTTTGGAGTTTGTGATGGCTTATGCAGGTAATGATTTGAGGTTGGATTATGAGAGTTTTGGGTGTTTAGCTGGTAAGCTTATGAAAAGGAAGAGATTTGAGGAAGTGAAGATTGTTTTGAATGAAATGGTTAAGAGAGGATTAAGAATGAGTGATGAATTGAAGGAGTTTTATGAAAGAAATGTTAGAAACAATGATGATGGTGATGATGATGATGATGGTGTTTTCAAAGAGATTGAAAGATAGATTAGTACAAAAGGATCATATCATAAAAGATTATAGCTATAGCTTAAAGATTCACAAATGTGGATGTTCAAAGAGTAGTCGTGGTTCGATTCTACTCGGGAGGGATGATATATGCTTCAAACATTTGTAGTTAGTATCCTCAATAATGATTAGTCCGAGCAAATGAAATGGGACAAGTGCTTAAATCACAGTTACTATCTAAAATGAGATCAAGGAAGCGAATCCAACAATGCACCATTTGGATTCCCTAATAAAAGATAAAACATAAATACGAAAATGGTCTTACTTGCGGTTCATTAATTAAAACTTAGTTAAATTTAATACATCTTCCCAAGTATATAGCTTGCTATCACAAGGTATGCAGATTACAATACATTGTAATCTTTGAAATGAACTGATCATATCAATTATAAGGTGAATTAACGAAATAATCAAAACTAAAATTACTAATTAGCAATCTTAATAACTAAATTTCATAGGGAGCAAGTGCCCAGCCCTTGGCTTATCTAGATTCGCCACTGCTTGGGAGATGCATTAAATTTAACTAAGTTTAAATTAATGAACCGCAAGTAAAGCCATTTTCGTAAGTATGTTTCATCTTTTATTAGGGAATCCATATGGTGCATTGTTGAATTCGCTTCCTTGATCTAATTTTAGATAGTAACTTGTCCCATAGTTTTCATTTGCTTGGACTAATCGTTATTGATAATACTTTTTTTGTTGGTCAACTGTACTAATTTCTCTAAATTATAGTCATATGATCCTTGAAGTCTGGAATATTTGTCTTGATCAGCGAGAGAAGGAAGATGTTGAGACCAAACGCATCACATACCTCGCCATTTTATTCCACCGATCTTGGAATAATGTAATTAAGGAATCTAGTTTCTGAATCGTCATAGTTATAAATATGTCAGATCAAAAAATAAAATGTCAGATCATAAATAAAAATTACTAGTTACTTTGTTAATGCACCATTAAATTGTCTCATTATCAGCTTCAGCTACACATACTAACTCTATGCACGGCATTTATGAGTTCTCTTAAGTCATTTTCCACTTTTTTAAAGATTTGAATCGGAAAATCTCATTACTATTGCTCCATTTATTAATATAATATTCATAAAGTAGATCTTTAAATAATTGTTCACAAATATAGGATGTTCTCACTTGTGAATGTGAAATTAATTAATTTTTAGTGTTTTTGACTTTTTGAATTCTGCAGATTTGTATTTTATTAGTTGAAATGTGTTAAGTAAATAAAAGTGATGTTTTACTTCAAAAAACAATATAAATTTAATATATTTTTTTAATTGAAATGTAAAAACCTTAAACATCTTATAATTATGAACAAAAATAGTACTCCCTCTTATCTTTTTTTGTTTGATGTTCTAAAATTTTTACACTTATTAAGAAAACACATTAATTTTTAGTTATAAATGTCTTGTTTTTTGTACTAAATAATTTTCTATAAGTTTAACCCAACAGTAATTTAATAAAACCAATTAATGTATTTTGAAATTTAAAATTGAAAATGTGAAAAATCAATTTTCTAGAAATAATTTTTTTATAGAACATCGATGAAAAGAGAACGGAGGGATTATAAACTTTATAAACTTTACGTAAGTAAATACCATTTAGAAAATGAAGAGTTTAGCTTACAAAGGAGAAGTTACCTGATAAGCTCAAATTAACCCTAAGCTACTCTCTCAAATTAAGAGATCAATTGCAGTATTTAGGGATCAAATCCACAGGGAATCAGAGAAACACAATAGATTTATAAATTCAGATTATGCTAAGAAGAATTAGGTGAATGCAAAAACAAGTAAACAAAACAGTTAAAACGGTGATGAAATCAATAAAGAGAAAGCGTTAGGCACAGAGAAATCTCAGGTGAATCAGATATGCAGATGATAAATAAAAGATAGGATATTAAGCACAGTTCTTAAACATGAACACGAATGTAAAACCAATCAGCTTTCGCTGCAAAGATTATCTATGTTTAAATCCTAGAAAACCAAATTTCTTTGCGAATCCTAACAATCTAAACAAGCATTAAAGTTCAAGCTCAATTGTTCACAAAACCCTAAACCAAATTTCTTTGCGAAAAGGAATTTGGCTCATCAAAGTCTAGATCAGAAAATCAATAAAACTGTCGTTTCTATTAATTATCCTAAGATCAGATTTCAGTTCATGAATCTAAAATCAGCATTAATCACAAAACAAGATGAAGAACATTCTAAAGATATTAATCCTATGCAATTCAGATCAGATCTAGCAAATCATCAAACATCTTTGAATAACCCTAAACCTAACAGGAGAATTACTCAGACATATTCAAAGAAGAAAACATCTTTATTAATTGAATATATCTCTTAAACTAAGTAAAATAAAGCATAAGCCTAAACAATGGCTGCGAAAACGTATTTATAAGGTACAAAAACCGTCTTAAACAAAATTGTAAACATCTGGAACTTTCGGGCTTTGAACGGACATCTTTAAATTCGGGCTTTTGGCTTGGTTGAGCAGGGTGTCGATCGACACCTAGAGGTGGTGTCGATCGACACCATCTTCAGATTTTGACTCTTCACTTCGATCTTCGCCACTTCGTTCCGCAATACTCCAAAACTTCCAGTAAACATCAATTATGCCTTAAACGTCTAAGTACCTGCAAAGACTCTAAAACATACTAGAAAACACTATAAAGACTCTAGATAATGGACTTATATCATGGCTTAAACAGGTAAAAACATGATATATCAACTCCCCCAGACTTAGCTTTTTGCTTGTCCCTAAGCAAAACAGATGTTATCACTCCTTTAGGAACCACATACCTTGCAAAGCTAATCCGGTGATACTCCGATGTTTCCCTAAAAGCTTAGTAGTTCTCCAGATTGATTCCAAACCCCTTAGAGAATCTCAGACTTTCAGTCGCAAACACCTTTAGTTTATTAAGTGCGGTCTCATCGAGGGAATATCGATCGTTGAACCTTCTAGATTCTTTCGCTTCTTTGAACACTTTCCTGCGTTTCACCCTCTCTCTTCCCTCTGAAACTGTATCCAATTAAGGATATCATAGAGATGCATTGCCCATTTTTGAACTTTTTGATTCAGGATTTTTCTGATTTTCGGACTTGCACTTTTCTGCTTGAACTACACTTTTCTGTAGACTTTTTTATTAGATCCTCGGCATCTCTATGACTTCACTAGATCAGCGCCCACTACTATTGTTCTATGGTGGGAGACAGGGTCATGAGGCTTTTTTTTCCTTTTTGATCTAGGACAGTTGAATTCGTCATTTGGGAAGAAGTTTCAAGAGCGGTCCATCCTCGCTTTCAAGTGTTTGGAAGCTGAATCAAGTCTTGCGATTTCCAACACCCTTGACAAGAGATTAGAGATTCGTTAGAGCGGGGTCTGCAACGTCTTTCTGGCGTTCTCCAAAAATTTGAACTCGTTCCGTTAAACCAATCCACTTCCAGTTACCCACCTCAGTAAAACCAGCCAACTTGCATCAGAAATGGTCCTTGAGTGCTGTTCAAAGCAAGTAGAAAGGGGAGTTTCGACCCGAAAATTTTAAAAACTGACTCAAAAACTCAAAATAAAACACCATAATTAGCAACTACCTCCCCTAGACTTAAACAACACTGTCCCTAGTGTTATTAAGCCTGAAGATGGTGAATAAAATAGATAGAAAACGAAAAGAATCGAAATTTTGAAGAGAAAAACGTAACCTGGAGGGGGGTGTTGATCGACACTGTCAAGGGTGTCAATCGACACCTTGAAATTTAAGCTATGACGAGCGACAGAATCACTTGTGTCGATCGACAAGTGCATATGAAGTTCATCCAAACGTTTTTATCTCCTAACAATCAAAACCAAAAACAACACCAAACATAAAATTGTAAAAGAAAATAAAATAAAACATAATTATTAAGACTCACAAATGGGTTGCCTCCCATTAAGCGCTTGTTTTCAGTCTGTTAGCTTGACTGTTTTGAGGAACTAGATATCCGGAGGATCTGCACTCTTCCATGGAATGATTCCAGGAAAGAGCTTCTGCGTCTTTTGCAGCATCTTTTGAACGACCGCCTCTCCTTTATCCTTTAGTTCGGCAGGAATGATGATTCGCATTTTAGCGAAAGGCTTTGAAGTCCTTGTACCCTTAATATTTCCTGCAAAATCATTTAAAGAAAAACCAAGCTTTCGAGGAACTCGTTGCTTGCATGAGCGCGTAACAGCCTTGTGAAGTTTTAAATCATGATTTAAATCAGGAGATTGAGAAATAAGTTTAGGAAGCGCGTACCTTTCTTCTTTGGGAGGATCGTGGGCGGGGAGTTGTGGAATTATCTATTCAACAACAAATGAAGGACCGGATTCTAACTCATGGATTGAAGCTTCATCCTCTAGAATTTCCACAGAGAAATTTTGACCATCAATGGTGGATCTTCTCCTTGTGTTCTCCATGTCAAAGTCAATGACAATATCGCCTAGATCAAGCTTGACCTTTCCTTTCCTCACATCTATCTGAGCACCAGCAGTTGCTAAGAATGATCTTCCCAGGATTGGAGGATCTTCAGGTTCATCATCATACTCTAAAACCACAAAATCAGCAGGGATGATGTAGGCCTGAATCTTAATAGGCACATCTTCTAGAATTCCTTTTGGGAATCTCCGCTAGGAGAAGAGACATTCTAGTCGCCATGAACTTTGTCTTTCCAAGTCGAACAGCAATTGAAAGAGGCATTAAGTTGATACCAGATCCCAAATCACATAGAGAGTGAGGAAACTGCCCTGTTGAGATGGAGCAATGAAGGACAAAGTTTCCTGGATCCAGTAGCTTGACTGGAATCTTGCTCTGAATCATAGCGCTTACTTCCTCAAAAACTACCATGTCTTTCTTCTTCTTCTTCGACACTGGAGTTGTGTTCAGAAGAATTGCTCTGATATCTCTAGTCAACAAGGCTCCTTCCTAAGGACTAACTCCATTTGCTGCAAGTCTCTTGACATATCTCCTCAAAGCAGGTGAAAGCTTAACCGCATCAAAGGCATCTCAACTATCACCTTATCAATCATCTTCTTGCAAATCTCCTCTTCAACCTCCTGCTTGGGCCTTCTAGCTCTGGGAAAAAGAACCTTTGGCTTGTAGACGTTCTCTTCTGAAGCAACTGATGATTTCGTGATTTCTGCACAAGACTGGACAGGGTGTCGATCGACACTCTCCTTAGTGTTGATCGACACCATCTCTTCAATACCCGAATAGATTAAGTCTTTGAGTGTCGATCGATGCTGATCCGTAGTGTCGATCGACACTTGTTCTGCACACCCAAAAATTTCTTCAAATTTATCGAAATAGTCATTTTCTCAAGTAAAAAAAGCATTGCATGCGCTCATGGGGTTGGCATCAGTCTTTCCAGGAAGAAACCCCTCTTGTCTCTTGATAAAACTAGCTGTTTGAGCGACTTGAACGTCGAGCTTCTTGAAATGAGCACTTAACGCTTCGAATTTCCCATTCAAGTCTTGATAAACTGCATCAATCTTCTTGTTGATGTTCACCGTCAACTTCTGTTGTCCCTCTAAGATCTGCTCAAACATATCTTCCATCTTGCTCTTCTGCTCAGGAGGCTTGTAAGATGAAGAACCATAGTTCCTTTGATAGCTATTGGCGCTCTAAAATGGCTTCTGATAAGACGATCCATATCCTTGCTGAGTGGTGAATTTCTGAAATCCGTTCTGGTTGATGTAATTAACATCCTCGTCTGCAGTCTCAACCTCTTGCGCAAAGCTAATCGTCTTCTTTCCAGGTAGAAGACTGTGCATTGAATCAAGCTTCCTAGTGACTTCTGCGAACTGGTTACCACCAATGTTCTGTCCAGACTGGCTCTTTTGGTAGTCCATATCCTTAGCACTATTGCTATTAGCAAGATTCTCGATTAGTCTCAAGGCAGTCTCTGGCGAGTTCGTATTAAAGTTCCCATTACTCGCAGCATCCAGAGTCACAGAATATTGTAGCGCAATCCCTCTGTAGAAGATATTAAGTAGCTGTACCTCGTTGAATCCATGATGTGGACAGTCTCTCTGATAGCCCTTGAATCTGTACCACGCAACCTTGAATGCCTCAACATCTCCTTGCTTGAAAGATGAAATCTTTGCTCTAAGGTCCTCAGACTTTGCATCGTCAAAGAAATTTCTTAGAAAAGCATTCTTTGTATCCATCCAGTTTGTAAGCGAGCCTGGCGGAAGCTTCCTCAGCCAATACTTAGCTTCCCCATGAAGAGAATAGGGGAAAAGCTTGCAGAAAAGGTAGTCCTCAGAAACTCCATTAGCCTTGATAGCAGATGCCAAGTCTTCAAATCTCTCGATGTGGTCCATAGGATTCTCATGAGGAAGATCGCAGAATGTGTCTTGAGCAACTAAGGAGAAGTATGCAGGCTTCAGTTCAAAGTCATTCCTCTGAAAAGGAGGTGGATGAATTGCAACTCGATTAGCATAGAAGTGCTCAGGACGGTTGTAGTCTGCTAAGGTCCATCTTTGCGCGACGTTCTGCTCGTTCCTCATCAAATCTGGGCAATTCTGGCATTGGTGTCGATCGACACTATCTGGGTGTCGCTCGACACCCACAATTTGGTCGCGTCGAGCAACAGGTTCATCGCGTCGATCGACAAGCTGCTTCAGATTTGCCTGATTCTCCTCAACTTCTTCGATGATCACTGTACCATCGTCGTTGATCCTTAGTCCTTCTTCGTTGTATCTCAGTCCTGCCGGATCACGCAGAACTCCATCTTCTCCCGGTCTCAGTATGATACGTCCTTGAGCAACCATCCTTGCTGCTCGTCTGTTCTCACGTTCTAAACATGCAAGCTCCTGAAGACTGTATCCAACTAGCTCCTTGTCTTTGCAGCTCCTTGTATCAGGCATACACCTAAAACGCAAAACAGAAAGAAACACAAAAAACTAGCAAAGCAAAAATAAAAATAAAAAGCTTAGACCAATTGCTAATAAAATAAATGTAATGGCGTTGATTCCCCGGCAACGGCGCCAAAATTTGATAAGTTCAAATTAACCCTAAGCTACTCTCTCAAATTAAGAGATCAATTGCAGTATTTACGGATCGAATCCACATGAAATCAGAGAAACACAATAGATTTATAAATTAAGATTATGCTAAGAAGAATTGGGTGAATGCAAAAACAAGTAAACAAAGCAGTTAAAACGGTGATGAAATCAATAAAGAGAAAGCGCTGGGCACAAGAAAATCTCAGGTGAATTAGATATGCAGATGATAAATAAAAGATAGGATATTAAGCACAGTTCTTAAACAGGAACACGAATGTAAAACCAATCAGCTTTCGCTGCAAAGATTATCTATGTTTAAATCCTAGAAAACCAAATTTCTTTGCGAATCCTAACAATCTAAACAAGCATTAAAGTTCAAGCTCAATTGTTCACAAAACCCTAAACCAAATTTCTTTGCGAAAAGGAATTTGGCTCATCAAAGTCTAGATCAGAAAATCAATAAAACTGTCGTTTCTATTAATTATTCTAAGATCAGATTTCAGTTCATGAATCTAAAATCAACATTAATCACAAGACAAGATGAAGAACATTCTAAAGATATTAATCCTATACAATTCAGATCAGATCTAGCAAATCATCAAACACCTTTGAATAACCCTAAACCTAACAGGGGAATTACTCAGACATATTCAAAGAAGCAGACATCTTTATTAATTGAATATATCTCTTAATATAATTTGTTTCAATTGCATCAACTCCCGCCAGATGAGGCTTGTTTTGTCTGTGTTCATCACTAATCCTGACCATGATGCAAAATCCTCCAATGCCTTAGTGATTCCATGAAGAGAAGAGCAACCGCCATCGAAGAATATCATTACATCATCCGCAAACATCAAGTGAGTGATGGGAGAGCTCAGTCGTTCTAGAAATTTAGGGATTATTATAATTTTATGAATTTAGAAATTTAGAGATTTAGGAATTATGATAATTTTATGAATTTAGAAATTTAGGGATTTAGAGATTATGATAATTCCAAAAAAAAATTAAACGCCATCCGTCGGTAAATTGTGATGGATTTCCGACGGAATGCGTTATTTATATATTTTATTTTATACCGCCAAAATAAAATATATAAATAACACAATCCGTCGGAAATTTCTAAATTCTCATAATTTCTAAATTCTCATAATTTCTAAATCCCTAAAATTCTAAATTCATAAAATTTTCATAATTCCTAAAATTCTCATAATCCCTAAATCCCTAAATTTAGGAATTTAGAAATTTAGGGATTTATGAATTATGAGAATTTTAGAAATTTAGAAATTTAGGGATTATGAGAATTTTAGGAATTTAGAAATTTAGGGATTTAGGGATTATGAGAATTTTAGGAATTTAAAAATTTAGGGATTTAGAGATTATGAGAATTTTAGGAATTTAGAAATTTAGGGATTATGAGAATTTTATGAATTTAGAATTTTAGGGATTTAGGGATTATGAGAATTTTTGGAATTTAGAAATTTAGGGATTTAGGGATTATGAGAATTTTTGGAATTTAGAAATTTAGGGATTTAGGAATTATGAGAATTTTAGGGATTTAGGGATTATGAGAATTTTAGGAATTTAGAAATTTAGGGATTATGAGAATTTTATGAGTTTAGAAATTTAGGGATTACGATAATTTTATGAATTTAGAAATTTAGGGATTTAGGGATTATGATAATTTTAGAAATTTAGAAATTTAGGGATTTAGGGATTATGAGAATTTTAGGAATTTAGAAATTTAGAGATCTAGGGATTATGAGAATTTTATGAATTTAGAATTTTAGGGATTTAGGGATTATGAGAATATTTGGAATTTAGAAATTTAGGGATTTAGGAATTATGAGAATTTTAGAATTTTAGGGATTTAGTGATTATGAGAATTTTAGGAATTTAGAAATTTAGGGATTATGAGAATTTTAGGAATTTAGAAATTTAGGGATTATGAGAACTTTAGGAATTTAGAAATTTAGGGATTATGAGAATTTTATGAGTTTAGAAATTTAGGGATTATGATAATTTTATGAATTTAGGGATTATGATAATTTTATGAATTTAGAAATTTAGAGATTTAGAGATTATGATAATTCCAAAAAAATTAAACGCCATCCGTCGGAAATCCGTGGGTAAATTGTGACGGATTTCCGACGGAATGCGTTATTTATATATTTTATTTTATACCGCCAAAATAAAATATATAAATAACACAATCCGTCGGAACTTTCTAAATTCTCATAATTTCTAAATCCCTAAAATTCTAAATTCATAAAATTCTCATAATTCCTAAATCCCTAAATTCTAAACTCCTAAAATTCTCATAATCCCTAAATCCCTAAATTTAGGAATTTAGAAATTTAGGGATTTATGAATTATGAGAATTTTAGGAATTTAGAAATTTAGGGATTATGAGAATTTTAGGAATTTAGAAATTTAGGGATTATGAGAATTTTAGGAATTTAGAAATTTAGGGATCTAGGGATTATGAGAATTTTATGGATTTAGAATTTTAGGGATTTAGGGATTATGAGAATTTTTGGAATTTAGAAATTTAGGGATTTAGGAATTTTGAGAATTTTAGGGATTTAGGGATTATGAGAATTTTAGGAATTTAGAAATTTAGGGATTTAGAGATTATGAGAATTTTAGGAAATTAAAAATTCCGTTGGAATCTTTTTTTGGAATTGTGAAGACACAATTCCCGCCCATGTTTTGGCGGTATAAAATTAGGGTAAAATCCGTCGGTAATCCGTCGGAAATTTCCGATGGATTTACCCTTATTTTATACCCAAAACACTTTTTCTTGTAAGAAGAAGAAGAAGAGAGAAGAAGAAGAAAGAAGAGAGAAGAAGAAGAAGAAGAAGAAGAAGAAGAAGAAGAAGAAGAAGAAGAAGAAGAAGAAGAAGAAGAAGAAGAAGAAGAAGAAGAAGAAGAAGAAAGAAGAAGAAGAGAGAAGATGAGAGAAGAAGAAGAAGAAGAAAGAAGAAGAGAGAAGATGAGAGAAGAAGAAGAAGATGAGAGAAGAAGAAGAAGAAGAAGAAGAAGAAGAATTTTCCGCCGCCGGAATTTCGATTTCGGAACATTCTTCGCCGCCGGAGAATTTTTTTTTCTAAAAAAAATTGAAATTCCGTCGGAAATTTCCGACGGATACGGTATCCGTATACGGGGATATCCGGTATACGGTATACGAAATCCGTCATAAATCCGTCGGAATTCGGATTTCCGACGGATTGCCGACGTAATTCCGTTATAAAAAAATCCGTCGGAAATCCCTCGGAAATTCCGAGGGATTTCCGACGAGATAGAACCGACGGTGGAAAACCGTCGGAATAGGGGCTTTCCGATGGAATTCCGACGGTTTTACCCGTTGGAAAACCCTCTGTTTTTTTGTAGTGATATTCCAGCCAAAATTTTGACACTATATCAATTTGGAATTTGGTTCGGGAACGAGTCTCCATCAAGAACTGGAGTAAAAGAGTTTGGTTTCCATATGCCACGCCGAAATACTAAGTTCACTCATGGTTGGCCTTTGACAATCGATTGTCTACAGGAGTTGAATGATATCTTGAAATATTGGAGTAAAATAGTATCGGGAGGCTTGGTGCTATGTCAAACTTCGCTTGAAACTCAGAACCATTTGTCTTTTTCATGCAGCTTCACCGAGTCATCATTCCTTCACGGATTGCTCGCGACATCATATACAACAAATTGGGATCAAATTGCTACATTGCTGGTGGCCGTGCCGCGAGATAAAACTCAACGCTTAATTTTGCGATATGGTTTTGAAGCTTCAGTCAACTCAATTTGGAGAGAGAAAAACAATAAGAGACATGGGGAAGATCCAAAGAAGTCAGTTCAACTTGAGCATTTCATCGACCAGCAAATTTGGAATAGGATATCCTCTATAAGTGAGATGAGAGATAAATGCTACAATTTGTAGCCTACAAAAGGGCCATGGAGATTTGGTTCGAACGAAATAAAAACGTTTCAATTTGTTTGTCTACATTAGATTAAAACTCTCAAGGTTTATATCTAAATAGCTATACTAGTTGTAAAAGCGATTTTTTGGGGTTCGAATAAATTTCATTCAATTTAAGAAAAAAAAAATTAAAAGAAACGAGCATCATACAAACTCTACGATGTCAAATATAAACATAAAAAGTGATCTCTTACGTTACAAATATGTATGTTTGACTTGACAATATGGAATATCCTAGGGATTGTCCACTCGTTGCGTGAGTTTAAAAATTAACATGGTAAAATATGTAATAATTTATATCTTATTAAATAATTGTAATTTATTATTACATAAATTTGATGTTTCTAGTAAAACTAAATAATTATTATCTAGGTTAGATGACTAACATTTATGGTAATTTTTTAGGCATATACAATGTTATATAAAAAATAGACCATTCATAAAATTACAATATATAGAAGACATTCTTTTTGGCACAAATCCCTAACTTATATGTTTTTATCAATATTCACTACGATTTCCTGAAAATATATTTGTTCATATTATTCTTGCATGAAACACATTTGTATAAAAAATATTGATTCTATTAAGACACCTGCATCATCTCAACAAAGATGTTAGATGTATCTTTATGTTTTTTTATTAGAATCTTGAATCGTAGTTTGTTGTATTTTTAAAAAACCAACATAATAAAATATGCAATAATTTCTACCTTAAAAAATAATATATTACCTAAATTTGGTGCTTATTGTAAATAATTATGTAGGTTAGAAGACTAAATTGTTTTTAATAAATCATTACACATAAACAATAATCTCAACAAAGATGTTGAAATGTATCTATTTCATTTATGAAGATAATTTGATGTTAATTGTTTACTTTAAATTAATATTATCATCACACTTTTATTTCAAAGAATCAGTTCATAAATCATAAAATTAAAGGGGTAAATGTTAAAATGAAAAAATTGTAAAGATGTAAATAAAAGTAATGACACATGACATCCTCTCATAATTTTGGTTTTGGAAAATCTTAAAATATTATATAGATATAAAGTACTTGTTCAATTTATTAAAAAATAAGAGCGAATGGGAAGAATGATACAAAAAGGCACATGTAAGTAGGCACAAAAGAACAAAAGTCATCAATAGTTTTGATTCTCTGAAAATATGTATATATTCTGAGTATAGAATTTGATAGCCAAATCTTATTCAAGGCCCGAGATGATAAGAAAACGAATATATGTGAATAACAAATTATTTGATGTCTATCGAGGAGATCAAGACACATCTCTGTATCAAGTACATCTGTCTTCTTGTCTTTCTCTCCAATTTTCACTTAAAGAAAATCTTATGAGAGTAATAATGTTTTAAAGAACTTCCGTTGTAATATTAAAAGAGCGGTATTAAAAAAACTATATGAAAAGAATATTACGAAAGAGAAGTAGAAAGAAAAATTGACAAGTTTTTTTACTTGAATTGACTCTACAAGTAATTAAACTTTTCTTGTAGTATAGACATTTTTGTTTGCTCATGATCTATATAGCTAATATATAAGGGCATGGATGGTTGAGACACATGATGTAACTATAATTTGAATTCGTGCATGATAACCGATAAAAACCTCCTTTTCTCCAAATTTAGCATTCATATAATCTCATTAATATCTTTAGATCGCTTGGGTCATATTTAGTTAGTTACTAATTTTCGTTCCATTTTGGGTTAATGTAAAAGAAAATAAAAGAATGAAGGTAAAATTTTATTTAACAAATCTTCTATTTATAGTTCTGGATTTAATGTGTCCAATCTATTCCTTATACATAACTTTTTTTTTTACTTGGGAAATTTTGCGTAAAATTGGATGTTTTAGATAAATAAGCGTCACTGATTTAGCGTTCCATGTAGAAATTTTCAGACAAGATCTCCATGTTAGTTAGAGAACAATTTTTTTGCTTAGGATGCTTGTTGTGTGAGAGTGAGTGAAAACGAGAACTACGCACAACGTCTCACAACAAGACACACCCAAGACAACGTGCAATGTCTTGTAATTCTCAAAGCCACATAGACTCACAAATCTATTTCTAGGGTAATTCAGAAGAAACAAACATCTGTTCACAACTCGATCACAACCATTTATATTTAAATATGCATTTAACATGTCGACAAAATTATATAAGAAGAAGGACCCAAAAACGTTTAAAATGTCTCTATTATTACCTTAATTATGGGTCTTGTCACAAGTATGCAACGAATGATAAACAGTAGAGAACTGTCTTCCATCAACAAGTACCTCAAGATCTCACTTAGAATATATGTATATATATAAGTTGTTATGTATATTCACAAAGTGAGATCAAGGGGACTTGCCAAGACCGAAATCTTTCTCTTTTTATGATCATCTTGATCTTCTCTCCTAATGGTTCGACCGAGTTTTGATAAACTCGACGTAGATAACGAAAGAGACAAACCCTTTCCATCTTCATGTTCTTTTTCTTCATCTTCTAACAAGCATTCTCCAAGGTTTTCATGTGTCCGAGGTACCTTGAGGGACAAACTTAGATCCAAATCTTTGTCCGACTTTTTGCAATCATCAGACAGTGATAATCTTTTCCTCTTCAAAACATTCTCCGATCCTTTTGCCACTTGACCATTCTCCCATTGATAAGAATTTAGTGTAATATGATCTTGTGGTCTTGTTACGTTCGAAGAATTAGGATTGGAGAGGTTATATCCCCATGATTTGTTAAACGTTTTCATGCCTTCAAGAAAACTACTATGAATTCTTGGAACAGATTCAGCTACTCCATTGTTCTCATGAACCGCTTCATGAGAATTAATTCGAAACGAAATAGTTTTGTTCTTATCATCAAGAATACTATTTTTAACTCCGTGAAATCCCTCACCAGGCTGTGAGCTAAATAGTGTTTGTCTTGTTCTTGTATTGTCTCGAGCCACTAAGCCTCTCCAAGGGCTACGGTAGATCTGTCGTCTATGGTCGGTCCACGAACCGCCACCGTAACTATAGAATACACTTTTAACTTAAAATAATTTTAAAATATGGTTAAAAATTAATAAGCCGAAGATTTTGTAATACCCTAAGCTAGTAGAAGGCTTTTGATCAAAACTTTGTAGCATTGGAAGTTGGCTAAGGTTGTATGTGTAACCAGTTCCGTGTTCAAACGAAAATCCTTGATCTCCTGAAGTTACAAAAGAAAAATGAAAAAAAAAGAGACAAGAATCAATCTCTCTGAATTCAATCCTACGATTTGCCATCAAATTTCATATAAACCCTAGCTTCAATCATAAGGTAGAAGATGTACTAAATTACCTTGACTAGGATCATCGGTCTTCTTGCTTCTAAACATCTAACAAAAAAAAATGAAGGTAGAAACTATGCTTCAGGAAAAAATCACAATCATGGTGTATATAAAAATATATTTTTTTTTTGCTAAAAATGATGTATATATAAATATGTAATGTTTGTGTATGTGTATGATTGCGAAACCTGAAGATGGCTCTTGACATGGGCAATACTTAGCCCCTTGACGTTCATCAATTGAAGAACAAGCTTTGGCGTTGCTCCTGTTCCAACAAAATCATTCAAAGAAAACCCAAATAAATTATCACCAAGAAAACCCTAGAAAATCTATATAGTTTTTCATATATATGTAGAGATCTTGAGTATTGATCTATATAGATAATTGAAACTCAACTATCTGGACCACCCAATCTCTCTACAGATTGAAGAAAGCAAAGATGAAGCTCAGGTGTCCATCGTAGCCTCGGAGTCTTTGAGCGGTTGTATGGCCTCACAGATCCACCATTCTTCTTGATCTGATCATTATGATGATTATGACTCCCACTCTCTTCTACATAGCTATTGCTAGATGGGCTTTGATCTCCTGATCTCTCTTCTTTATCGTCTTCTTCTTCTTCATCATCAGCTTCTTCATCTTTGTCTTCTTCATCCTTGGTGGTTTCTTTCACGTTGTTAGATGGACAAGTCTTGGAGTTTTCAGAACTCTTGCTGCTTGATCTCATCTTGGTCTCTAGCTATTTGGCTGTTTTTGTGTTGTTTCTTTTGGGAGTTGAGCCTTTTTGGTCTATCTTGGAGTTCTTTAGACAAAGATCACACACTCATACATATGTGTTAGAAATTTAAGGTGAAGACTTTTGAAGGTCTATGTGTATGACTTTTTGGATGCTTGTAACCATCATTCCTTTTTATCCCTCTCTCTCCAACTCCACATATATTGTTGAAATATATGTATATGATGGCAACGGATATTCCAAATTCTATTTAATATATAATTTTCTTCAAAACAATGTTTTTCCAATAGTTTTATACATCTAAGGGAAATATAGATCTAGAATTTACACCTCATGACAAAAATAGTCCTTTTTACTTCCATTAAAAATTAGCAACTTCATAAGATATATTTTATAATTATAAATTTAGAGATAATAATTCTTAACGAAACTCTTTCAATTTTTGAATCTTGTTGTGATAGGGAAGTGAAAAGAAAATCCTAGCTAGGAGTAGCTATGATTTGTGTAAATATTCATAATATTTTCATTTCCATTGTAAACAATAAATTAAATGTTTTCCCTTTGTTTATAAAAAATTTTAATGACTCAAATCTAGGTTCAAGATGACCTAAACTGTATATGGTCTGAGGGTTTACGAATATTTGTTTCAAACAAAATTGATAATGAGTCGAATGATCTACATATGTTTTCACTGAATATATAACGTTTTCTCGTTCCATTCGAACTAGCTTTTGCAATATAGGAAGAAGGCAACATTAATGAGGCATACACATTAATTAGATAAATGAAACTTCTTCAGTCGTTACAACTCATATATAAATTGACTAAAAAAGCACAAAAATAAATAAAAAGGGGATAGTTAGGGGGATGGGCTCGTGACTTCAAAGCCAAAGCTGTGAAACAAAAAAAAAAAGAAGAAACCCAAAAGCATAACTTAGAGAGAGAGAGAGCATAGAGAGAGGAATCAGACAGAAGTTAGAAGCTGCTTGGCTGGGCTGTCTTCACTTAGAGACACGAGAAGAAAATATTGCTACTTGTTTTCTGTCACCAACGACAATCACGGGTTTGTCTCCATCTCCACTACTCTTATTACTATTTCATATTATCTATATTTATCTACACATGCGCCTCTCTCTATATATGCATGTAGAACTGTACATCTCTCTTTTCCATATACAACCCACATCTCTCTTTTCCATATACAACCCACATAATTTTTATTTTCATTATATAAGGACATAGAATATTATCACAGTTTAAGCTGATAGGTCACATGAATTCTCCAGTATCACAGAATTTAGCTTTACATTTAAACGAGAAATTAACCACACACGCAACCAATTTATTTAGTTTGAAGTTTGAGCTAGTACTGTTGTAAAATCGCCGAGTGAATAACAATAAAGAAAATGAATTGATAAGAGGTTAAATAGAAATCTTATTGAGACGAACCGTTGAGTTTTTTACTAACAGTGTGAATCAACGTTTGCAAACCACAAAAGCAAATATATTCAACTACGAATATATTTCTATTCCTAAAATCGACTGTGCCTTTGGTCCATTTCACTTTTTTTTTTAGTACCTAAAGGGTAATCCTTATTTCTACCATCCGACTAATTTCCTAGAATGAATGTAGCCCTTGGGTATCCCACTCCCCGGGGGTAGCATCAGTTCAACTAATCAAATAGAAACTACAAGAAAACAGTTAATCTGTGACGGATTTTTGTGACAGTTTTTTTCGTCACAAAATATTGCGACGGAAGTGGGACGAAACTGTGACGGATTTGTGACGAAAATGAAAAACGTATCAAATTCGTCGCAAATTTGTGACGAAAAACTTCTGTCATAAAAGCGTCACATATTAGCGACGGAGTTGTGACTATTTTAAAGAACGTAACATTTTTTGCGACGCATTAGCGACAGTAAACTATTCGTCACTAATTTGCGACTCTTCTGTGACTCATTTGTGACGCTTTTCTGGGTTTTGAAGTAGTGTCACTAAAGAGTCACAAAAACGTAACATATTTGTGACTCTTTTGCTACATATTAGCTACGCCCAGTTGATTTTTGGTGTTTTAAATGTGTATTCAAGTACTATGATTATATACAAACATATATT
The DNA here is from genome assembly GCA_963576765.1 of Draba incana. NCBI lineage: Eukaryota > Viridiplantae > Streptophyta > Magnoliopsida > Brassicales > Brassicaceae > Draba > Draba incana. The sequence goes on along the minus strand of OY755202.1, from coordinate 7,797,591 downwards.
ATTCATGTGTGGACTAAATTTTTTACATCTAACTGTTAAATCTTCTATTTCCAAAAAAAAATTATAATGTTCATATCAATCATATAAGTGTTATATAAAGTATAAGTGTTATTACTTTGTAATCTTTGTAAATTTTTCTTTTTTGAGAAATGGACTTTTGAAGTTCAAATTACCTAAATATAATCATTCAAATGGTTCTAAGATCATATAAAATTTATTTTAAACCCATAAGTTTACCAAATTCACATTGAAATGTTTAGGGTTTAGGGTTTAGGGTTTCAAGTTGTGTATACATTTAGCGTCACAGATTCGTCACTAATTTGCGACTCTTTTGCGACTCAACCGTGACGCTTAAATTAAATTAAGGAAATGGGTTATGTATTATGTGCCACGTGTAAGTGTGAGAATGGTTGTGTATTATTAGAGAGGCTAAAGAAAAAAAACACGTTTAATCCGTACAAAAATCTGAAACCAACTCTCTCTCTCTTCTCTCTCTTCTCTCTCGCGATTCAACTCCCTGAATCGATTCGTGGAGATTTTTTTATGAAATTCAACGATTCTCGTCTGAAATCAGGCCGAAATCGTGTCTACGGTGGTCGGTTGTCCGTGAAACTGTGAATCGCCGATTTTTGGGTGAATCGGCAAATTTTCTCATGAGAATTTGCCAAATTAGATCGATCTTCATGCATGTTAACAACTATAATCTAAAAGTGAAATTCGAAAAAGGAAAAGGTAAGATCTTTAGAAACCCTTTACGAAATCCTCTTGAATGATCATGGTTTCTCTCTAATTCGGATTGATCCGCGTTTAGGGATTCAATTCCGTTTATTGATATTTATCTTTTTCTATTTTTTTTGCTCTTTGAATCTTATAATTAAGTGTTGAAATGGGGTTTTCCTCTGTTTTCCAAATGCGTTGTCTTTGTTTGTTTGATTGGATTGGAATTTGTTGTTCATATTGTAGGTGAAGAGGAAGATAGACTTGGTTTATGGAGGAGGAAGTGTTGGTTTGATGGGTCTTATATCCAGGAGAGTCTATGAAGTGTTGGTTTGATGGTCTTATATCCAGGCGCTCGTAATATTGTGGTTTCGAAAAATTTGGGCACAACCCAAGTATTAAGGGATTCGCGGTAACATTTTGGCTCAAATTCGTTTTTCCTGGGTAAAATACTTTTGTGAATCACTAGGATCGATGACATGGCAACTTTGGAGAACTAATCATGTCCGTTCAAATCTCGAAGATCCAATCTTGTCCGTCCCTTCCAATCGCTCAATTTCTTTTTTTTTCCTTCACCGACAAAGGAAACAAAAACAAAACATCATCTCTCACCTTCTCTCTGCGCAAATCCATTAGGGGTTTTGAGAAAAGGAAAGGGTATCATTTGATTTTCCTCAAATCTCTAAATTTTCCCTTGTTTATCTCTTTCAATCTTCCTCAAATCTCTAAATTTTCTCTCAAGATTTTCGCTTCTTAACTTTGTTTCGGTTTTTGGTTCAGGGGTAAAAGGTGGACGAGAGAGAATGGTGAAGATATCCGTTTCGATGGACCAGAGAGCTGACCGGAGATGGATCTTCGCTATATGGGTTTGGAGAGTGGTGGTGGTGGAAGACAAAACGTCTCTAGATACGTAATCTGCAAAAGCTCTCACCGTAGCCGCGAAAATTGCGGTGGCTCACTTAAAGAACTAAGTTGTAAGCCCATTTCTTTGCATTTGCTTCCTCTTATGAACTGATTTCAGTTAATCTATCTTTTACTTTGAATTGGCCAGATCTGCATCTCTAGGAATTTGTTAAATTTTTGTTCTGGTTATTGTGTGTAGAACCGAATATTCTCTTGTCTGTTCTTTGTCCTGGATTTTAGTGATTTCTATTGTACTTGTCTAATTTCTTATTTGATCCGTGATATTGTTGTTATAAACAAATGACATTGTTGAGTTATGGTTTTTGAATGTTGAATAATACACACATTTTGCTTAGATAGGGCTTTTGGTCAATAATTTATGTACTGAGTTGGGTTTTTGTCAAAATATGTGGTCTTGGTCATGTTATTGTTTTGTTTTATGGACTATCATTATGCTATTCCAGTTTATTTAGCATTGATTTGATTCTGCTGTACGTAGATAGAAGTTGAAAATATTTGATAATTTTGAGTTGTGAGCTGAATTTTGTTTTGGATTGATGTTTTTTTTAAGAAAACAAGCAAAAGGACAATGTTTATCAAAACATTGATCAAGGAAGTTGCTGGACTTGCTCCTTACGAGAAGAGAATCACTGAGCTTCTCTCAAGGTTGGGAAAGACAAGAGGGCTCTTAAGGTTCCTAAGAGGAGATGTCTAGTGTTCTCCTCAAGATGAGGTAAACCCTTAAACTTTTTAATTTGAATTTTTGCTACTGAATTTTCACAACACAATACTTACTGATATTGGGATCTATTTTTGTACATGCAGGTCTGGTGGTAAAAAATCTGAGAAAAAGAAGTGAGGATCATCTTAAGTTTGGGATCTCTCAAGCACCACAACAACCACCCAACAATAGCTTTTCTCATCCTTGTAGCTAGTCAACACAGCTCTCGGCTTAGCAACTGGCCTGAGCTCTAACACTGCAGCAGCCACTGCAACATCGTAAACAACATGTAGATGTTGTTTCTTTTGTTGTTCAACTTGTGTGTCTCCGATCCTTTGAACTCTAAACATTGTTTAAAGTGTTTATGTTGTTTTGTAAACTCAATACTCTTTTGGCTTTTGTAAACTATGGTTTTAGTTAAATTTCTTTTACATTTCCACCATTTTTATGTGCAATACAAAAATCAATTATGCAAGTATCACATTTATATTTTTAGTCACAAATTAGAGACACTTTTGTAACGAATTAAGAACAATAGAATCTTTCAAAAGCGTCACAAATTCGTCGCAATTGTGACGAATTTTACTGTCACAATAGTGTCGCTAATTTATGACGGAATAAGAGTCATAATTTCGTAACAAATATATGACGCTTCTTTCTCGTCACTAAACCGTCGCAGATCTATGACGCTTTAGGTTCGTCACTAAACCGTCGCAAATTTGTGACGCTTTTTTATTCGTCTCTAAAGCGTCTCAAATTTGTGACGAATGTGCGACGGTTTAGATTTGCAACGGTTTTTTAGCGACGCTTTTTTTTCGTCACAACTTCCCTGTTTTCTTGTAGTGAGAGGTGAAAACATATCCAAGAGTAATCGAACTCAAATTGGAAGAGTTTACCTCATTGTCCTGAGTCTTTTACTACTAGGTTACGACGACTTGATTACACTCCTCTTACTCGCTTAAGAATGATACGTTATCATATTTTAAGTTTTCAAAAGTAACAAATTCGTTCGACATAGAGTTACTAGTAAATACTAAACAAAGATATTGTATGTCTAATTAAATATCCATAGAAATTTTATATAAACGTTCACAAAGATGTAAGTTAAAAAAAATCGAAACTTTAATTAGTTTGAATTTATAGTTGATTTTTTTTTATTTTTCTAAAGTACTAGTATAAATGAACCATGTTTCCTTCTTTCACTTATGGCATTTGGTGGTGATTATTTGCTTCAGAAAAGAATTTCTTAAGACAATTAACCTCATTTCATAATTTTAAAATAAATATATAAATAAACAAAAAATAAAGTGATGTATGTGCAATTAGGTGTTCTCCAACTATTGTATAATATATTATTTACTCAATATTGTATCTGTATATATTTCTAACATAATCCGAAGAACTTTTCGTGTAAACGAAATTCAAGCACTGTGTCAAATTTCATGAATGGTGACCAGATATAGAGTAGAAGTCATCGGTCAAATAAATTAGGTATATTGACATTTCTTTGTTTTTCTTTCTTTCAAAATCACTTTTGGGAGCCCAATGCATGTCCAGCCGTAATCGCATCTTTCGTCGTCGTTATTAATTCTTGGTAAGAATTAAAATTGTCTTATTTTGCTTTTATAGTTATAAATAGCAATAATTATTTACGTTAAAATTGTTCTTCACATCTACCCTACAATCCTAGCTACTTCCATCCTCAGACAGCCCATGAGCAATTATACAACCCAACAACAAATACCAAATGCTAAGTAACTTCAGTTACGGTTATAATTTTATAAAGCGATGATTCATTGAATATTGACCACTACACTAATCATTAATCAAACTCTAAACGTTGACTAAAGTCTTCGTGTTTTGTGCCTTGCAAATGTATATGGAGTCTCTCGACGTTTTCAATTTTGGAACCTAAAAGATTTTTAATAAGTAAAGGGTTTGAACTCAAGTTCTGAGTTTGTAGAACTAGAAACTATGGTACATTAGACAGAAGAAAATTCCACTATATCATATAATTATACTTCGAATAACGTATATGTCATATATAAAATTTTAATGAACGATGTGTGAACGAAGAATAATATAATAGGAAAGAATAAGTTTGGGGAGGGCATAGAGGAATAGAATAATAATAGGATTTTGTACGTATTATGCATGGGTTTGCATGCATAGCCTCTGTGCAGCTAAGTAATCAATTAGTATGGCCCAATAGTTTAGGTACTGAAACTAAAATTTCATATTTTATTACTCTCGTAGTCATTTACTTATAATGATTTATAATAGAAGATGTTTTAGACATTTTGTTTTGTTTGATAATCCTATATATTTTTTAACTTTATTGAATATTGTGTAACCAATAGTATTATGTAGTTTTTTTTTGTTGGTTAAAATGTTTTTTATTAATTTTTAAAATATTACTTTTTAAAGTAAAAATAGCTTCTTAATATTTGTGTTTTTTTGCTAAAACATCTTATATTATAAAACGGAGGGAGTATATTATATATGGTTTTTTGTTCTGAAATTATTGTATTACCATGAGGACAAAATTCGTGTTTCGAAATTGTTTATAACAGAAACGAATAAAGTGTGGACCTCGTCTCGGGACAGGGCAATTTCGCGGAATGTAGGTTGCTTCTCGAATTAAAAATTTGAGAATTTCATTTCATACGTGATGCGTAAGGATTAATTTATTACTAGATTTTGACCCGCACCAAGTGCGGGATTATATTAGATATAGTAGATAAAAAAATATACGATTTTTGATCTAAAATATGTAGACAATAAATAGTTTCAAAGATTTGTTCTTGAACCGTCTATTGAAAAAAAATAATCAAATGTGCAACTAAGATAGATTCAATAATAACTAAAAAACCAACACCAAAAACCAACAAATTAAAGCAAAATCGATTAAAAGGCAAAAAACGTATGTGAACTCTTTGATTCAAAGTTTTGATCTAGTGCATCTCTTGTTTCCTTTCCTTCAACTGCATGCCTGCTTATACTTCATGATTACTTATTTTTTTTAGTAAATCTTCTTAAAACAACATTCATAGTCTTCTTCTGCGGATTATCATACTTGTATGTGATCAAAATCTTTAATCCCTCCTTAGACTTTACTCTTGATAGTGCCACGTACAATTGTCCATGAGAAAATACAGGTCGAGGTAAATAGAGACCGACGTTTCTGAGTGTCTTGAGGGAATTACACTATTTTTTGACCAAACAAAACTGCGTAGAGTGTTTGTCTTAAAAAGAATTGCGTATTGTTTTTTCTCCAATCGTGGAGCAAAAACTTGTGGCCTTTAGCTTGAACATCCTTTTTATCGTGTTTGCCATCTTTTGCAATCTTACTTTTCTCGGTTGTGGGTATTACTCGATCTTGTCCTTTTTGAATATGCTCAAATAAGTACTTTATAGCATCGGTTTGGTCGCACACATCTACAATAAGAGATGGAGAAAAAAATTAATACATTCTTGACATATGATTAATCCATTTATGTGATTATGAATAAGATAATCTAACATGAACAATTACTTACACACACTATTGTTGATCGTAGAACCACAATCTTTAAGATCATTTGACTTTTCATAGTGGCAATGATATTCCTATAATCACATGTAAGATAATAGATTAATATTTATCAAAAACAATATTAACACATAAAAAAAAAAAAAGTTCTTATACCGTAAAAAAAAGTGTTTGTTAGTTATGTGTTAGTTTGTTTGTTAGCTTACATATATAGGGAATGGTGATGGTAGTGTTATGTGATATATCATGGGTTTTACCGGTTTTCAACCATGATATAAATCCATGTTTTAGAGTCTTTTGGTGTTTTCTATGTGTTTTTAGAGTCTTTACATGAACTAGACCGATTGGAGCAAAAAAAAGATGTTTACTGGAAGTTTTGGAGCATTGCGGAATGGAGCGTCAAAAAGTCAAAATCTGCCAGCAGAGCCAGCGTCGATCGACAGATATTCTGCGTCGATCGACAGGAGGTCTGGTGAGACAAGAAGATTTTCCAGAGAGTGCAGCGTCGATCGACAGGAGTTCTGTGTCGATCGACAGACATGCCAGGAGCCAAAAAAGCCCAAATTGAAGATTTCCCTTTTTTTCGAAGGAATTTCCAGATGTTTACTTTTCTTTTCTAGTCGGTTTGGGACCCTATATATATGTGTTTTCAGCCATTGTTTAAAAGAGAGCTTTATTTTATTGTGTTTAGAATTACTCTTAAGAGATATCTCTAATAAAGATGTTTTGTGCTTCATTGAATATGTCTGAGTAATTTCTCTGTTAGGTTTAGGATTTTCAAAGGTTTTGATGAATTGCTAGATCTGATTTCTTGTTAGGATAATATCATTAGAAAGTTCTTCATCTTGACTTGAGTTTATTGCTGATTTTAGCCTCGCGAACTGAAATCTGATTTAGGGTTTATTAATAGAAACGACAGTTTGATTGATAACCTGATCTAGTCTTTGATGAGCAAAATTCCTATTCGCAAAGGGATTTGGTTTAGGGTTTTGTGAACAATTGTGCCTGATCTTTAATGCTTGTTTAGATTCATAGGATTCGCAAAGGAATTTGGCTTTCTAGGATTTATTCATAGAAAACATTCGCAGCGACAGCTGGTTTGTTTTACTTTCGTGTGCATGTTCATGAATAGAGCTTTAATAATCCTATCTTTTATTTATCATCTGCAATTCTGATTCTCCTGAGATTTCCCTGAACCTAGCTTTTATCTTCACTGTTTAAAGCTTATCACTATCATCTGCTTGCTTGTTTTATTTGCTTTTTTTCATTATCATTATCTTGCGTAGCTTAGTCTGAAAGTAATAATCTAGTGTGTCCCTGATTCCCTGTGGATTCGATAACCTTAAGTACTGCAATTGATCTCTTAATTTGAGAGAGTAGTTCAAAGGAAATTTGAGCATATCAAATTTTGGCGCCGTTGCCGGGGAATCATACCATTAGATTTTTATTACTAGGATTTTGTCTAGGTTTTTATTTTTCTTTGTTTTACTAACTATTTTTCTTTTTCTTTTTGTTTTGTTTTGAGTTTCAGGCGTAACAAGGATGGAGGCTATGCTTGCGAAGCTCCTCAAAGGACAGCAGAAGATGAGTGAAGCGCTTAATGAGAGAATGGATTCAATGTACGCTGATCTGAATGGGAAGCTCGAAGCTTTGGGTACTCATCTTGAGGAGTTGGATGTTCAGGTTGCTGAAGCTGCTGATTCTATCAAGTGGCAAGACGAATTTCTTCATGCGATGACTTATACGGACTCCAACAATGCTTGCGATATCATTCCAGTGGAAGACGAGGGCTATTTCGATGAGTTTAAAGCAACTTTTGGAGTTGCAGAGCAAGCGTCGATCGACACTAAGGAGTTGTGTCGATTGACACTTGAAGAAAATCGAAAATCCAAAGTAGAGGAGATAGTGTCGATCGACACTATACACATGTGTCGATCGACACCGCAAGAAGAAGCAGCGTCGCTCGATGCTACGGTCTACGCAGAAGCTGAAATTCCTAGTGGTGTAGAGCGACACCACACCAGTGTCGCTCGACACCAAGCCCAGTCCGAGCCGAAACTTCGCGAAACGCCTGAATCGTCCGAGGAAAAGGTCCATACTCCCAAGCTTCCATTCCCCAGAGCTCAAAAGTCTTCACCAAAGGTTGAAGAAGCTTTATCCATGACAATCTTTATTGAGAATCCTCCGAAAGAGCCAAGGTATGAACTTCCTGTACTTATTTCTAATTCTCCTTCTCTCATCAATAAGAATTTAAATTGTGAAAAAACTGTTTCGCACTTATGCAAGCAACGAGTTTCTCGAAAGCTTGGTTTTTCTATTGATGTTTCTGTAGGAAAGCGAAGTAATCAAACCAAGGTAAAGCCTAAAAGGACCTCAAAGCCTTTTGCGAAAATCAAGATCATCATCCCTTCAGACTTAGAGGAGAAAGGAGAAGAAGTCATTCAGCGAATGATGGAAAACACGATGAAACTTTTCCCAGGAATAGTTTTTGATAAGTCTGGGGGAGCTGCAAAGAAAGGTCGAACAAAGGACAGAGCTGCAACCATCCTAACGGATAAGGGAGGTACAACACTTCCCGATGATCCAAACGCCTAAGCATGTCAAGCTAACGACTTAAAACAAGCGCTTAGTGGGAGGCAACCCACTGGCAAGTAGATTTAAATTCGATTTTCGTTTTGTTTTACTAACCTTTTAGTCTAAGTGTTTCAGTGCAAAAAAAAAAAAAGAAAAAAAAAACAGAGAGTCAAGCGTCGATCGACACCAGAGGAGAAGACCAGATTTTGGACCCGCGGATCGACCTGATCAATCGATCTGATTTGGACCAGATTTCTTGGTGTCGATCGACACCATGTGTGTGTCGATCGACACCCCTCGGCAAGTAAGGTTTTCTTCCCTTTTCAATTCATTTCAGTTTTGTTTATGTTTCTTTCACCAATCTTAGGCTTAATAACACTGGGGACAGTGTCGTTTAAGTCTGGGGGAGGTAGTTGCTAACTATGTGTTTTATTTTGGTGTTTTTGAGTCAATTTAAAAAAATTTCGGGTCAAAACTCCCCTTTACAACTTGCTTTGAACAACACTCAAGGACCATTTCCAATGCAAGTTGGCTGGTTTTACTGAGGTGGGTAACTGGAAGTGGATCGGTTTAACGGAGCGAGTTCAGATTTCTGGAGAACGCCATAAAAGATGTCAAAGACCCCGACCCTAATGAATCTCTAATTTCTTGTCAAGGGCGTTGGCTAATCGCAGGACTTGATTCAGCTTCCAAACACTTAAAAGCGAGGACGGACCGCTCTTGAAACTTCTTCCCAAATGACGAGTACAACTGTCCTAGATCGAAAAAAAAGAAAAAGCCTCATGACCCTGTCTCCACAAGAACACTAGTAGTGAGCGCTGATCTAGTGATCGTAGAGATGCCAAGAAAAAAAAATAATCAGCAGAGAAACAACAAAAGAATGTGGAGCCTCAAGCTTTGGTGGTAAAGGACCCTCTGATGAGGTACCCGCCATCACAAAAAAAAATCAATCATCAAAAGGCATTGCATCTCTATGACATCCTTAATTGGATACAGTTTCAGAGGAAAGAGAGAGGGTGAAACGCAGGAAAGTGTTAAAGGAAGTGAAAGAATCTAGAAGGTCCAGCGATCGATATTCCCTCGATGAGACCGCACCTAATTGAACTAAAGGGGTCTGCGACTGAAAGTCTGAGATTCTCTAAGGAGTTTGGATTCAATATGAAGGATTGCTAAGTTTCTATGGAAACATCAAAGTATCACCAAATGGCTTTGCAAAGGTATGTGGTTCCTAAAAGAGTGATAACACTGTTTTGCTTAGGGACAAGCAAAAAGCTAAGTCTGGGGGAATTGATATATCATGGTTTTTACCTGTTTTCAACCATGATATAAGTCCATGTTTTAGAGTCTTTTGGTGTTTTCTATGTGTTTTTAGAGTCTTTACAGGAACTAGACCGATTGGAGCAAAAAAAGATGTTTACTGGAAGTTTTGGAGCATTGCGGAATGGAGCGTCAAAAAGTCAAAATCTGCCAGCAGAGCCAGCGTCGATCGACAGATATTCTGCGCCGATCGACAGGAGGTCTGGTGAGACAAGAAGATTTTCCAGAGAGTGCAGCGTCGATCGACAGGCATTCTGTATCGATCGACAGACATGCCAGACGAGCCAAAAAAGCCCATATTGAAGATTTCTGTTTTTTTCGAAGGAATTTCCAGATGTTTAATTTTCTTTTCTAGTCGGTTTGGGACCCTATATATATGTGTTTTCAGCCATTGTTTAAAGAGAGCTTTATTTTATTGTGTTTAGAATTACTCTTAAGAGATATCTCTAATAAAGATGTTTTGTGCTTCATTGAATATGTCTGAGTAATTTCTCTGTTAGGTTTAGGATTTTCAAAGGTTTTGATGAATTGCTAGATCTGATTTCTTGTTAGGATAATATCATTAGAAAGTTCTTCATCTTGACTTGAGTTTATTGCTGATTTTAGCCTCGCGAACTGAAATCTGATTTAGGGTTTATTAATAGAAACGACAGTTTGATTGATAACCTGATCTAGTCTTTGATGAGCAAAATTCCTATTTGCAAAGGGATTTGGTTTAGGGTTTTGTGAACAATTGTGCATGATCTTTAATGCTTGTTTAGATTCATAGGATTCACAAAGGAATTTAGCTTTCTAGGATTTATTCATAGAAAACATTCGCAGCGACAGCTGGTTTGTTTTACTTTCGTGTGCATGTTTTATTTATCATCTGCAATTCTGATTCTCTTGAGATTTCCTTGAACCTAGCTTTTATCTTCACTGTTTTAAAGCTTATCACTATCATCTGCTTGCTTGTTTTATTTGCTTTTTTCATTATCATTATCTTGCCTAGCTTAGTCTGAAAGTAATAATCTATTGTGTCCCTAATTCCCTGTGGATTCGATAACCTTAAGTACTGCAATTGATCTCTTAATTTGAGAGAGTAGTTCAAAGGAAATTTGAGCATATCATTATGTTAGGTTTGAAAAAACGGAAATTTAGATATAAATATTATGTTAGAAATTATGTACAAAAATATTATATGGGATCATATGCTTTCCAAAAATATTATATGGAAAATATTATGATAGTTAGCAAGTATTGTTCTAAGGAAATTTATGGGAAGTATTGTTCCTGCCAAGTAATTAGTTTATATTTGGTAAAAGTATATAACAAAATAAAGTTTACAATATTAATATAGAAATGTGTTATTATATTTAATTTTTAATAGAATGCTAATTAACCCTTAAAACATTCTTAGGATGACACATATGATTTTTTTTACTTAGAATGTCTCTATGAGTGACACCTAGGATTTTAAACTCTTAGTGTCTCCTCAATTAATATATATAGGATTATTATATTTGAATTTGGGACGTTCAAAGATCAGACGATTGAAGAAGTAGCCCTCAGGATTGTCGACGAAGAAGGCGGAATGGCACCTAAGTTTTCCCGCGAAGCAAAACATGTGGCAGCCGAATAAATCTATGCGAAGCAGGAACGGACCGGGACCAGGCGGGCGACTACGTGCTTGGCACCATGGAGATCCGACTGCGTGCTCGGCACCATGGAGATCCGACCACGGGCTCGGCTCCACGGAGGTCCGACCACGGGTTCGGCTCTACGGAGGTCCGACCACGGGCTTGGCCCTTCGGCCCAATGACGCGAAAGTAACCCGACGATACAAAGAGAGTGCAAAGCCCGGTCAAGACACGAAGCCCACTATGATGCAACCGACCTTAGCAGGGATAGAATCCGCGAAGACTTAGGAATGTTTAGCCGCCTTAGAGATAGTATATATAGTTGATGTAAAAGCCCTTAAGAAGGCATTGACAATCTTATTCACAACTTTGTACTCAAACACATTCAAAGCAATAAAAAACTACTTTCTCATCTCTTCTTGTCCTAGCTTACCCTAGAAGTCTCTGCTTCCTCTCGAACCCTAACAAATCTAATTGTGCTAGCTTAGGCTCCCACAATTTGGAGCCGACTGTGGGGAATAAAGAATTTCTGACACAAAAAGGCTAGGTTACACAAGATCTGGGAAGATGACCAACGACAACAACAAGTCAAACAGCAGCGAGGAGTCCTTGTCTCGCAGGAGCAACCAGGAGAAGGAGAACTCCGTCAAAGCTCCGGCACCCAACACTGCTAACAACCCAGCAGACATGACGGAGATCAAGCAGATGCTGGAAACGCTCGTCAAGCGGGCGTAGGAGTAGAAGAAGTTCAACGAGGCGACAACAAGCAAGCTGCAGGCGCTTTCATGAAGAAAGCACAAGAGATCCCGCATCAACACGCCTCAGACCAACATAAGAGATCGGGACAACGTGGTGCCACCTCAGACCGCTCGCACGGATCCAGAAGACTTACCTCCACCACCGCCACGTCAGGAATCTGATGAAACCCCTGAACGTGCTAGGGAGGCATCGAACGAAGACCAACCTCCTCCTCGAAGATGTGCTCGAACAGACACTACTGGCGACAACGCTAGGGCAGATGGAGGATGAGAACCCTCCATAGCGGAGCTGTATAAGAGGGAACAAGAGCGCAGGGCTCCACAAGGTTCCCGAGACGAAGGGGTCGATGCGCTACAAGCCCAGTTGGACAAGGTCGTCTCTGACCTAAAAGCTACCCAACTACAGATGTACCGGAGCACGACGAAGGCTTCTGGGATCGCCTATGTGCTCGAGAGGGCACAGAACATACCCTTCGCTGAGAGGGTCGCGAGGGCTCTAATCTCCGACCCCAAAAAAATCAAGCTTCCAATCTATGAAGGAACCACCGACCCTGTTGTCCATCTGATGGAATTCAAAGTCGCCTTAGGAAGGGCAAACTTCACAGAAGCTGAGAAGGACATCGGCTACTGAACACTGTTCGTAGAGAGCCTCAAAGGGCCTGCCCTCCAGTGGTTCTACAAGCTGGAGAAGAACTCAATCCACACCTTCCATCAACTCTCAGAGATGTTTGTGCAGCATTACAGTATCTTCGCTGAAAGAAAGATCTATGATGCCGAGCTGTGGACGAACAAGTAGGGTGACAATGAAAGTATGCGGTCTTTCGTGACAAGATTCAAGCACACGCTGTCAAAGGTGGACGGTATTACCAACACGTCCGCGCTGGAGGCCTTGAGAGGAGCGCTTCGATGCCCTTCTCCATTCTGGCAGGAATTGACTGTCAACCCACCCGCGACCATCCAAGAAGCTCTCCACCGCGCTACAGACTTTGCTCGAAGCGAAGAGGAAGTCCGCGCTAAGAGGGTCGGGAAAACCAAGCAAGCGGGCGAAACCACCCAGTCCGCTGCGACGCCGCCACCCTTTTAGAAGCTCTTGCAATGAACTACGAGGCGACTTGATCCCTGCAAAGGGTACGTAGACAGCTTGTCTTCGGACGAGTTCAGTTGCCCCCCCTCCGTCAAAAGGGGGGGGGGGGCGATTACGCGTTTCACAGGCCTCATCTCCGGATGAGCTCCACTGACCTCCTCCGCCTTAAGGGGGGGAGTACGTGTTTTCATAAGCCTTATCTCCGGATGAGCCCACATGATCTCCTCCACCTTAAGGGGGGGGGGAGTCAGTGTTTTATCTAAGCCTTGTCTCCGGACGAGCTCCACTGATCTCCTCCGCCTTAAGGGGGAAGGGGGGGGGGGAGTAAGTGTTTTCACAGCCTCGTCTCCGGATGAGCTCACTTGACCTCTTCCGCCTTCATGGGGGGAGAGTAGGTATTTCAAAGCCTTGTCTTCGAACGAGCTCAATCTCTCTAGACGATTTCAGTTCCCTCCTTCGTCTCTAGACGATCACCAGAAACTTCAAACAATTGGCACAAACCTCATCACGAGAATAACTATGTCCATCATGGGCTAATCAAAGTTTCAATCAAGTAAAGTCGTTCCGCATTCGTTGCTGCTGGCCACAGTGATGATGCGGGAATACAAACGCAATGACATCCAGCATCGGATCCAAAACGCGCTATATAAGTATTAAGGTTCAGTATTGGGGCGGACGAACCCGACTGATCATTCAAAAACCCAACAAGCATCGTTGGTAAAATGCAGCTGCCAATGATTTGTTCGGCATGTACCCTGAACGGTCATTCAGAAAACCCAGGTTCCACGCTGGTAAAACTTAGGGTGTACTTATTCTCGGACAGACGTGTGTATAGAACATCACTATTCTGCAAAGCCCAACAGCAACGTTGGCAGATAAATAGCGTGAGCGCATTTGCGTTTTCTCTACTTAACAAAGCCTTGTTTATGAGCAAACGAAGCCTCATTCATGAGCAAACAAAGCCTCATTCATGAGCAAATGAAGCCTCATTCATGAGTAAACAAAGCCTCATTCATGAGCAAACAAAGCCCATTTCATGAGCAATTGACCAAGAACGAGCCTCATTCATGAGCAAAAAATAAACTAAGTCATAAACAAGGGGAGACAGTCAGTCATCGGCCTCCTCATCCTCATCGGTTTCGTCCTTGGCAACCCCGTCCTCGGACAGACCGATGGCGACCCCGCCCTCGGTGAGCGCGGCCTCAGCAACCCTGTCGTTGGCAAACATGTGTTCGGCTCCCTTGCCCGCGGCAACCTCGCCATCGCCATTCGGGACACGGAGTCTTAAAACCTCCATAGGAAATACGAAGTCTTAAAACCTTCGAAAACAAAAAAAAAAATTTCTGCAGAAACGCAGCAGCTTCAGCAGACGAAGCAGGAAGTCTTGAAACCTTCAGAATGATTACAGAGTCTTAAAACCTCAAGTATGAAGTCACCCTCTACTGTTGTGTGAGTGGTTATGCCAACAACGCCATGACTTCAAACGTTAACACTACCGAGCTGGGGGGCTAACTGTTGGGGTCGGTTTTCACCCGCTCAACGTCAACGTTCAAAGATCAGACGATTGAAGAAGTAGCCCTCTGGACTCTCGACGAAGAAGGCGGAATGGCACCTAAGTCTTCCCGTGAAGCAAAACATGTGGCAGCCGAATAAATCTATGCGAAGCAGGAACAGACCGGGACCAGGCGGGCGACTGCGTGCTCGGCACTATGGAGATCCGACTGCGTGCTCGGCACCATGGAGATCCGATCATGGGCTCGGCACCACGGAGATCCGACCACGGGCTCGGCTCCACGGAGGTCTAACCACGGGCTTGGCTCCACGGAGGTCCGACCACGGGTTCTGCTCCACGGAGGTCCGACCACGGGCTCGGCCCTTCGGCCCAATGACGCGAAAGTGACCCGACGATACAAAGACAGTGCAAAGCCCGGTCCAGACACAAAGCCCACTCTGATGCAACCGACCTTAGCAGGGATGGAATCCGCGAAGACTTAGGAATATTTAGCCGCCTTAGAGATAATATATATAGTTGATGTAAAAGCCCTTGAGAAGGCATTGACAATCTTATTCACAACTTTGTACTCAAACACATTCAAAGCAATAAAAAACTACTTTCTCATCTCTTGTTGTCCTAACTTACCCTAGAAGTCTCTGCTTCCTCTCGAACCCTAACAAATCTAATTGTGCTAGCTTAGGCTCCCACAGATATTAAATTCAGTGATCATCTACTAACTAAAAAAATCAGAAAAAATTTAATGATGCGTAAGGATTAATTTTAAAAAAACTAATTTAATTTTATACTTTCTCTGTTTCAAATTAGTTGTCATTCTAGATTTAATTTTTTGTTTCAAATTAGTTGTCTTTTTCAGTTTTCAATTCATATTTATTATCAAATTTTCCATCTTTATCCCTACTTTTAACCTTATTAATTATTTATATCAAATAAAATAATATATAAATAGGGGTAAAACCGAATTTTTAATTGTTTTCTTAATTTGTGTGAAAAGTTGTAGAGTGATAACTAATTTGAAACGGAGGAAGTATTGAATATAGACAATTTATGGTGGCATATTTGCAAATTGGTATTTCAAAAGTGACTTTTTGAATTTCTCCCAAAATTAGCACGTGTTTTTAAACATATATATATTGTTACGCCGGTAAGTATATTAAAAATTATTGATATAAATATTTAAGATTTTGTTTATTAACAAACATAATTACCAAAATATTTTTTTATGTAAATTTATATACCAAAGCTGGAAAATGATTTTTACAAGATGCTCGACTGAGCAAAAATTATCAAAGAGGCCCAAAAAAGAGAAGAAAAAAGCCTAGATGAAATCTGGTGAAGGATGGGGATCTTAATTGGTAATGCAACTACTCATAAGTGAACCAATGAGATAGGAGACCATGAAAGTCCTTGCGGTGAATTCGGGAAATGATTGAATCTCTGATGCTTCTATCAACCTGCTTGAAGATAACCATATGAGGCAATGATATTGAGTTGTGGATCCTACGGTTTCTCTCCTTCCAAATGTGAAAAATCAAAGATTTGATAGCAAGCCGCTTTGGAGTGAGAGGTGGTGATCCACCAGGGAAGGATAACAAAACATGAGGTCATACCATGTAGTGAATGCATGATTATGCCTCCCAAGTCGAGAGAGAATCTTAATCCAAAGCTATGAGCTAAATTCGCAGTGAAGGAATGATACAGTCAAATTTCCCTTTGAACCACTCTCTCAAATAAGAGATCGTGTGCAGTACTTAGGGTTATCGAATTCACAGGGAATTAGGTTGCACAATAGATTTAAACTTTCAAATTAAGCTTAGCAGTAATGTTGTAAATAAAAGTTATGTAGAAACAGTAAAGCAAGCGATTGTAGATGATTTAAATTAAATAATAAAGAAACGCTAAGCTTTAGGGAATTCGCAGGAATAAATCCAAATTGAAGAATAAATTTACTAATGGGATTGATGAAGTGCAATTCTAGAACTCAAAACACTATTATAAAGTAAATCAACTGTCGTTGCAAATACTATCTATGCTTAAACCCTAGAAGACCAACTGTCGTTGCGAAATTAGATTAATTTAAATAAGCAATAAAAATAGGTTTGATTGTTCACAAAGATCCAAAGCCAACTGTCGTTGCGAATCAGATCTTTGCTCACCTATGATTCAATTCAGGCAATTCAATAATGCTGTCGCATCTACTAAACAACCTAGGATATCTAATTCATGCCTAAATGAGAATTCAAAGCAATCAAGGTAAATAATATAAATATGATGCAAAATCCCAAAAGTAAATAAATCAACAACTCTTCATTAACCTTTGAAAAACCCTAAAACCTAACAAGAGAATTACTCAGACATAGACATGAATAATAAAACCCTTGTATAAAATTCTCTAAGAAAATAAAGCATAAGCCTAAACAATGGCTTAAAATAAGTATTTATAGGTACAAAAGCCGGCATGGGCCCAATTGCAAACATTTGGGCTTTTTGGCGCGAAAACGGAAATCTTCTCGTTCTGAAATTCTGGTCACTCCGGTAGTCGTGTGGATCGACATTGATAGTGTGTCGATCGATGCTTGCAAAATCTTGGTGTCGAGCGACACTGATGTCTCCGTCGCTCGACACAGTCTCCAAAAGTTGACTCCAAACTTGCAACTTTGACTCTTCATTCCGTTATGCTCCAAAATGCTCCAGTAAGCACCAATTGAGTCCAAAGCGTCCTTGTACCTAAGATAAAACATAAAAGACTCAAAAACACCAGAAGACTCTATAAAACGGACATATATCATGGTATAAAAACCGGTAAAAACCATGATATATCAAGGAACATATGATCTCTAGTCTCATGCATCCTACTACAAAGAGAGAAAGTCGTTTGGATGTGTTCATTCCCTAGGTTGCTAACCAACATTTAACAGGTAGTCGATCAAGGTGTGTGACCCAAAAATTGAAGGCATGCTTTGGAATACAACCTCTAAACCAAACAACCTCCGCCCTTTGTTTTCTTGAGCAAGAAGGCATGAGCTCCTCCCAAGTTGCTAATGTTGAGCAGGAGGTAACATATGAGCCTTAAATGTGCTAATAATTAGAATCTAGACCGAGATCCGGATTGGGAATGGATGACTCCATTTGCACATAACGAATCTATGCCAATACTTGGCTTCTAGATCGAAAGGAAGGTACAATCCAACCAGAGGGGCCAACACCATTAACAACATGAGTAGATTATGAAATACCTGTTAGATGAGGTCCTTTACAACCAACATAGTCAATGAGAGGTCCTAACTTGGTATAATGATCAAAACAAAATCTAGCAGAGCTTCCATTCGCAACCACACATCTTAAGAATATTTTGGTTAAGGGTCTTAGGGCCATTAACGCTTTCGATATCTAAGAGTGTTGTGTGGTAGCTTCAACATTTCGAAGATTATTTGTCTAAGCATGTGTAAGTGATTCCAAGCAATCCAAAGAGAGGCTCTATGCAAAGAGCATACAAATAAGGCGAAGGTTAAGCGTTATATTCCATGTCTGAAAGTGACGCAATCCAAGTCCTCCTTCATCCTTTGGGAAGCATGGGAGGCATACTTGCCTCCATGAGACCTTAACTGCACATGTTTTAGAGATGTCACCAGTCCATAAGAAGCTATTGCACATCTACTCTACCATCTTGAGGCACCAATTAGGAAGAAAAAATGCAAACATCCAAAAATTTAAGATGCTATAAATGACAGAAGCGATAAATTGCAATCTACTCGCAAACGAGAGAGTCTTAGTTGCCTAATAATGGAACATGGAAGAGAGTTGATCCATCAGAAGGGTGTAATCAAGTTTTCTAAGCTTCATATGCAACAAAGGCATGCCTAGGTATATGAAAGGGAATGTACCATTGACAAATTCGAAGGCTGCAGTTCCTTAGACTCCACTATGTTCAGTCTAGAGGTGTAAATTCACTACAAGGAAATAGGGATATTGCAACATAATATTTGCGACTTTGGTTTTCGTTAAAGATTTGCAAGAAAATTTGCAATACATTTACAATGATGAATAAATGTCACAATTTTATTACCAATTCATTGCAAAATCGCGTTAAAACTTTTTGTAATAAATTTTCGTTACCAATTTGCCACTTTTTTGCAATTTGTTAAATTTACATGCAAAATTTGCAAGAAATATTCAACGATGCTAAATTTTTGTTTTTTTGCAATAAAAATTTATTGTTTAAAAGGTGACAAAACATGTAACACTTTTGTCACTACATTTGTAACAATTTTATAACTCCTTTGCAACACATTTTTTTTCTAAATGTACAATTAGAGTACTTCCATAATTTGAATTATAGTTTGTATATGTTTAATTAACAATATTAGTTTATAAAGCTTATATAGATTTGGTTTGATTTCAAAATTGGAATTTGTCTCGTATTTGATTCAATACGCTATAACTTTATTAAAGATAATATTTTATTTGAATGACTATGAAATTAACCATAGCACATTATTAAATGATTTTGTCGTCTCTTTGATCATTATAAACTTATTTATTTAATTTATCGAATTTCTTTAACGATGCTCTTGTGCGTCTTCTCTGTGACATTTGGATTTAATACTGAAGAGATTATCAATTATCTTTTTGACTTTGTTTGTCGGTGTGTGGACATTACACAAAGCATTAGAAACGAGCACGTGAGTTCACTTCTTGTATTAGTCACTGCTTTAAAATCAAGTTTAAGAAAATTAGAACTCTCTAATTAATCTATATCTATTGATCCCACAAACAAACAAACAAACTCATAGAAATGTAATTGCACTATGGTTATGTGCATACTTACTTTTCTGTTTTCATTTTTTCCTTCTCTTGATTTTCTATAATGTAATTTCTAACCAAAAAGTGTTTATAATCGTAAAGTATAAAACATGCTTATAACGTAACCTTGCAACAAAAATAAATTGAATTTGTTATGTCATTTTTCTTACCGAATTATAGAAATTAGTGTTTTTTGTTGATATAAAACCAATTAATTACTAATAACGATTTTCATTTTAGAATATTTGATCAGAATTCTTATTACGACAAAAGCTTTTTATTTGGCTAATGAGAGATGGTGATAACAAACAAGTGACATACGTGGATCCTCTAATGAGATGGTTAAAATATTTTATTGAAATCAAAAAGAATGGACCAAATTTGACTCCCACTTGTCACTCCCGCTTGTTACTCGATCCCCGCTTGCTTGTATTCACCTAAACGATATATACTAAAGATTTGGTGACAAAGATACGGTGAGATACGGTGAGATTTTATTGTTTATCAAACAATATATATTGCCTTAGTTAAGCTCTATTATTGCGATTATTAAAGAACACTGAACACGTTTCCAGAGGTAAAATAAGCTTAGATATTTAGGATTTTAATTTTGCTTTTTGCTCTATGAATTTTCTTTTTTCTAACACTTTTCAATCTAATTTTACTCTGCTTTTGTAGAAATAAAAGAATGGAGATGCTTCCTACATTGACGTTCTTCGCGAGACTCATAAGAAATTGGATGGATCCTTTGTTGATGAAAGGGCAAGGCTCATCAGTGAAGGATTTGAAAAGAGTGTCACCGATCATATGATTGTAGATGATATCCTTACAATGGAAGAGCTAATTCCCGAACAAAAAAAATGATTTGAAGGTATTTTAATTTTACTATTAAAAAAGATATATTGATTTCAAAATTTTAATATCACAAATTAGATTATTAAACACAATATTATTTTGTCTTCTAGCCCTTTGACTAAACAAATGGACGCATGTTCGAACTAGGAGCTCTTCTTAGTGAACTTTCTACCACCGGTGGATAGTCAACCCCCATCGAAAGTCATTCGGAAAATGATGAGGTTTTGAAACAAAAGGTTGAAGAAATTTCTAAACAGAATGCAAAAATCAAAGAAAGGCTGGCGAAACTTAATAGAGTGGGGCAAATGATGTTGCTCCTTGTTCCTTCTTTGGCAAGGATTCGTGGGAATATGCTAAGTAGAACAACTAATCTTTTAAGAATGTTTTAGTTACATTTTTTTTATTTTATTAGAAAATAAAATAAAACAATTTAGCTTTTAGGATCTTATTTTGTTAGGATTTTTATATTACTCCTTCCTATTTTGTTAGGATTTTAGTTTGTTCGTTGGTTTTTTTTATTGTTTTGCATTTTTAATTCATTATTTAATAAAGTTAGTTCTTTTTCTATTCTATATCATCAAAAGTTAATTTTATTATAACATTACGAAATGAAAAACTATAATTTACTAAATTATGTTCTAATCATCAAATATAAAATAAAATATTATGGTAAAGACTATGTTGCAAAAATACATTATTATTGATCACGTGGCAACACTTACAACGAATTAAAGTTTTAGCATTGTTACAAAATATATGCAATGAATGTATATTGCAAAAAAAAATACTGGAGATTTGCAATGATTTTTGCTATATATTTATCGATGCAACTATTTGTGATAATTATTGTAAATTTGTTACGGTATTTGATATATGTTATACATAGCAATAATTTGCAATAATTTAGAGTTGCAATCGGCATGTCAAATATACGACAAATTTGCTGCAAAGACATCATTGCACTAATACAACATAATTGCTAGACATCCATTCATTGTTTATCTTGCGACATATGTGCAACAAACACGAATTTGCAACCCCTAAATAGCAACACTATATGTTTTGTTGCGTTCCCATCGCAATTATACTTATTGCAACAATATAGTAGCATTTGCAACTAGTTTTTATTATTGCAATATCACTATTTTCTTGTAGTGATTCCAGACTTCTCCCTATTCATTTCAAGGCATGAGAGGAGTTTAAGTCGTCTAGCACTGATGTAGAAAGGCTTTTTGTGACACCCCGGTTTCAAGGCATATAAGTATATGTGGAGAGACTTAAAAGAATTGATTTGACTACCTATATCACCAAAGTACACTTATCTTTTCGGTCACAGGTCTTGAGAGAACTCCAGAGTTAAGCGTTCTTGAGCTAGAGTAGTTTCAGGATGGGTGACCTACTGGAAAATTATTTCTAGTACCGTGTGAGTGAGGTCAAAACACAAGAAAATATCGCGTGGTGATTTGCAGGGTCAGTTAACATGACTTTCGAGCCTCTTGGACTAACGCACCGACCGTCGGACATGGTGGACCTATGGCCTGAGAGTGGTTGGAGTCCATGGGATGGACGGTCGGGGTGTTATAAGACAAGATTGGTGTGAGCTATGGGTAGATTGAGTTGGTGCATATGGTCGAGGCAATATGCTAAACCCATTACGATTCTTAACCGCATAACCCAATCCAAATGTTCTGATTCTTTATCTGCAACAAAAAAAGCCGATTTGCTTCCCATTAAGATCATAGAGAAACCGATTCGTAACGTGGCTCAAGAAATAGAGCGAGTCTATGCTTACAATGTAAATCATCGAAGAGTGAACCAATTGGAGCATATTCAAAGATTGAGGTCCTAGTGAAAGGTTCATTTTCTTCATAGAATCCAAGGTTTACGAAATTCTTGTGGTTTATCTTCGATAACATTTCGATCCAAAATTGTGATACAAAAAACGATAAATCGACTAGACACAAATCCATAACAAATATAAAGAATAAGATTTACTAGGAAAAGTACCATACCTTGTTCCTAAACTAAATTTTTGTATGGTTCTTCCAGTCTTTGGCAGAAGTAGTAGCGATAGAAGCAACATCTATCTCCACACCGCTAGATAATGTCCCTTTGAAATTTTTTCCGATAGGACAAAAACTAATGACATTACTAAAATCTTCACATGCAGCTTCAATCTCAGATCTTTTCAGAGCATGGATACCTGAGTAATCAAATCACACATTGTATAAATAAACAAACCAATGTAAAGTTCACTTTAGAAAACATTATAGAATGAAAAGAACCAGTGACGAATACTTTTTGAAGTTGTCCGCTAAGACCAGTACTCCAAGGATTCACAGATTTCCCAGTCTTACTCGTAAAATAGAATACACCAATCACTATGAGTAGAAGAAAAACCACACCACCTACCCAACCAACCAATACAAGAACAACTCCCAAAGAGCTTCTCCAAGTAGGAGAGTTTGCAAGAGACACAAATGCAGGAAGAAGTGAAGCAAAAACGTCCTGAGTAGATGATTCTTCTTCTGCTATGAATGGTCGATAGCGTACGTCTGATGGCTCTTTTTGTAGTTCTTAACGAGCTTCTTGGCTGCTGTTGTCTAGGGGCAGCTGCGAGGTTTTTATATTTTTTATTCCATAAGAGTTGTTTCTTTTTCTAGTATGGCAAAGAAGGTTTCTCTATAATGCGTCGTTAAGTGGCAAGAAGGGGTTGACAGTGAGCTCTTCTCAGAACTTAGACTTATGCCACAGTTCATTCTTCAGCGCTTTTAGTGCCACTTTTTGTTTAGGTTGGCGATCCTGGATTTCATCGCTTTGAACTTCGAGATATAATCCATGAGGGGCTCCTTTGGTCCTTGGGTCAGCTTCAAGAGGCTGGCTTCGGAAGCTCTTGCTTTGGTGAACACGGAGTACTATTTATGAAATAGCGCGATCAAGACATCAAAGCTATCGATAGAGCAACTGTCTATTCCCGTAAACCATTCAAGAAATGGACCTGCTAGGCTTTCAGTGAATAACATGTAGTGCTCCACTTCTCTTTCGTTGTCGGCCATGCGAGCTCTTGCTATAACAAGCTGAAATGCCCTCACGTAGGCTTTGGGATCGCTGTTCCTGGAAAATTATGTAAGTCTAATTTTTCCAATATCTTTGATAGGTGCATTAGCTATCAACTGAGCTAGTAACTCTGTGAACATATGATCGCATACGTCGCAGCTCCGCCTGGGTCTGCTCAGCATATCTATAAAAAGTGTATTGGTCAAAGATGTTTTCTCCAGTTGCGGGATTGACGTTCCTAATCTTTTTGATTCCATTAGCTGAAGTTTGAATAAGGCTACTCTGGGAATTTCCCACGAGTACCGCTTGTCCTGCCCACACTGCCAGAGCGGGCTGCGTCCTATTCAATGAAGAAAGAGGTGGTAAGGATATTTTATTCACCCGTGCAAAGGTATTTTATGAGCTTGGACCAGCTGGATCTGCAGTCCATGAGTTTATCCTCGAATAAAGGTTGAACCTTGGACATGGTGCAGTGTTGGTAGGGGTTATATGCCATCTAAGGGTTATGCTATCGAACGGTCAAGTCTTGGCCCTTTGTTCGCTCTACCAAAGTCAAAAGCATTCGGCGCATCTTTGATAATTCATCTTGGGAGCACTCCCTCCATCCAGTAGGGAGCGACGGGATTCCCCTTATCGAGGCGCTAGTGATGCTACTCCCTCCGTCTAGTAGGGAGCGGCAGGATTCACCAACGGTTGAGTTGCGTAGCCAAACGCATCGCGGCACCAGGGGTGCAAGAACAATGGTGGTAGTCGTTGCAGATCCGAACTGTATGTTTGGATCCGTTGTTTCTGTGATTACGGGAGAATCCTCAACCGGGAGCACTTGGTTCTGGTTTGATCCAGGTTGGTCGTTGGGGGTACCATGGTTGTTAATCATGACCTCGCATACGTCTCGTGTTTCTAGATCAACAATCTGTGAGGTTGTGAGCTGGGCTGACTCTTAAGCGTTGGTGGTATTTATTCTCGTTGAGGTAGGTTTGGGGTCAGATTTATGTGTACGATGATTGTATTTCTTCCCCTAAGTCGGCGCCAAATGTGGTAGGTAGATTCCGCACTAAGAATTTATATGTGAATTTGGGAAAGAGACATTAATCCTAAGAAATGTCAATAAATCTGACTAAACTTGAGACCAAGATAACGGAAAATAGATTTATATTGATGAATGATCAAGTATACAAAAAACTTTAGCTAGAATAAGTGTGATGAGCTAAAGTGTGATTGAATATAAACGTAACGAAAAAGTTAGCCATTTCGGCTCTAAAGCTCGTTATTTATCCTCCACTGAACGGTTTAGCTCTGTGAATCTGTCCTCCTCGCCGGAGATCTCGGACACGTTCTAGTGCACCCTCCGGAAATATTGGGATCTTCTCTTGGAACGTTGAGCAGTGCTGAATTGGTCTATCTCCGCTGAGTTGATCGATCAAAAATATCTCCAGCTCCGGCGGTAAACGGTCCGACAATTCAGGCCCCAACTGACTCTAAAGAATATGCTGGCATTTGTTCAATCTTAGCACGAATTTGAGGCTGAGGCTCAATTACAATCACAATCCAACCTGATTATACTTTAAGCTTTATGGGCCACATTTCTAATGGTAAAATCCAGGTCCAATTTTATGTAATTAGTTTTTTATTGCTCAAAGAATAGAACATGGTCCCCTTGGTTCAATGGTTTGACTAAAGGGTTCTACCTACAGGTATGGAGTTCGAGCCCCGGAGAATGCAAATTAATCTAGGCAATATTTACAGGAGATTTTCAGCGTGGAGCAAAGAGAGCCGTTCGGAGTAGTCCCGCATGTTTAGGCTAAATTGTCCGTTGTGTAATCGTCCGTGTAATAGTTCTCATAATTTGTAGTAACTCATAAATTTAGACGATTAAAAAAAAAATAGAACATGGTGAACTTTATATTCAGAAAGTTTAATTTTATCAAGTTGATTCGTTTCTGAAACATGGATGTTTTATTTACCTTTTTACATTATCTAAACAAAAATATTTATTAAAAAATCGCGATCATGCTGGTCTAGTCTGGTATAACATAAAACAAAAATATATTTTGAAAGATTTCAATGATGAATACATACATTAAATATTAGTGTTGAATAACAACGAAAAAAAAATGAAAAATGAAAAAAGAAAAGAAAATTGAAACACTTTATAATGCATAATAATATTTATACGATCCTGACTAAATATAAGAAGAATTATACGGTATTTCTGTATCCCAATTCTTTTATTTTAAATTAGCCGATATGTTGTTAGCCAGACGCGAATGCTATTCCTTGCTTGAGTTCTGCACATAACATAGGCCAAAATTCAAAATAACTATTGTATGTTAAAAGAAAATCAATTAAAAACAAGTGAAGTTATTGATATTTACACTTCAGCTGAGTTGAAAGACACTAAAAATCCGCGCGAGCGAAGGGAGTCAACACACTTGTTTACAAATAAGGATTGCGCATATGTAGCTCTACCACCAGCTGTGACAACAAAAACGCAAGAACATTTAACATGATCTCGAGATTAATATCTAAATACTAAATTAGATATATAGGTGATAATATAATTTATAATTACACATACGCGTTCCATTTGTAACTAAGATTTGTATCGATGCAGCACAACCAGCACTCCTAGGATGTTCACGCATGTTGGCTTCTAAAGCTTCAACAAGATTGAGTTTTGGTTTTCCTTTATAAAGGGTAGTAAATTATATTTTTAAACTCCCCGAATCTCTTTGCAAAAGGATCCAATCGACACTAACTCGATTTTGGTGGGACTCACGGAATGATAAGAAAAAAAATGTCATGGATAGCGTGGAAAAGCTCTCGTGGTCAAAAAAAGACGGTGGGCTTGGATTTAGAGATATTCAAAGCTTTAACGATGCTATGCTAGCCAAATTGAGTTGGAGATTATTGGAGAACCCAACCGGACTTCTAGCACGAATCCTATTGGGGAAATACTGCCCAACAAAAGCATTCTTGAACTGCAATCCTTGTAAGACCGCATCGCACGGGTGGCGGAGCATCTTGATAGGACGAGACTTGCTACAATCTCAACTATGTTGGGAAGTGGGCAATGGTACTTCGATCAACATATGGAGTGACCCTTGGCTGCCGACGGCTCCTCTTATACGGCCAGTTGGCCCTGCAACCCATGAGACAAGGGACTTCTCTGTCTCCGATTTAATTGTCCCCAACACCGTTGAATGGGATAAGGAAAAGATCGAAAAAACACTTCCCCTGTTTGTGAATGATATCATGAGTATCAGACCAAGCAAAGTGGGAGCGCCTGGTTACGTACAAGCACTGGAACCTATTCCACAAAGACAGGATATTTTCGAGCCATGGAACTTCAGAAAACAGAGGAAGAACGACAAACTTGTACAAACTTCAATTGGGTTTCGGATGTGTGGAACCAAAACACAAGTCAAAAATTGAAGCTCTTTTTATGGAAAACTTTCCAAAGGATTCTCCCTGTTTGTGAGAGACTAGCAGCCAAGCATATCCCCATTGACCCGACATGTAAACGCTGCGGAGAAGTGGAATCCATTCCCCACCTCCTCTTCCAATGCAGGTTCGTTCAACAGGTCTGGCAAGCTGCTCCATTTGAGGAAGCCGTGGTAACGGCAACTTGGTCGGATGTCGAAGCAGCATGGTCAATCATAAAAGCTAAGAGATGTGTACCACCAACCGGCTTAAGCGCAGGCCCCTTAACCCCATGGATCTTATGGGCTATATGGACAAGCAGAAACAAACTCGTCTTCAACGGCAAATCAACATCACCAACAGAAACTCTCACCTTAGCAATCACCTCGGCCAAAGAATGGTTTAATGCGCAGCAACCGGAACTGGTGCAGAACCAGAGTCGAAGACAAAGCCACCAAAAGCAACGAACGGATGTGAATGTGACGGTATGTCAATCGGATGCAGCTTGGAAAAAAGAAACTAGAATGGCAGGATTGGGATGGACCATTCTGATACCGAGAGACAGAGAAGTGGAGCAAAGTAAAGTGATGAATTTGGTTACCTCTCCGCTCATGGCGGAAGCTCTAGCGTTACGAGAAGCGGTATCGGACGCACTAGCAAGAGGAAACAAGTATATGAGATTCGAGTCCGACTCGTCTCAACTTATCAACGCCATTAACTCGAGAGAGACACTCCTAGGACTTTATGGTATTATCGAAGACATTAAGGCACTTGCCCAATCATTTGAGTTTTACTCTTTTGTTTGTATTAGCCGAACTCTAAACTCGAAAGCGGATAATCTCGCCAAGCAAGCTCTAAGCTACTTGGATGTAAGCTCGGGACAATATTAATGAAATTCACAACTTTCTGATCAAAAAAAAAAAAAAAAACAATTATGATAAATTATATAGGGCCATGAAACCCTACATCAAGTCAGGAAGCCAACCGTTGATTCCAATAACAATTTTTGTGTATATAGGAACCCTTCCAATGGCATAAGAACTCGCATAAAATAGAGCTTGTGCACCACCCATGCCAAGTCCTCCTACTCCTTTTATAGCTACAAAATCCAACATTAGCAACTAATTAATATTTTTTTTTGGTGAATACATTAGCAGCTAATTAATTAATCGCATATATATGTATGCCATGCCTTTATTACTATTAAAATCCAAATTGGGACATAAAATTACATATCAAGTTAATTCGCAACTAGAACCCCCTCCCCCTCCCCCTACCCCCACAACACACACACACATATATACTTGATGTATACCATATAATTTAAAAACTGTTCAATGTTTAAGTAAAGAGAATATTGAATTACCATGAGGTAATTCATAAGATAAAAGTAAAGCAACATATGTAGTTACTAGTTACATACAGTAGACTTCCGTAAATAATTACATGTCTGTACTTTCAGGAAGTCTACATATGTACTTTACAATAAGTCTACAACGTAATTATTTAAGATAATTTCAATAAATATACTTCCATAAAGTAGACTTTAAATGTAACCCATAATTAAAGATAATTTTTAAGATATGCCACTTTTGACATGCTACTTTTCAAAAATACCACTATCACTATTTCCAAATTATAAAATCATTTATATTTGGGTTAACTATGTGATATTAGAGTCTAGTTTTTTGGGTTTAAGATTTATTAGGGATCAAAAAAAATTTTAAGATTGAGAATTTTAAGATATAATATTTTTAAACGCATTTATAGGTGTCATGTTCGTAATAAAATAATTCAAAAGTGGTATATTTGCAAAAAAATATTTCAGTAGTGGCATTTTTGTAAATGTCCTATAATTAAATAAAAGCCTCTATATAGTTAAATTTATACCTTATCAATAATAATTTGAATGGTCTTAATAACTTTTAGTTTTAGTTTTACTAATATTATTTTTGTTAAAATATTGTTAATACATTTAATGATTTATTGTTAAAAAAATTACAATTTATTTTTTCAAAATAGTAGATTTTTTTTTCAAAATCCATCTTTTATCATTGAATGAAAATAAATACAAACTATAATAAAATCACAAAGTTATGAGATTTGTTTTAATTTCCGGACCAGTAATATATTTTTAATTGATAAAGATATTATATACAAAAATAATTTAAAATAAACAATAATAATTAGTTTATTTTTTCTGCCATTTGGCGTAGATTTTTTATTTACATGCATACTTTGTAGGGGAAGAAGTTAGAGTTCTAGAGTGTACTCAATGGCAGTTCACTGTAAGAATGTAATGTTCTGTGTCTTATTCAACAAGAATATAAGGCCCTTTATATAGGTACATTAGGGAATCAATCAAGAGTAATGAGAGAAGATTACAAGGGATGTGGTTGAGGATTTACAGGGATGTGATGGAGGATTTACAGAGATGAGGAATAATTATCTATAAGATCCATTTGATTACTCTTACAATTATTCTATATGATCTCTCTATGATTCTCTTATTTATTATAAGATTGTATAATTCTACTATATATAGTCATGTCATTCTCATATCAAATGACATCAAATAATACAAATATTCATATTCAATACTGTATTGTTCTTCTAGTCTTTGGCAGACGTAGTAGTGATAGAAGCAACAGCTATCTCCACACCGCTAGATAATGTCCCTTTGAACAATTTCCCGATAAGGAACGAACCTATGACATTACGAAAATCTTCACATGCAGCTTCAATCTCTGATCTTTTCAAAGCAGGGATACTTGAGTAATCAAATCAAACATTGTATAAATAAACAAACCAACGTATGAAAACATTATAGAATGCAAGGAAAATCACCAGTGACAAATACTTTCAGAAGTTGTCCTCTAAGACCAGTACAAAAGAGTGATGGTGTTTTGCAGAGTGATTATACAGAAGGAAGATTGTTTTGGTCTACGGATTTTCGTAATTTTGGAAGTTGGATTTGGCGCCGATTGATGAAGTTACGACCGTTGGCTAGACCCTTTCTTTCGGCTCAGATTAGATCCGGAAATTCGACTCTTTTTTGGCATGGTGATTGGTCAAATGTTGGACCTTTAATTGATGTTATTGGTCCTGACGGCCCGAGAGTTACAGGGATTTCATCTTTAGCTGTGGTTTCCGACGTTTGTACAGAGAATTCGTGGCGTGTTTCTTCTCGGAGGCATCCGTTGATAATCCTTCTTAGGGCTTGCCTTCCAAGGGAATTGCCACAAACTCTCACATCAGAGCCTGATTTCTATTTATGGCGGAATTCACATGGATCTCCTCCTGCGGTTTTCTCTTCGTCCAAGACTTGGAATGCTTTACACCCTCCTCTTATTACGGTTGATTGGATAAAATCGGTTTGGTTCAAATCAAGAATTCCTAAACACGCTTTTATCGCATGGCTTGTCATGCGAGACAGATTGTCAACGAGAGATCGTCTGATTTCATGGGGTCTTCCGATTCCGAGTCAATGCCTTTTATGTGATTCTGCTCCTGAAACTAAGTCACACATTTTCTTCAACTGTTCATATTCGTCTCAGGTTTGGAATTCCTTTTTTCACACATCAAGCTCTATCTCCTCCAATGTTGTTTGACGATATAGTTCGGTGGGTTCGTAATGCTACGCGTAATAAGAAGTTGAAGATTATTTGTAAGCTCATTTTTCAGGCAGTGGTCTACTTTTTATGGAAGGAAAGGAATTAAGGCTCCATCTAAATCATCACAGCTTGATCTAGTCAAAGAAATTTGGATTCTTCTTCGTGCAAAACTCATCAGCCTAGACAGAATCAACTCTTCTTCAAATCAGATTCAACCAACAACTACGATCCCTCAGCCAAATTCAGTTTCCTACATCTCTACCTGGTTTGGCTTCATTCAGATTTAATGATTCATCATCAGATATCAAATGCTTTGCTTCAAATACGTTTCAAATAGTCTTGTATCTATGTTATATCCTTTCATCTTCTTTCTTTGCTTGTAACTTTTAAATGGTCTCTCGGTTGGAGAGAAAGAAAACAAGGAAAAGATGAATAAAGTTTATATTAAAAAAAAGAAAAAAAAAAAAAGAAAAAAAAAAAGAAAAGAAGATGAAGAAAGTAGTGGTATAGACAAAAGTGGATGTAGGGTCGAGTATGAAGATGAATGCAATCTTCTACATGAGTTTCAATAATATAAGGAAAATAAGTGATGGAAGAAAATGACACTTGTAGGTTTAAGGTTTACGAAATTCTTGTAGTTAATCTTCGGAAACATTACAATCTGAAATAGTGAATTAGAAAACGATAAATCAACTAGACAGAAAAACCATAACGATGAGGAATCCGTTGACAAGGAAGACCACCATACCTTCTTGAAAAAGCGGTGTGTGACTAGATCTATATGTTTGTGTACGATGCGAGTATGTATGAGCATAAATTAAAGAACACATAGAGTTTTTTCACGAGGTTCGTTTCCTACATCCCCGGGACTAAGTCCAGAATAAATCCACTAGATGGCATACCGCCGCAACCTATAATTGCTATATGGCATACCACCACTCTTTTCTACATGGACACCATCAACAGATCTACAAATCATGTATGATGGGACGACGCACATGTGTGCATCTCACAATAGAACTCTAGGCGCGTATTTTTTTCTTTCACCACCACGTTCTATTTATACACCATGAGCAAAAACTCTAAGCTCCTCATGGACTTCTCTTTGAAACAAGGCCCACGAAGCCTCACAAAGCCTTTTATCATTTTCTTCCAGGTGTTCGAACATCTACGCATATGTTCCAGCAGGTTGAATTCTGATGCTCCAGAAACCTCTCTTTCACTTCTTTCTAAAATGAAATTATGTATGGTTCTTCCAGTCATTAGCAGACGTAGTAGCGATGGAAGCAACAGCTAACTCAACTCCACTTGATAGTGTTCCTTTGAACAATTTCCCGATGGGGCAGGATCCAATGACATTACTAAAATCTCCACACGCAGCTTCAATCGCGGTTTGCCATGAATTTAATTAATTTCTTTTAGGGAAAATTTGTTTTATACCTTGAATCTTATTAGAAATTTGAAATCTATACCATATTTATCAACTTTTGAAAAATACAATCTTTTGTGTATTGAAATGACAATTATATCCTTAACTAATATTTACAAATTCATATTTTAATTTTTTATTATATGATTTGATTTTTAAAATTTTGAAAAAAAATAAATTATTTTAATGAAAATTATTGGAAATAATTATACATTCAAATTACGAATTTATCATTTATTATAAGGGACATTTACAAAATGCCACTTTTGACATGCCACTCTTTAATTATGTCACTCTTCAATTATTTCTTACAAACATGTCACTTATAAATCCGTTTAAAAACCTTATATCTCAAAATTCTTAATTTTAAAAAATGTTTTGATCCTTAATAAACCTTAAACCCAAAAAACTTAACCCTAAGAAAACATAGTTAACCCAAACATAAATAATTTAAAATTTTTGAAAAGTGATAGTGATAGTGGCATTTTTGAAAAGTGGCATGTCAAAAGTGGCATATCTTGAAATTTCTCTTATTGTAATTTATTTTAATGAGTTATGTAGTCTACAATTTTAATTAGTTTATATAATAATATGTTAAATTGATGAACATAAAAATTTAAGTCAATGGTTTAAACAAGTCGAAAAAGTAAAAAAATCAACCAATGAATATATAAATCGTCTGTTTAAAATAAATTGTTGAATAAAGAAATTTAAGTCGACGAACTCAATAAATTAAGTCAATGGTTTAAATAAGTCGACAATATAAAAAATTAAGCAAATGGCATGTAAGTCGACAGTTTAAAATAAGTCGACGAAGTAGAAAAATAAAAATCGACAAAAGTAAAAAAATAAGTCGATGGTTATATAAGTCGATAGAGTAAAAAATCAAGCAAACAAACATATAAGTCAACAGTTAAAAATAAGTCGGCGAAATTGTAAATTAAGTCGACGGATACAAAAAATAAGTCAATGGTTAAATAACTCGACATGGTATGAAATCAAGCAAATGATATATAAATTGATCCGAAATCTGATTCAAATCCAATATTCAATTTTCTCTCTCTTTCTTTCATCCAATTTAAAATAAGTCGACAAGTCAACAAAGGTAAAAAAAATAATTCAGTACTTAAAGAAATCAAAGTAAAAAAATCAATCAATCAAAATATAAGTCAACTGTGTAAAATAAGTCTAACTTGTTTTTTTATAATTATAATTTTAGCTTTTATATAATGATTAATTAACATAATATTTTTTTTAAAAAAATTTCATTTTAAGTTCAATAATTTTTTAGTATTTTAAATTAATATAATAATTTTGAATATATATGGGTATTTATGTACTTTTCAATAACAAAAAGTATACTTTTCCAACTTCTACACTACAAGAAAACAGGCAGATTTCCGACGGACATTTTTTTTCCGTCGGAATTCCGTCAGGTAACTCCTACGGAATCCCGACGGGTTCTCGAGGAAAACCAAATCCGTCTCTATTCCGTCGGTTTTTCCCGACGGACAAAAAAGCCGTCGGGAAAAACCGACGGAATAGAGACGGATTTTTTTTCTGTCTCAAAATGGCGACGCCACATCGACGGAAATCGGACGGAAGTAAAAATTTCCGATGTCGGCGACGTTTGAGTCATCGGACTTATTTCCGACGGCTTATATATGTCGGAAACTAGGACGGTATTCCGACGGTATTCCGACGGTTTACGATGTCGGCAAAGTTTGAGTGGTTGAGATATCGTCTGCGGTGGCCGATGGGATGTGGCAGGGTCATATGTCGGACATATTGACGGAAGTCCGACGGTGGCTTGACGGAAATCTATTATACATAAGTTTGCAAAACGGTTCATTCAATTCCATCAGATAAAAATTTCGACAAACAAAAAAAATATAAAGATGAGTTCATATTTTCGGGCATGGATGGACGAGCCAATGACGGAAGAGGGCTCGGATTTATTAAGGGACGAGTACGCTCAAGGATTATGGAAGTTCATGAATTTACCCAGTAATGTAGACGCAGCAAAAAAAGGTCAGGATATTAAATGTCCTTGTTCTAATTGCTGTAATAGAATTAGTGTTGCCGTTCATAATGTTTGGAATCACTTATATAGATATGGTTTTAGACCGGGATATAAGGTTTGGTATTTACATGGAGAAAGGAATTATGAATATGGTAGTACTAGTAGCAATCAACCTTATTTTCCTGATGTCTTAGGGGAACGTACAACGGAAGTAGATGTTGGGGTAAGTACGGTTGCGATGGTTAATGATGCGTATAGAGAGAATAATATGCAGTCGGGTGGGTATGAGGGTGATAGGGGTGAAGAGCCTAATTTAGAATCTCGAAGGTTTTTCGAGTTGTTAGACGCATCAAAGCAACCACTATACAGCGGTTGTAGGGATGGCCATTCACCGTTATCGTCTGCTACTAGGATGATGAACATAAAGACTGATTACAATTTGTCCGAAGAATGTGTGGATGCTGTCGCCGAGTTCGTGAAAGATATTTTGCCAGAAGATAATCTGGCCCCCGGATCATACTACGAGATACAAAAACTTGTTGCCGGTCTTGGTTTGCCCTACCAGGTTATAGATGTCTGCATCGACAACTGTATGATATACTGGAGAGAAGACGAGAACCGAAATAAATGTAAATTTTGCCGCAAACCCCGTTTTCAGGATACAAGTGGCAGGGTGAAGATTCCATTCAAACGGATGTGGTATTTACCCTTAACGGAGAGGTTGAAGAGGCTGTACGAATCAAACCGCACAGCATCGGCTATGAGATGGCATGCAGAGCATAGTCAAGATGGAGATATCACGCATCCTTCTGACGCGGAAGCGTGGAAACACTTTCAATCACTGTATCCAGATTTTGCCGGTGAACGACGGAATGTATACATAGGCTTATCCACTGATGGTTTCAACCCGTTTGGCAAGCATGGAAGGAAATATTCATTGTGGCCGGTCATCGTGACACCTTACAATTTGCCTCCATCTTTGTGCATGCGGCGCGAGTTCCTGTTTCTCTCAATTCTAGTTCCCGGGCCAGAGCATCCAAGACGGTCGCTCGATATATTCCTCCAACCATTGATTTATGAGTTGCAGATGTTATGGGAGCATGGTGTTCTGGCTTATGATGTTTCAGTGAAGCAGAATTTCACCATGCGTGCGGTTCTTATGTGGACCATAAGCGATTTTCCGGCATACGGTATGTTATCTGGATGGTCAACGCATGGACGATTGGCATGTCCTTATTGCCAAGACAATACTTCAGCTTTCCAATTGCAGCACGGCAGGAAGACTTCATGGTTTGATTGCCATAGGTGTTTTTTGCCGCCCAATCATCCATATCGTAAGTCTAAACGACATTTCAAGACGGATGTACGAGTGTTTCATGGTCCACCTCCTGAGATAGATGGTCATAGCATATTGGAACAATTACGAGATTTTGGTGCAGAGCGAACTCCTGAATGTGGGGGAAATGGTCATTACCCAGTCGACGGTTGTGGGGAATATCACAATTGGCACAAGAAGAGTATTTTTTGGGATTTACCGTACTGGAAAGATCATCTACTGCGGCATAATATAGATGTCATGCATGTGGAAAAGAATTTCTTTGACAACATCATGAACACCGTATTAAACGTCCCAGGAAAGACCAAAGACAATTGGAAGTCTAGAATCGACTTGCCATCGATTTGTACGAGGCCATCTCTTCATGTTTTGAACGGTAGATTGCCTATGCCTGCGTACCGGTTAGACGCTAGGAAGAAAGAAGTATTTTTTGAATGGTTCAAAAATT
Organism: Draba incana; assembly: GCA_963576765.1. Lineage (NCBI taxonomy): Eukaryota > Viridiplantae > Streptophyta > Magnoliopsida > Brassicales > Brassicaceae > Draba > Draba incana. The sequence goes on along the minus strand of OY755202.1, from coordinate 7,761,865 downwards.
TTGTAAAATTTCCAGACGGCTATGCATCTAACCTAGGTAACTGCGTGGATTCGACGGAAGGGAAGTTTATAGGAATGAAGAGTCATGATTGTCATGTCGTGATGCAGCGTCTTCTTCCATTTGTATTTGCATATCTTCTTCCAGAACCTATCCACCAAGCAATAGGAGGTATATTTGTTACTCCCATTAGTCTATGTCTATCATTATATTACTATATATGTACTAACTTGTTTAATTTTATTTTGTAGGAGTTGGTGCATTCTTCCGAGATTTATGTTCACGAACGCTTACCGTCCACGGGATACGTAACTTGGAGGCCAATATCCCAGTACTCCTTTGTAATATTGAGAAGATATTTCCACCATCTTTTTTTGACGTTATGGAACATCTCCCAATTCACCTCCCACGAGAAGCAGCCTTAGGAGGCCCTGTTCAATACCGATGGATGTATCCGTTCGAGCGTTACATGTTCCACCTCAAGAAAAAGGTCAAAAATTTGAGCAAAGTTGAGGGATCTATTGTCGCACAAAGCCTAAACGAGGAAGTCTCACAATTTGCCGAATGTTATTTTCCACGGGAAGTTAGTACTAAGGCAAGACGCCCTGCCCGACATGATGATGGAGGTGAGAAAGCAGTCTATGACGTGGTTGTTCCTGAGTTGTTTGCCCAAGTTGGTCGAGCAAGTGGAAAACGAAAGAAACGCACACTATCTGCACAGGAGGTCACACATCTGCATACGTATATCCTCAGAAACTGTGACGAAATGTTGGAGTACGAAAGGTATCTCAGTTATTAAACTAAATGTCTGGAATTATTTGCCTTCATCAACTAACGACTGTTATGTTACAGGATATACATGTCTCTCGCACGTGCTTACCATTATGGTAAGACAGATGCCGAACTTGCTGTATTGAAAGATGAAGAATTTGCGGACTGGTTGAAATGTTATGTAAGTTAATATAATTAATTACGCTTACTTTTGCATATATGTTTGCACGTTCATTTTTTACTTATTAGATATTACGAATATAATTTTTAGGTTTCCGATAGTAGATCAACTGATCAATCAGTCCCGACATGGTTAGTGGAGGTTTCTTATGGTTTACGCAGCACGGCGATTTCATATCCAAAGTTTTTCACTAGGGGATATTCGTTCAGGATCCATGAGGAAGGACGTCAAAGATCAACTTCGGACTATGGTATTTCGGCGCAATCCGGTGATACCATGTACTATGGGATTTTAAAAGAAATCTTGGAAATCCGTTATCCTGGAATGGTGAACTTGAGGTGCATTGTATTTATGTGCGATTGGTATGATCCATCCAATGGTCGAGGGGTTCGAGTCGACCAGCTTGGTGTTATTTCGATAAATTCAAGCCGCAGATTGCAGTATTATGATCCATTTATCCTTGCGTCTCAAGCAGACCAGGTATCAATATTTACACTAATATGTTTACCTATGTACTCATAATTAAGGTTTCTTGTTCATGTATAATAACAATATCCACTAATTTTAATAGGTTTGCTACATTCCATATCCTCGAGTTGCCTACCGTACAGATCCGTGGGTCACAGTAACTCCAATAAACCCCAGAGGCAAAATCTATGGCGTTCCAGAACAAGATGCTCTACAACCATCGAGAAGTGTACAAATGTCACCTATTGAGGAGATGAATAACATTGACCTTGTCGTTGATGTCACTTATGTCGGGGATGATCTAGTGCATTCGGACGAAGAGGAAACACGGGGAGAATTTGACGACGATTCAGACTCAATCCCCAGTGATGGTTCTACCGGAGATTCAGAATAAATATTAGTTGTGCTTATTCATGTTAGTCTCTCACATTTATGCATGTGTTCCTTATAACATTTTACATTTCATAAACAAAACCGATTGTGGACGAAAATCTGAGTATTGCAACTCCAATAAAACATTAAACAATGAAACATATATTTTTAGTTACGAATTTAAAAAAGTACAATAAGGAATTGCTAATTTTTAACACCTAACAATTATGGTACAAGTCCACAATAACCTCCCCAAAGGACTATCAGATGTCTGTTTCCACTCCGAACTTACCATTTGTTAAAACCATTTCATGATGTTCTTTCCCTTTTTTTCTTTCTTGGAGAATCTACAAATCCGTCGCACAATTCACTTTTTATTGCATCAACGTCTACATTTATGTTTGGCTTTTCTGGGCTTTGGGCGAATTGGAAGTCATAGTAATGATCCGTTGTTGGAGATTCTAAAAAACCGTTCCACAAATCTTTTTTGATTGCATCAACATCTAAATTTAAGTTTGGTTGTTCCGGGCTTTGCGCGAATTCAAAGTCATACGACTGATCCTTAACTACGTTTGAAGTACTTGCACCGTAAGTATCTGACTTTTCCACCAAGTCACATGGTGGTTCACCTTCGGTATCCCGCTCTTGATGAAGACATTGTGGCTGCCTATCGTAAATGTTGTGGATGTTTGGCGCGAACTGGCTGTCAGGCACTACTGTTGCTGTGGAATCTTCTTCATCGATTGGTGAGCACGTATCTAATTCCCATGAGTAAGTGGGAATTTGCTGAGTGAATTCGTCGCATAGGGATTCGGATTCCCACGAGTATTTTGGAACAATGAAAAAATTAGCCACGCCTTTTGTGTTTGAGTCTTCATTAGGAGAGTTGGAAGACATTTTTTTATAATTTGAAGCTGTACAACATAAAAAAACTCGATAGGGAGTATTTATAGAAGACGTTATATGTCTAAACCGTCGATATTCCATCATATACAGTGGCCGTTACCGCCGGAATACTGACGGAATTCAGACAGCACGATGTCGGCAAAGTATGATTGGTCAGTGGGTATGGACGGATTTCCGACGCATTAAATCTGTCGTAAGTAATGATGAATTTCCGACGGTATTCATACGGAATCAGATGTCGGCAAAGTATGATTGGTCAGTGGGTATGGACGGATTTCCGACGCATTAAATCTGTCGTAAGTAATGATGAATTTCCGACGGTATTCATACGGAATCAGATGTCGGCAAAGTATGATTGGTCAGTGGGTATGGACGGATTTCCGACGCATTAAATCTGTTGTAAGTAATGATGAATTTCCGACGGTATTCATACGGAATCAGATGTCGGCAAAGTTTGATTGGTCAGTGGTTATGGACGGATTTCCGACGCATTAAATCTGTCGTAAGTAATGATGAATTTCCGACGGTATTCATACGGAATCAGATGTCGGCAAAGTTTGATTGGTCAGTGGTTATGGACGGATTTCCGACGCACTACATCTGTCAGTAGTAATGAAGAATTTCCGACGGATTACCGACAGACATAAGTAAGTTTTATATAAGCATCGCGGCTCTGCATTAATTCATAAAAAATTTGAACCCATACTCATAACATAAAATATTCTATTGCGTAATGGCTAATAATGATCTATGGAATTACTATATGCAAAACCGAGCCCCTGGTCAAAACACTCGCAACACACCTCGTGTTCCATCAAGCCCTCCTTACGATAACTTAAATGTTATTGATGGTGAACCGACAATTTCACTCCATCCAACTCAACAATCGCAGAACCAAACGCCCGTAATACCGGGACCTGGCCAAGTCGTACGGCAAGGATTGTTTCGCAAGAGGACTCATGATGCAAAGGTGCTGCAAGGTGAAAGTTCTCAAACACGCCCAACACAAGATTTTATTTCTGAGGTGATTAACGAGGCACCACAAGCCGACCATGATTTTAGTAGTCCGCGGTGGACTTCTACTATCGATTACATAATCCGGGAAGGTATATATATATATATATATATATATATATATATATATTTAATTATCATTTTTACTTTTTCAAAACTGAATTAATGTACGTAGGTGACTAATACAAAATCTATCATTCATAAATGTAGGTTCTTATCATAATAGGATCACACCATTCTGGACCCAGGTTGCAGAAATTCAATCCCCGCGTTCACAATTTGTGAAAATAAAAAAGGTTTAGGTTTCCGTCCAATTTTATTAACATTAATTTATAGACACATTTTATCTGAGAAGCTAGTATTTATATTTTATTTAATTTTCAGATTGTTGCTATGCTCTCTTCTTTATCCCCCAATGACCAGGGAGATCTGCTTGTAACCTTAAAAGATTCTTCGGGAAAAATCGAGGGAACCATGCACCATAACATCTTAAAAAATGACGAGTACAGACTCATGACTGGTGTAGGTGCGGTATTCATCTTGAAGAATGTTACCGTTTGCCGATTTGATAGGACCCCAAAGTACCTAAATATCACAGAGCGGAACATTGTTAAGGTAGTTACACCATACGTTTATAATGATTTTTGGGAATGGTTTTAACTATATTCAGTTACGAATCAGATAATCGGTGCTAATTCGATGATTGCTGAATACCACCCAACGGAAATATGCACCATGGAGGAGGAAGATGAAGAAACTACTGGGTACGAATATGAAACAGTGCCAGACTCCGATGAAGAATAAATAATTTAAACCTCTAAAGCTTTATGGTGCAGTAATAATAAATAATGTCGTACTATTTATTGTACGATTTTATAATGTTGTCATGTTTTTTAATTCCTATTATGGAATGAGAAATAGAGGTGTTAAATATGTGTAATACGTTTCGAAGCCGTACTAATATATTTATGTTTCTTGACTGCGATGGTCAAATTAACATTTTAGCGACATATAATTTTGACAAAGCTTAAATTTAATTTTTAAAAACCTTATAATCAACTTTCAAACCATATGATATACTTTTATATCAAACAACTTAATATTTTTATAAACTTTATAATCAACTTTAAATTTGTAGATAATATTTAAAAGGATTAAGGAAAGAAACCGTCGGAATTCCGTCTTATATGAAAGACAGAATTCCGACGGTTATGGATTTTTTATTAAATGTAGTTTAATTAAAACACCCAAAACCGTCGGAATTCCGTCTTAAATGTAAGACGGAAATCCGACGGTTTTGGGATGTTTTTGATTTTAAAGTTTAAAAGTTCATTATAAGGTTTATAATCACATTATTTGTAATTTTAAAGTTCATTATAAGTTTTAAAGTTATAATCACATAATTTTAGTTTTAAAGTTGATTTTAAAGTTTTAAAGTTCATTATAAGTTGTAAAGTTAATCACCCTAATCACATAATTTTAAAATCACATATATATGTTTGATAGAAATAATGTTTTTGTAAGAGAAAATATATAAAAAAATTTACAACTAAATATTTTAAAAGAACAACCGTCGGAATTCCGTCTTAAATGTAAGACGGAAATCCGACGGTAACCCTAATTTGCCCAACCGTCGGAATTCCGTCTTAAATGTAAGACGGAAATCCGACGGTAACCCTAATTTGCCCAGCCGCCAAAAGACTTCGTAATCTTCGTCAAAGCGGGAAAACCGTCGGAGGTACCGTCGGAATTTTTTATTACCGTCGGAAATCCGTCTGATTTCCGTCGGACCCCCTTTTATATCCACAGCCATCGTCTTCTCCGATCTTAGATCAGAAAACGAAAATTAAACAAAACCGCCGATTGCTCGCCGATTGCTCGCCGAATCTCCGATTGCTCGCCGAATCTTCTCCTCCGTCGTTAATCTTTCCCCAAAACCAAATCAATGTAAGTTTTCCATATTTTATTAGAAATTTTCAAAAAGTGTTCTTCATGATTCGGATCCGAAATTTGTTCGTGGATTAGTTATGAATTTATTCGTGGATTAGTTAATCGGATCCGAAATTTGTTAGAGGATTAGTAACAAATAATTGTTCATGAGAATTGTTAAGAAATTTTTCATTAGGAATTGTAGATTATTTTGAAAATTTTATAAAAATATTGTGAACGAATTATAAAAATATTGTGAACGAATTATGAAAATTTTATAAAAATATTATGAAAATTTTATAAAACTATTGTAGAAATTTTTCATTAGGAATTGTAGATTATTTTTTTAAAACGAATTATGAATTAACAAATTAAGTAAATAAAAATTTTAGGGTTTATGAGGATGTTATAAATTTATTAGATTAGGTTTCAAATAAATTTGCAAAATTTTTGAAATTTGATAATTTTTGGAGTTTACTAATTTTAAGAATTAGATTTTCATTTGTGTTATGTGAGTTTTAGGGATTTATTATGATTTAATATGTAATTAATATATAAATTGTAATTTTCTAAATATCTTATATAGAATATTTGAAGGTAATCTATTTAAATCCGTATAATTTAAAATTTTTATCACATTAATAAAAGACTTTAAACCTTAATAATTTTAACATTATATAAATATAAGTAAATTTAAAACTTTAAATCCTATAAATTTAAAATTTGATAAATTTAAAATGTATAACGTCGAACAATTTTTCTATTAATTTAAAATGTTAAATCCTCTAAATTTATATATATCATATATATACAAAATTTTATGAAAATGTATTAAAATCCTTACAATTTTAAATAACATTAATAAAACAATTTAAACTTTTACAAATGTAAATTTATACATATCAATTTCCCAACAAAACCTAATTCCATAAACTTCGATTTCTTAATAAACAATATTTTTAAAAAACCCCAACTTAATTCAATGACATAAAACCCCAACTTAATTCAATGACATAAAACCAATAAATTACATAAAACCCTAATCTCCAATATCCTTAAAAACCATAATGTAAAATTTTCAATTAACTAAATTCCAAAATATGCAACTCACAAAATCTTATACATTCCAATTTTCATAATTCCCAAAAAATCTAAATCTCCAAAATACGGAAATCGTAGGGCAAATTATGGGGATTTTCATAACTCTAGACGTGGTGCGAGTTCTAGTAGGGGAGGTCGGTCTCCGAGTCAGACCGAGTTCCCCGAGGAGACCCCATTCCCCGAGGAGACCCCATTCCCGTCTCAGCCCATGCCTACAGGCCACTCAGCCCCCAGCTCGTTGACCATCGACCAGGTTGTGGCGCAACCTGGGCGTGATAGGTTGACGCGTCTGGATCCAGACTTGCCACCTAACACGACGTGGTAAGTCTTATTTTAATATGTTGTGGATTTAATAATTTTACATAAATATTTAATAAACAATTTAATAGGTTCCAATTCTCACAAAACGATATTACGAGTTCCATCAACGAAATGATGAACTCCATGCTCAATAAACCTTACCCCACGTACAACGACATGCCTCCAGAGGACCAGGACACTTGGTTCCGACAATTTGCGGTAAGAGTTTATTTTATTTGTTTCAATTGTATTTCTTATATGACGCTTAATTTAATTACTAATGCGGGAATGTTTTTTTTTTTGCAGCAAGATTTTACATGGGACCCAGTCCTCACATCCAGGGTCCGAAAGGAGTTCGACAAAAAGGCAAAGAGGAAGTTCTCGTTGAAGATGAACGAGTGGAAAGACAAGTGGTACAAAGAGGGGAAGGTGGCAAAGGTTTTCAAATATAAACCCGCTGAGATGTGGACTGGACTTCTTCGACACTGGGAGTTAGAGGCAACCAAGACGGACTCCGAGAAACACTCGACTAACCGCAACAGCGACCGGAAAGGGAAGGGAAAAGCGACCCACAACCTCGGCGCAATTAGCAAGGCTTCAGCTGCTCGGAAAATAGTAAGTAATTAAATATTTCATAAAATTTTTGAATTCTGTAACGTAATTGTATATGGTAACAGATGGAGGAGACCGGTGTCTATCCTTCCAACCTCGATATGGTCAAGTTTTCGCACACCAACAAGAAGACCGGTGAAATTGAAGACCCGATTGCTCGTGAAATCGTGGAAGCTGTGCAGAGGCGGGAGGAGGAGTTCCTCCAATCGCAACCGATCGTGGAAGGAACTCCGGTGCCAACCGAAGTTCCAGTCGAGATGACCAACCAGTTCACCTTCGAGGTTAGTAACCGTCTCACATTTAATGGAATTTAAACATTATTTTTAATACAAGTTATGACATTTGAAAAAATAAATTTTTGTAGGCGACACCCAAGACCAGAGGCCGTGTTTACGGCCTCCCTGAGGAGAGTAGCTCGTCTGTTGCGTCGGTTCGATATGATCGTCATAGGAGGTTGGAGGCGGAAAACCAAGAGCTGCACGACCGGCTTAGGGCAGTAGAGGAAGCGAGAGCGAGAGATAAGGAGGAGGCCGATGCAAAATTCAGAGCGATGGAAGAGAAGATGACCAACTTCTTCAGAACCGGGAGGCCGGAATAGGCCTTTTAGAGTTTTAAATTTGATTGTAAAACTGTAAAACACATTTTAATTTTATTAGTTTTTAATTTTAAAATTTAATATATATTATTTTAAATAGTTTTTATTTTTCATTATTAAAAATAATAATATATTATATAAATAATTTTTTTTTAAAAAAAATAAAATAAATTAAACCGTCGGAATTCCGTCTGTTAGTCAGAAAACGAAACCCGTCGGAATTCCGTCTGTTATGGCCGAAAAACGGAACCCGTCGGAATTCCGTCTGTTATGGCCGGAAAACGGAACCCGTCGGAATTCCGTCTGTTATGGCCGGAAAACGGAACCCGTCGGAATTCCGTCTGTTATGGCCGGAAAACCAACTACCGTCGGAATTCCGTCTCCTTTGGCTCGCCGACATAATTCCGTCGGGCATCCGTCGCAAAGTAGCGACGGATTCCCGACGGTTTTTGTTTTTCCGACGTGATAGAAACGACGGCCTGTTCCCGTCGGAAACCGTCGGAATACGTCCTTTTCCGACAGCTTACAGACGGTTTTGGCCGTCGGAAAAGGCCCTGTTTTCTTGTAGTGCTAGAAGATAAAGTGTAGTTTTCAAATTTTCATTGAAATTTAGGGTAGTAATCAAAATTCTTTTTTTTTATTGGTAACAATATATGTTATTTTTTTTATTCCTCAGAGAATAGAACATGGTCGACTTTATTTTCAGAAAGTTTACTATCATCAAGTTGAGTCGTTTCTGAAACATATATTTCATTTTACTTTTAAACGTACACAATTATTATAAACTCGCAACCATGCAGGTCTAGTCTAATAACATAAAAAAAAATATCATTCTTTGAAGGATTTCAACGATACGAATACATTAAGTAATAGTTACGAGCCAGCCGCGAATACGAGCCAGCTGCGAATCTCATTCATTGCTTGAGTTCTGCACATAACATAAACCAAGACTAAAATTACTATTGTATGTTCAGAAAAATTTAATTAAGAAAAATGAAGTTGTTGATATATATTTACCCTTCAACTGGTTTGAAGAACACTTGAAACCCACGCGAGCTAAGGGAGCTAACACATTTGTTTACAAATAATGACTGAGGATATGTGGCGGCATTAGTGCCACTACCACTAGCTGTGACAACGAAAACGCAAGAAAAATTAGCATGATCTCGAGATTAATATCTAAATACTAAATTAGATATATAGATGATAATATAATTTTTAATAACAACACATACGCATTCTATTTGTAATTAAGATTCTTATCGATGAAGCACAAAGAGCACTCCTAGAATGTTTACTCATGTTGGCTTCTAAGCTCCTACAGGATCGAGTTTTGGTTTTCCTTAGTAAGGGGTAATAAATTAATTTTTATAAACAATAATGATAAATTATAAGAGCATGAAAACCTACATCAAGTCAGGAAGCCAACCGTTGACTCCAATAACAATTTTTGTATGTATGGGGACCCGTCCAATAACATAAGAACTCGCGTAAAATAGAGCTTGTGATGCACCTATGCCAAACCCTCCTACTCCTTTGACAACTACAAAATCAAACATTAACATACTAATTACTTAATTGCATATAGATATACTTTTTTATTTCGTTACCTCTAGTGATCTTGAGCCATTAGTTTATTTCTATTACCAGAATGTGCCATTAGTTTATTTCTATTAAAAATCAAATTCGGAACATAAAATTATATATTTCTTTCTCAAGTTAATTCGCAACTAGACCAGACCACATACACATATATATACATGATGTATACCATATAATTTAAACTATTAAATGTTTAAGTAAAGAGAATTTGAATTACCATGGGATGGTTCATAAGATAAAAGTAAAGCAACATACGTAGTTACATAATTCAAAGAACCCAAATCATCTCGCATGCCCTCAAAAATGGGTGAGTAGACATCAAACCCTGATTCATCGTACATGATTTTAAATACAATATAATTAGGTTTTTCGATTATAGTAATATTTTAGAGAATCAAATAAAAATTTAAAAATACATTTCTTTAAAGCCAAATAATAATTTTACATGCAGTGGTTCTCCTTCCACCCAAAGAAGTAACCGGACGTATAGGAGCAGTCGGACAAATCCATTTTATCTATGTCAAATAATATTGTTTGGTTATATTAATTTCCATTTTGCTACAAAGATATATGTTAATGGATTTGTACATTGGAACGGCTCAAACTTTTCACAGCCTGCTCTGAGCTGCAGACATAGTAAACAAATATGTAGTAAGAAGCACAATTCAGAAAAAAAATAGAAAGAATAATAGTCAATGCATATAACATTGTATGTTTGTAATTAAGATTTTGTGTTGTTGAAAACAATATTAGAGCATGTGAGAGCTTTACTCATGGCCGGTTTGCCCAATATCATGGAGCCAGACTATAGTGGTTACATGCACTCCTGTGGGGTTAACAACATAAATCTGTCCAAAATCTACGCTACCTACAAAGACAGTATAAGAAAAAAAAAATCAAACAATTTCGATAACTATACAATAAACACGAATGATCATTTGATAACAAAAAAAACAAGAATAATCACAATGAGGAAAGACAAACCAGACGCAGAAGCCATGCTTTGATGAGATTTGTTTCTTAAATATTTTGAAAGTTTTTAAGTTGCACTAGCAAGGGATCACATTGAATATTTATACAAGAAGTTGTTAGCCAACAAAGGAGCTTTTTGAAAGAAAAATCTTAGTATTTAAAGTTGACAGAAAAATCTTAATTATTAATTAAGAAGACAAGGATCTTATGGCTTCGAATCTGAGATCATAACAAATCAATTAATTGCTTTAACAAAAAAAAAACCAAATCAACTAATTAATAAATCTTAATTCGCTATTAATAAATCGTTTGAAAATCTTTGTAAGAATTCTAATTTTTTTAACTTAACTTTTATATTTTTTGAGTTAGGGTTAACTAATTTATATTTCAAGTATAGTTTTTTATATAGGTAAAGTTTATGGTTTATGTTTCGAGAAAGAGGAAAAAAAATTAATGATTTTGTCTTATTCTATAAAAGATGGGCATGTCTTTTTCTCAAAATTCTCAATAATAAATTTTTTTTTATCTCTAACAAACCTTAAATCCTAAAAATTAGACTCTAATATAACGTAGTTAGTCCAAACATAATTGATATTAAAATTTTAAAATAGTACCATTTTTGAAAAGTGGTATTTTTGCAAAGTGACAGGTGAAAATTGAGATTTCTTGAAAATTTTCATATATATTCAATAAAGTAGACGTCCATGTCGTAGTGACAGTGTACACAATGAACTTGTTTTCTTGTCCTCTGATAGACACCGTCTCCAGCTATATGAGAGAGAGAGAAAGAAAGAGAGAGAGAGAAAGAGATGTTTTTTCAATTATGGTAGATTACGAAAGGTTTGCAGAATTTATGACAGATTTTGTAATTTTTTCAAAATTAAAAGAATCTTGCTAAGTACACGCTTAAATAAAAAGAAAATGAAAAAAAAACTAAAAAAAATGAACATTGCAAAACTCCTAATTATACTTCTCCGATCAGTTCTTTGTTACAATATTGAAATGGTAGTTTGATTTCTCACTCTCTCGTTTGATCTCCCTTTTTCTGCCATTGGCGTAGATTTTTTTTTTACATTTATACTTTGTAAGGGAAGAAGTTACAATTCAAATGTGTACTCAAAATAACATTTATCATTCTTCCGATATGTACACTAAATTATATGTACATGTTTATCGACTTAACTTGATAAGAAGTAACAAGATACTTCAATTTTGTTTATTTAAATTATACGTACTACATAACTACAAAAGACACTCACAAAACTCACATTTTCAAACTACTTACAGTTTTGTTAATGAATGGCTCTCTTACGCCGAGGGTAAAACCTCCAATTCTGCCCACCAAAGAGGTGATAATTTTGGGGTAGCATCGTTCGGCGTTACTCCTGTGATTTCCCGTAACCATCCCGTAACTTCTCGCATTGTAGGTCTTTCTTTCGGGTCGGTCCTGAGGCACGATTTGATCACTTCACCTATATTCTCAATCTTCTCATCATAAGATTCTAATGTTGGATCTACCAACTTGGCTAAAGATTCTCCTCTTATGAAATCGACCAACCCGCTATCTACTGAGTCGGTTTTGTTAACTGATTCCGGAAATTTCCCGGTTATCATTTCGAATAATAGCATTCCGAAACTGTAAACGTTGTCTTCCGGGCTTATGTCTGAGACGTTTGTGTCTATAATTGCGTTGATGCTAGTTTCTGTCTCGAAACTGAAATCCGCAACTTTTACCGCATAATCCTCTGTGAGCTGAAGTGAGGACGAGACGAGATTCGTGTGAGCTATGGGTGGATTTAGTTGGTGCATATGGTCAAGGCAATATGCTAAACCCATTACGATTCTTAACCGCATACCCCAATCCAAATGTTCTGATTCTTTATCTGCAACAACAAAAAGCGAGCCGATTTGCTTCCCATTAAGATCATAAAGAAACCGAGCCGTAATGTGACTAAAGAAACCGAGCGAGCCTATGCTTACAATGTAAATGCTCGAAGAGTGAGCCGTTTGGAGCATATTCAAAGATCAAGATTCTAGTGAAAGGTTCATTTTCTTCACAGAATCCAAGAAGGTTTACGAAGTTCTTGTGGTTTATCTTCGACAACATTTCGATCTGAAATTGTGAAACAAATCAACAACTAGACACAAATCCATAAAGAATATAAGGAGTCAGATATACTACCATACCTTGTTCCTAAACTGAAATTCTGAATGGTTCTTCCAGTCTTTGGCAGACGTAGTAGCGATAGAAGCAACAGCTATCTCCACACCGCTAGATAGTGTCCCTTTGAACAATTTTCCGATAGGGCACGAACCAATCACGTTACTAAAATCTTCACATGCAGCTTCAATCTCAGATCTTTTCAAAGCAGGGATACCTGAGTAATCAAATCACACATTGTATAAATAACCGAACCAACGTATGAAAACATTATCGAATGCAAGGAAAATTACCAGTGACGAATACTTTCTGCAGTTGTCCGCTAAGACCAGTACGCCAAGGATTCACAGATTTCCCTGTCTTACTCGTAAAATAGAAAACACCAGTCGCTACAAGTAGAAGAAAAACCACACCGCCTACGCAACCAACCACTACATGAACAACTACCGAAGAGCTTCTCCGAGTGGGAGAGTTCGCAAGAGGCACAAATGGAGGAGGAAGAGGAGCAGAAACGTCCTGAGTATATGATTTCTCTTGCGGCTCCGTCGCAACGGTTGAAGATTTAGTCGGAGAAGGTTTTGGTGTGATAGTTGCGGCGGGAGGGCGGTTTTTTCTCGAAGGTAAATCGGCATATGTAATCGGGTTACGAACAAGTGTTTTCCTGTGAAATCCAACAGTTTTCCTAGAGAAAAAAAGTATCATGTAGAAAAGGGAATTTCATTACAACATTCTCCAAATTATGAAGAAAAATCTTCTAAGTTTCTTTGCAATTCATATAGATCTATACCATAAACATAGATAATTATTATTATAGTCACTAAAGTTATGAAATGAACAGAGAAATTTGTAGATCTACCAACCACCGACTACATTTTTCATTTTTGTTGTTATACCAAAAATCTTTCTACTATCAGATAAATCAGGAACAAAGAATCAAATCTCAAGCGTTGTAGCTTAAATTTGTTGATAAAATCCAGAAAAAAACACGAAGCAGCTACTTACAAATTCGAGGAATCTCCATCTGACCGTAGATCATTTTCCAATTTATCTTTACTATTCGGAAAATCCACACCTGCAAAAAGCCAAAAATTATCAGTGAGCTGGATTTTGTTTCTCTGCAAACAAAACGAGTATGCAAAAAACTGATTTACCTTCGTTCATGAGCGAAGAACACGAATTGAAGCTAAGAATGACAATAAAAGCAACAAGAGAACGCGTTTTTAACATCGATCTTCGATTATTATTCATCGACGAGACTAAAAAGACGAGAAAGGTAAGAAATAGATGCAACGGAAGACGAATTTTGGATCTGAATGTGAGATTTTAGAGATGAGAAGAAGCAGAGTAGCAGTAAAAAAAAGGAAGAAGAAGATGAGGAAGACGAAAAGAGACTCTAATGGAGAAGATTAGACTTTATTTTTCCATATTTTGATTTCAAAGCCGTGATTTGGCTGATAAAACTAATGGAATTTTATTTTGTTTTGGTCAACATAAGGAATTAAGGGTGTATAAAAAGCATTAGATAATTCAAATTGTTTCTTTTTTTATTTTATGAATTAATCAAACGTTTTCAGGGATTGGCATATATAGTAATTTTTTTTTTTTAAAACAATGCTTTTTACTTTTACAAATTTACTGATGTTTAAATGTTTTTACTTAATATATACAAATATATATCCCAAGGTACTAAAATTAAATAACCATACAAGACTGAATCAAATCCTAACCGAATCTGAATCAAATATTAAACCGATATTTTCAAAACAAACTAAATCAAATCGAAAATGAATTATATTATTTTCTTTTTTTTTGTTTTTTTTTTTTGTCGACAATTCTAGATTTTATTCATTTGATTGAGATATTGTACACCACGTCCCAAGTTATACAATAAGGCAAGCGTTGTTCTCTAGCTATCCTAGCATTTACATCCACATCATGAACCACATTTCGATGAACCTTCTTGAATTTGAAGCCTTTCCTGCTCCTAGAAATATTGATGATATCTTCTAAAATTATTGTAATCTCCTGGAAGCATCCATCGCTTGAACCTGTTTCATACCACTTATCAATACCATCAAACAGGTTTTGACAATCTCCAATGAAAAGAACATTTTCATAATTCAGTCTAGCCATCTCTTTTACTCCCATTAGCAATGCCAATGCCTCAGCTTCTAACGGGGTAGAGGTAGGGGGAACTGATGTTTTAGCATGTAAGACACGCTTCCCATCCTTCATATAAAGAGACCAAGCAATACCAACTTGCTCATGATTAGATTTCCATGAGCATTTGTTATACATTGATAAGCAATACTCGGAGAATCAATATCTTGACCTTTATTCATAGCCAAACCTCTTTGTTTTTGCTTAACTTGATCTTCTTGGCAACCATTCCAATCTTTGGCCTCCTCCCATCTCTGGTAATCCAATAAAGCCTGATTATATTATTTTCACATATAGACATATACCATCATATCATGTTTTAACAACAGTTGAGGTACTGTAAACCACTGTGAGAAAACTAATTAATATAAGCATTTCTTTAGTTTTAATCCGTTTGAAAAATAGCTATAAAAGTAATTTAGCCGCCTTAGATTAAAAGTTACGCAAAGAAACGTATTATACGAGATATGATTACCTACAAAAAAAACAAATGTACACTAGTAGCAAAATTAAAGTGATCAAAAGAAAACGTCTAACTAGCTAGCCCCTCGAAAGTGACTTGTGTGCGTAACAGATGGTTCTTATCTTCATTTTCTTGGTTTTTTCCTTCAACTTTGATTTGGTTATAAAATTCAACGAATAAAATCTTGACAAACAATAAAGAGAAAAGCCACGTAAATAAATTTGGTGTGATATGTTAATGATTGAAATTGAAGGAATGATTGTCATCTTAATTAATTAAGTATGTGGATGAGATTGTGAGTTTGTGACTATTTCAAAGTGGAGGTTGCTTAGTTGCTTTCTTCGTCCCCAATTCCTTAACCCATGTGGGAACCTCATTGGTCAAGCTAACAAACCCCTATAGTTATTTTATCTTCATATTAATTCTAGTGTGTTTTTTTGTGTGTCAAACATTTTCATATTCTAGTGTTATAATTAGGAACCAGTGCCAAAAAAAAAAAATGCCTAATAAAATTGCACTATTAGAGTAATCAATTACTATAAGATTAACATTATATATGTTGAACAAATCAAAGAATGCAAAATACATTCTTCAAATGTAGTGATCTTGTCTTCGTAGTTTATTTTGGTTATTGTTAATCTTATTTGGTTTAGCTTTGGTTTCGGAGTATGGCGATTTCGTCTCGTGAGCGTTTTTGCAGTTATCTCGTCTCTTCTATTTTTGCGGTGAAATCTCTATGTTGAAGTTTGGGTTCCAAGACTTTGGTGATTCATTGGAAGGCTTGCGTTTGTTTGTTTTTTGAGATGGATTTAGCTGGTTTGGTTGTTAGAATTGGTTTTAGTTTGTTCCCTTTAGTTTTAGTTTGGTCTTTCGATCACTACAAGAATACAGGTGTTTTTGCGACGGCGTTTTTCGTCGCAATTGCGTCACAAACGTAAAATTGCGACGGTTTTGCGACGATTTTGAGTTTGTCGCGAATGACTCGTCACAAACTCAAAATCGTCGCAAAATCGTCGCTAATTTGACAAACGTCGCAAATTCGTCGCAAAGTTTGCGACGTATTTGCGGCAAAAATTTGCGACGTTTTAGCGGCGGTTTTAATCGACGCTTGTTTGCGACTTGTTTGCTTATAGTTTGCGACTAAAATCTTTGCGACGGTTTTGCGACCAACATAATTTGCGACGGTTGTGCGACCAACATATTGCGACGGAATTGCGACGTTCTGTAGATCTGATTAAAAAAATAAAATTACAATAATTATTAATTTGAAAATATAAAATATTAAAAGTTATAATTAAAATACTAAAACCGTTCGAGAATAAATAAAATATACACAATAGTTTTAAAATTTTAAAAACATAAAAATAAAACCGAAATAAAATCTAATCGAAATTAATTTGGTTTTCGATCGGTTCCTCGTCTTCGTCTTCCTCTTCTATCGCTCTCCTCTGCGCTTCTGCCGCCTCTCTCTTCTCCCGCAACAACTCGTCTAAGAGGGGGTTATCTCGCGCTAACATCTCGAACATCCTATCGTACGCCGTATCCCTAGATTGCAACATTTTGATAATTTTTGCATCTTTCTTCTGTTGTTTTTCGTGTTTCAAGACCGTCTTTTGCAGCGTTGGATCAGTAGGATAGCCGGAAATAGGACAAAACGGAACACCTTGGTCATTCATCCGGATAGATCCAGTAAATGCCATCTTCCCCTTACGGTTTTTTGGAGCCATCTACAAAAAAAAGGAGGAGGTTAAAATAGAAAACATTTTTAGTAATATAATAATGTTAATAAAAAAAAAAAGAAGGTTATAATGTAATTAAAATTACTAATAGAAATTAAATTTTAATATAATAATTCTTACCTCAGCGGCGATGCGGTTGACCTCAAATGGTGTCACCTGAGTAGGCTGACCATCGGGAGTAGGCTGGGTTGCGAGTTCCTCGACTCGGGTAAGCACATCGTCGTGGAGCTTCTCGACACGTTGATCAACCCATGTTCCATCCGGCCTACGGTGCGTCTTCTCCCAAAGCTCTGGCATCGTAGTGGGAGCTCCTTTTTTTAGTGCCTAAAAATAAAAATATTGTTAAAATGTTATTTTTGTAATACGTAAAACAAAACAAAATTACAAACTTACAATCTCTCGCGCGTTCTCCTCATAAGAGATTTGTCCCGCACAATGCTTTGACGGCTGGTCACCGTCAACCGGCGTCAATCGAGCGGCAGAACACTTGGCCGATTTGAGCTTGCTAGTCTCCATCTCCCAAAACTCGACAAGACCAGCCCAAATGTTTGGGTTAAACCAGCGAGGCATACAGAATTTTGAATCTGGGTTTTCCTCCCACTTGGCCTTCCACCGTCCAATTTGGTCGTTGAGGCGTAACTTCGCTTTTTCATCAAAATGTTCCCGAATCAAGCCGTTGATCGCGGGGTCCCAGTAATACTTTTGCTAAAAAAAACAAGAAAAACCAAGTTAATATAAATTTTAAAATTAAAAAAGAAAAAAAAATTCATATAATTACCGTAAATGTTTTGTACCACCGGGCCCTCGTATCCTCGGGAACATACTTCCAACTCGTATGCAGCATGGTGAAATCCCGCTCGATAATCTCCCTAATAGACTTGGAGACTTTGTTTTTCAAGAACCTGAAAAAAAAACAGTAATTGAAAACATGTTAAGTTATAAATGTAATTAATAAAAATATGAATTTTTAAAATAAAATGTAATACCACAATTGGTTGCCAGACGGCTCAGGATGTAGCTCGGGAAGTACTCGGCGTGCAGGACTAACGAGAAGCTGAGCAAACGTCATATCGTCCATCGACGGAACTCTACGATCGTCCTCTGGAGGAGCATCCGGCGGTGATTGAGTCTCGGGAATCGTAGAAGAAGAAGACCCGCCGTCGCATCTATGCGCATGAAATCCAGGACGTGGAGGTCTACGTCCAGGGTCCCTCTGTAGAAGGTCGGTGTACTCGTTGGGTGAACGACCCGTCATCTACAATTATGTAAAATTATAAAAAGATTAATAAAAATGTATGTTAACTTGGTTTAATTTATGTTAAAACTTTATGTTAAAATTAATAATATATTTTAACATTAGAAACTTATAATCCTAACAATTGTAATAATTCTCATAATTGTAATTATGGTCATAACATATTACAAACATTTATACTAAATTATATAATTTAATAAATAGTCAAAATTAACCATTCTAATAAATCATATCATTCTAACAATTCCAAAATTTCAAAAAATTAAATCACAATAAATATGTAAATAAATTAAAAGATAAGAAGGAAATTTTTACCTTAAAATCGGAATTTGTAGAGACTTTTAACGAAATTGCGAGATGGGAGTGAGGACTGTGCGACGATTCACGTTTCTGGGCTCGCGCTTATATAGGAAAAAGGTCCGTCGCAAAACCGTCGCAACATCGTCGCAAAACCTTGTTTTCACCGCCACTTCCGTCGCAAACTCGTCGCAAACCCACCACCTCCGTCGCAAATTCGTCGCAAATCGGTTTAAATTTTGTGTAAGGACTAGGGTTTGTTTGGGGTTTCGAGTTTCCGGAACCAATTTTAGGAATACAAAATGGAAAATATACTTCTTTTTGGATCTCTTATGCATATAGCGAACAAAGACAGACAATAAATGAATAAAATCATCAAATCGGTGTAAATTATATATTTACGATATTTATTGTATACGTGTATGATGTATATACTTATGTTTCTGACGGTAGATAGATTAATGTTATAATTTCAACAACAAAGTTTTTATTGGTTATACTACTAACCCTTTTGGTAATATAACTAATAAAGGATGTTAAGAACATGTAACCCAAAAACTACATGTTCAGGGTTTAGGGGTTAGTCTTTGCGACGAGTTTGCAACGTAATCGTCGCAAATTATAATAATTTGCGACGATTTTGCGACGATTACGTTGCAAACTCGTCGCAAAGACTAACCCCTAAACCCTAAACATGTAGTTTTTGGGTTACATGTTCTTAACATCTTCTTTTTGTGTTGTGTTGCTTTTTTTTTTTTTTGTTAGGTTGAATATATAAATATTCATCTAATTTTATGTTAAGTAATAAATGAAAAATAGAGAAATATAGAAGAAAAAATGATTATTAACAATATATAATTTATATTAATTATAAAATATATCGTAAAATATAAAAAGCCATAAATATCAGATGAATTTAATTTTTAAATAGGAATTTGAAAATTCTAAATAAAATGACTAAAAATAGAGATAATTTTTGTTTCTTCTACATGTGTGCGACCATTTTGAAAGGGAAATTAGGGCTACTAAGTATAAATTTTTTCATGGTTAGTTGGCAAATTAGCCCAAAACAATAGGAAGACTTTTCACGTCACTATTCCATAAACCCATACTTCTACAGTTCTACTTCTCTCGATTATCATAACTTTATAGGCTATCAGCGCAACTTTTTTTATAAACTTTTTTTTTAACCAAACATATAAATCAGAATAATTAGTAGGAGGATTTTCGCATCAAACCCTAATAACACTCAAACAAACAAAGAAAGTAAAGTACCACAATCAAATCAACAAATCCTTTAATTTTTTTAAATCTTAATTAGTAGAAATAAATTTAATCTTCGCAATTACTTTTATTAATCTTCGTCTTCATTATCATAAATATAAGTTCCTCGCAAAGAAATGAGAGAGGAAAAGTAAAACAGGAAAAGATACATTGCACCAAAACATGCTACAGATACATTAATCTTCTTCTTCATTATCATAAATATAAGTTCCTACTCCCCCTTCATTTTCCTCCTCATCTTCCTCCTCATGATCTTCTTCTTCGTGGTCTTCATCAAATTCATCTTCGTTTCCATCCGAATCCTCGAATATCACATCAAGACCACTGTGGAGTGGGTCAATTCTTGGGAAATTAGTGTTTTCTTGGGAAATTTCCCTTTGTCCTACTCTCTCAAATTAAGAGATCGATTGTAGTACTTAGGGTATCGAATCCTCAGGGAATCAAATTGCACAATAGATTTAGTCTTTTAGATTATGCTAAGCAGAAAGATGTAGGTAAAAACGATTGCAGAAAAGTAAATCAGGATGATTGTAAAGCTTTTAAAACAATAAGAGGAAAACGCTAAGCTTTAAGGAATTCGCAGGAAGAAATTCAAGTAGCAGAATAAAATCACTTTTGGGATAAGTTATGATGCACAATTCTTGAACTCGAAACACTGTTTTAAAGTAAATCAACTGTCGTTGCAAATACTATCTATGCTTAAACCCTAGACAATCAACTGTCGTTGCGAAATCAGATTGATTTAAACAAGCAATTATATTCGGGTTCAATTGTTCATAGAGATCCAAAGCCAACTCTCGTTGCGAATCGAATCTCTGCTCACCTATGATTCAGTTCTAGTTATTCAATAATGTTGTCGCATCTACTAAACAACCTAAGATATCCAATTCAGCGCTAAATCAGAATTCAAAGCAATCAAGGTGAAGAATACAAATAAATATGAATGCAAATCCCAATAGTAATTAGACTCTACAACTCTTCATTCAACCTTTGAAAAACCCTAAAACCTAACAAGGGAATTACTCAGACATAGTAATGTAAGATAAAACCCTTTTTATTAAAATCTCTTAGAAAGTAAAGCATAGCCTAAACAATGGCTGAAAATAAGTATTTATAGAATACAAAAACGTCATGGGCCCAATTGCAAACATCTGGGCTTTTTGGTGCGAAAAGGAAATCTTCTAAAACTTGGAATCTGGGTTGGTCCGATGGTCGTGTCGATCGACACGATTAAGTATGTCGATCGACACATGATAAATGTTGGTGTCGAGCGACACCAACAATCTCGTCGCTCGACACTGATCTGAATTCTTCAATCCGAACTTGCCACTTTGACTACTCATTCCGTTAAGCTCCAAATTGCTCCAGTAAACACCAATTGAGTCCAATTCATCCTTGTACCTAATATAAAACACTAAACACTAGAAAACACCATAAGACTCGATAAAACGGACATATATCATGGTATAAAACTGGGTAAAAACCATGATATATCAACTCCCCCAGACTTAGCCTTTTGCTTGTCCCTAAGCAAAACAGTGTACTCACTCCTTTAGGAACCACATACCTTTGCAAAGTCATCCGGTGATACTTCGATGTTTCCCTAGAAGCTTAGCAGTCCTCCAGATTGAATCCAAACCCCTTAGAGAAACTCAGACTTTCAGTCGCAGACCCCTTTCATTATTTAGGTGCGGTCTCATCGAAGGAATATCGATCGCTGGACCTTCTAGATTCTTTCGCTTCCTTTAAACACTTTCCCGCATTTTACCCTCTCTCTTCCCTCTGAAACTGTTTATCCAATTAAGGATATCATAGAGATGCAATGCCTTTTTTGTTGAACTTTTTTCTTGTGATGGCGGGTACCTCAGCAGAGGGTCCTTTACCACCGAATGCCTAATTGAATTCGGGCTTGCACTTTTCTGCAGATTTTTTTTTTATTTCCTTGGCATCTCTATGACTTCACTAGATCAGCACTCATTACTGTTGTTCTATGAGGCTTTTTGTGATGGCGGTTACCTCAGCAGAGGGTCCTTTACCACCAAATCTAGGACAGTTGTATCCATCACTGGGAAGAAGTTTCAAGAGTGGTCTGTCCTCGCTTTCAAGTGTTTGGAAGCTGAATCAAGTCCTGCGATTACCAACGCCCTTGACAAGAGATTAGAGTTCATTAGGGTCGGGGTCTTTGACATCCTTTCTGGCGTTCTCCGAAAATCTGAACTCGCTCCGTTAAACCGATCCACTTCCAGTTACCCACCTCAGTAAAACCAGCGAACTTGCATTGGAAATGGTCATTGAGTGCTGTTCAAAGCAAGTCTAAAGGAGGTTTTAACTCTAAAAAATTGAAAAATGACTCAAAAATCCAAAAGAGAACACAAAAGTCAGCGACTGCCTCCCCCAGACTTAAATAACACTGTCCCCAGTGTTATTAAATCCGAGATTGGCGAAACAAAATTAACAGGAATCGAAACAAATGAAAATTAAAGTAAGAATTCGGACCTGGGGGTCATGTCGAACGACACAACCTTTATGTCGATCGACACTTATGATTTGGTCGCGTCGAGCGACTTAGTTACTGTCGTCAATCGACACGTAAAGTTCCTTGGTGTCGAGCGACACTAATGTCTCCGTCGCTCGACATTAATGTCTGAAGTTCGCTCTCACTTGTTTTCGAACGTCTATTTTCCTGAAAATCAACACCAAAACGAAAACCAAACATAAAATTGAAAAAGAAAAATAAAATAAAATAAAATAAAAAGACTCACAAGTGGGTTGCCTCCCACTAAGCGCTTGTTTTAAGTCCTTAGCTTGACGTGTTAGTATGGCGGACTTATGGCGGATCTTTGAGAAGCATAGTACTTCCCTTATCCAGGTGGATGGTTGCAGCAGTGTTCTTGGATCGGACCTTCTTGACAGCTCCCCCAGACTTGTCAGAAACTATTCCAGGGAAAAGTTTCTTTGTATTCTCCAGCATCTGTCGAAGGACTGCCTCTCCATTCTCCTCTAAGTATGAAGGGATAATGATCCTGAACTTAGAAAATGCTTTGGAAGCTTTCTTCTGTCTCCTATGTCCTTCGTTCTCCTCTTTGCACTCCCGAGGAATTCCTGCAAATTCATCAGAAGAAAAACCAAGCATACTACGAGAAACTCGTTGCTTGCATGAGCGCGTAACAGCTTTTGCAACTTTTAAAGTCTGATGAAGAGGCTTGGAATTAAGAACAGGACGTGCGTACCTTTGCTCAATGGGAGGCTTAGGGGTTGGGAGACTCGCAGGATCTAGCTTTTCTCCCTTAATGACTGTCCAACAATAGAAGTTATCCATTAAGATCGATGGGTAGAAGACTTCCTTGTTGATTTCTGTGAAGGAGATTCTCTGATTTGGGAAATCCAGGACAGCTCCAACAGTGTTAAGGAAGGACGCACCGAGAACCATTGGCTTAGTGGTCTCGATGATGTGGAAATCAGCTGGTACAAGGCAATCTCCCACTCGAATCTTCAGATTAGGAATGAAGCCTGCAGAAGCTACTAAAGTAGTATCAATAAGGCCGACTAGAGCATTTGAAGACTTGATATTCGAGATCCCCAACTTCTTCACAACATCATGTGAGATGACGTTCACATTAGCTCCAGTGTCCAAGAGAGTGCCTTCCAATTCCAAGCCATTAATCGAACAAGGAACGATAAACTGCCATGGACTATCCCTCTTGATCAATTCCCTCAGGACCGATTTTTCAACTACTCCAGGCTCCTTCTCACTGCTCTGAATGCTTGCTGGCTCGCAATGCTTCACAGAAGCTCTGGAATATGGAAGAGGAGGCTTGTAGACGCGTTCGACAGTGCAAACAGAGGCTTTCGCGGAATCTGGTCGAATTTGGGTCTGGTGTCGAGCGACGCTGTAATCGTGTCGCTCGACACTTGAAGGTTCCTCGCGTCGATCGACACGGTAGTCTACATCGATCGACATGCTCTGTTCCATCGTGTCGATCGACGCTAAAGGTTTATCGATCGACAGATATGCCCCTGTTCCGAAAATCTGAGCTTCTTCTTCTTCCGTGAACTGATCGATTCGCCTCGAAGCTCGTTTCTTTTCTGTTCCAGACCTTAAACTGAGCATATTGGAGTGGAGCTTCGTCACCGTTGCACTGGTTTGCTGCACTTGAGTATCAAGCTTCTTTACATGGATGTTCAAAGACTCGATCTTTCCATTCAAGTCCGTGTAGATGGAATCCAGCTTTCCATTTAAGTTGACTGTCAATGTATGTTGTCCTTCCAGCATTCGCTCCATCATAGACTCCAGTTTACTCTCTGCAGATGGCGGTGGGGGTTTCTGATAGGACGAGGATCCGTAGTCTCTCTGATAGTTGCTCTGGAAGGGCTTCTGATAAGCTGAAGAACCATACCCTTGATTGTTGAACCGCTGATATCCTGAGCTATTGACGTAGTTCACGTCCTCTCCTGCTGTCTGAACATCTTGCGCAACGTGAACCGCTTTCTTCCCAGCTAGAAGATCATGCATTGAGTCCAACTTCTTTGTAACCTCTGCGAGCTGATTACCATTGACGTTCTGACCCTGACTCCTCTCAAAATCAATACTCTTGGTATTGTTGCTGCTAGCTAAATTCTCAATGATTCTCAGGGCTGTCTCTTGAGAATTCGTGTTGAAATTCCCGTTACTCGCAGCATCTAACGTGATAGCATAGCGAGTGGCGATCCCTCTGTAGAAAATGTTCAGCAGTTAAACCTCGTTGAAACCGTGATGTGGACAGTCCCTCTCGTAGCTCTTGAATCTATTCCAGGCAGCCCTGAATGCTTCGCAATCACCTTGTTTAAAGGTGGTTATCTTGTACCTGAGATCCTCGGATTTCGCATCATCGAAGAAATTGCTTAAGAAAGCATTCTTCGTGTCTTCCCAATTTGTCAGTGAACCCGGAGGAAGTGTCCTTAGCCAATGCTTGGCTTCTCCATGCAGAGAGTACGGGAACAACTTGCAGAACAGATAATCTTCAGAGACTCCGTTAGCTTTGATGCTAGATGCCAAGTCCTCAAACTTCTCGATGTGATCCATCGGATGTTCATGTTGTAAACCGCAGAAAGGATCTTGAGCAACAAGGGAGAAGTAGGCAGGCTTGAGCTCGAAGTCATTGCGTTGGAACGCTGGAGGTCGAATCGCGGCTCGATTCGCGTAAAACTGCTCTGGTCTGTTAAAATCAGCCAGCGTCCTTTTCTGGCCTTCATGTCGATCGACATGGATATCGTGTCGATCGACACGTGGGTTTTGACCCTGTCGAGCGATTAGCTCTCTCTGTCGCTCGACACGACGTAATTCCACACGTCGAGCGATTTCTTCTTCGTGTCGCTCGACACGATCCTGTTCTTCCCGAGCAAGTCTGATTTCTTCGTCGAGTCTCCGCTGCTCCTCGTCGATCTGCTCAATGACCACTTTTCCCTCTGCGTCGAGCCTCTGTCCAAGCTCGTTGTATGGGTTTCCTTCTCTGTCGAAAAACCCACCATCTCTCTGGAACACAACCGTATTCGCAGCCATCTTTGCTTACGCCTGAAATTCAAAATCAATATAAACAAAAATAAAGCTAGTTAGTAAAATAAAAAAAAATAAAAACAAAAGTAAAAAGCACTTAGACAAAATCCTAATGATAAAAATCTAATGGAGTTGAATCCCCGGCAACGGCGCCAAAATTTGATACGGTCAAATTTCTCTTTGTCCTACTCTCTCAAATTAAGAGATCGATTGTAGTACTTAGGGTATCGAATCCTCAGGGAATCAAATTGCACAATAGATTTAGTCTTTTAGATTATGCTAAGCAGAAAGATGTAGGTAAAAACGATTGCAGAAAAGTAAATCAGGATGATTGTAAAGCTTTTAAAACAATAAGAGGAAAACACTAAGCTTTAGGGAATTCGCAGGAAGAAATCCAAGTAGCAGAATAAAATCACTTTTGGAATAAGTTATGATGCACAATTCTTGAACTCGAAACACTGTTTTAAAGTAAATCAACTGTCGTTGC
Organism: Draba incana; assembly: GCA_963576765.1. Classification (NCBI taxonomy): domain Eukaryota; kingdom Viridiplantae; phylum Streptophyta; class Magnoliopsida; order Brassicales; family Brassicaceae; genus Draba; species Draba incana. The sequence goes on along the minus strand of OY755202.1, from coordinate 7,735,666 downwards.
AAATACTATCTATGCTTAAACCCTAGACAACCAACTGTCGTTGCGAAATCAGATTGATTTAAACAAGCAATTATATTCGGGTTCGATTATTCACAGAGATCCAAAGCCAACTCTCGTTGCGAATCGAATCTCTGCTCACCTATGATTCAGTTCTAGTTATTCAATAATGTTGTCGCATCTACTAAACAACCTAAGATATCCAATTCAGCGCTAAATCAGAATTCAAAGCAATCAAGGTGAAGAATACAAATAAATATGAATGCAAATCCCAATAGTAATTAGACTCTACAACTCTTCATTCAACCTTTGAAAAACCCTAAAACCTAACAAGGGAATTACTCAGACATAGTAATGTAAGATAAAACCCTTTTTATTAAAATCTCTTAGAAAGTAAAGCATAGCCTAAACAATGGCTGAAAATAAGTATTTATAGAATACAAAAACGTCATGGGCCCAATTGCAAACATCTGGGCTTTTTGGTGCGAAAAGGAAATCTTCTAAAACTTGGAATCTGGGTTGGTCCGATGGTCGTGTTGATCGACACGATTAAGTATGTCGATCGACACTTGATAAATGTTGGTGTCGAGCGACACCAACAACCTCGTCGCTCGACACTGATCTGAATTCTTCAATCCGAACTTGCCACTTTGACTACTCATTCCGTTAAGCTCCAAATTGCTCCAGTAAACACCAATTGAGTCCAATTCATCCTTGTACCTAATATAAAACACTAAACACTAGAAAACACCATAAGACTCGATAAAACGGACATATATCATGGTATAAAACTGGGTAAAAACCATGATATATCAACTCCCCCAGACTTAGCCTTTTGCTTGTCCCTAAGCAAAACAGTGTACTCACTCCTTTAGGAACCACATACCTTTGCAAAGTCATCCGGTGATACTTCGATGTTTCCCTAGAAGCTTAGCAGTCCTCCAGATTGAATCCAAACCCCTTAGAGAAACTCAGACTTTCAGTCGCATACCCCTTTCATTATTTAGGTGCGGTCTCATCGAAGGAATATCGATCGCTGGACCTTCTAGATTCTTTCGCTTCCTTTAAACACTTTCCCGCATTTCACGATTAAGTATGTCGATCGACACTTGATAAATGTTGGTGTCGAGCGACACCAACAACCTCTTCGCTCGACACTGATCTGAATTCTTCAATCCGAACTTGCCACTTTGACTGCTCATTCCGTTAAGCTCCAAATTGCTCCAGTAAACACCAATTGAGTCCAATTCATCCTTGTACCTAATATAAAACACTAAACACTAGAAAACACCATAAGACTCGATAAAACGGACATATATCATGGTATAAAACTGGGTAAAAACCATGATATATCATTTACCTCTGTTGGGATTGAAACTTCTTCGGTTCTAGCAGGTTGCACTGGGGGTTGATCATCAGCATCAGCTGCTAACCCACCGATAATTCGACCCCTTGGGTTAACTTTTATCACAGATAGCCAATCTTGATCCCGTCGTACACGAGTGCGTGGGTAAGGAATGAAGACTACTTGCTCTGCTTGAGATGCTAAAACAAATGGCTCAAATTTGTCGGTGTACCTCCTATTTCCTTTTACGTCAACAACTCCAAATTTGCTGGTTCTAACCCCGACACCAATGTGTGGATCAAACCAATCACAACGAAATAATACACTTTTCAAGTTCAAAACACCTGCATACTCAATCTCGATGATTTCTTTCAAAATACCATAAAAATTGGTATCGCCAGGGACATGAATACCATAATTTGCAGTGGCTTTATTGTGGCCATGTTCAAATGTGTGAAAAATAAAGCTGCGAGTACAATACATCTTACTCGTTTTTATGCTTGCAATCGACCCCAAAACAAACTCATGTACCCATAAAGGTCAACTGTGGCGAGATCTTTTTGCCACCTATTCTCAAAATGAAATAATTAATTAATTAGTATACATAATTAATTACATCTATATATATATATGTATATATATATATATATATATACATTTATTAATATACAATATGCATGTTTCTTACTTTCTCCTGCATCCACGCATCAAAATCACGTTCTAGGAAAGATTGGACTTCTGCATCATTGAGATCAGGAAAAGCTTCTCGTATTTGTCCATCTAACATTCTGCATGTACGTACACCCGTTAATTAGATGTGTATATGTATATATATATATTAATATTAAATAATATATTCTCATATATGTATATATATATATATATATACCTCTCATATGGCTGAAAGTAGTTACAATTTAGCAATATATACGTATGGGCAGCTTCCATATGCTTGAAATCACACCACGTTGTTTCCTTCACCTTTCCACCCATTCGACCAATATCACAGAAAACATCCAGTACACCCTCTAAGTGATATGTTCGGCCAACCCCACCATCGTCGTATCGTCTACGACGGTTTTTTTTAGTTTTCACGGTTTGGCTAAAGTAGTAAGTAGAGAAGTTCGATGTCTCCTCTGTCAAACTTCCAGCAATGATTGATCCTTCAACTCTTGCGAGATTTTTCGCCTTTATCTTCAGATGTTTGAAGAACCTTTCGAATGGGTACATCCATCGAAATTGGACTGGTCCACCCAAATCTAACTCATGAGGTAAGTGTACAACCAGATGTTCCATGACATCGAAAAAGGAAGGTGGAAATATCTTCTCTAAGTTGCAAATAGTGAATGGTATGTCTGAATTCAGCTTCGAGATTTCGTCCTTCATTAAGGTTTTAGCACATAAGTCTCTGAAAAATGCACCAATACATGAAATGGCAATTCGGTCCAGAGTAAGTTAATTATTAACTAATACATTTACAAAATATAATATTAATGTAACAAGGATTAAACGTAACACCTGTTATTGCGTCGTGGACATTTTGCGGTAAAAGCTCTTGGAAGGCGAAAGGGAGTAGTCGTTGCATAAACACATGACAATTGTGGCTCTTCATCCTAGAAAATTTGCCCCCTTGTTCAACACACCTTGAAAAAGTGGACACGTATCCATCTGGGAACTTCACCCACTCCTTAACCCAGTTAATCAAAGCATTGTTCGCAGCAGGTGATAGTCGAAAACTGGGAATAGGTGCCCTACCATCCCCTGTTAGATGTAACTCTGACCTTATACATAAAGCCGCGAGATCGAGACGAGATTTCCGATTGTCTTTTGTTTTCCCTGCAATATTTAACAATGTGTGTATAATATTCTCAAAGAAATTTTTGTCCACATGCATGACAACCAAGTTGTGCCTCAACAGATGATCCTTCCAGTAAGGCAATTCCCAGAATATACTTTTCTTATGCCAGTTATGGTATACCCCATACCCAACAGGCATATTTGCTGGATTACTTTGCCAATTACCTCCAACTTTTACAGTTTCCTGTGCACCATATCCATCCATTTGCTCTTCCAACTCCTCACCTGAGAGGTAAACCAAGGGGGAGGTTTTAACAACTCGATTTCGAAGCAACGTTCTACTCTTTCTATAAGGATGAGCCCTTAGAAGAAAACGACGATGGCAATTAAACCAGCAAGATTTCCCTCCCGCTGACAATTGAAATGATTCGGTTTTATCTAAACAATAAGGACATGATAACTTTCCATGCGTTGTCCATCCAGAAAGCATGCCATACGCCGGAAAGTCGCTTATCGTCCACATAAGGACAGCCTTCATGTTGAAGTTTTGACGGCTTGACGAATCAAATGTGCGTACACCAACATGCCATAACTGCTTTAGTTCGTGTATAAGAGGCTGTAGGAATACATCAAGTGATCCTTTTGGATGCTTAGGCCATGGAACCAAAATGCTTAGAAATAAAAATTCTCTATGCATACACATTTCCGGCGAGAGATTATATGGTGTCACTATGACTGGCCACAACGAATACTGCCGACCAGACATACCAAAAGGACTAAACCCATCAGTGCAAAGACCTAAATACACATTTATATGTTCTACAGCAAAGTCAGGATGTACCGTGTGAAAGTGTTTCCATGCCTTTGCATCTGATGGATGAGCAACTACCCCATCCTCCTAATTATGTTCTGCATGCCACCTCATTGCTCCTGCTGCCTGCTCTGATTGATATAATCGTTGCAGCCTATCTGTTATTGGCAAATACCACATACGCCTGAACATGACTTTCGTTCGACCACTTGTCTTCTTATATCTTGGATGAGAGCAAAAACGACATTCCTGCATCTGAGCATCATCTTTCCAAAAAATCATACAATTATCAATGCAGACATCAATCATCTCAGACGGTAATCCAAGACTTGCTACCAATTTTTGTATCTCATAGTAACTCTCAGCAGAGTTATTACCCTCTGGTAAGTACTCTTTAAACAATTCACCCCATTTATCCATGCAATTTTCACTAAGGTTATCCTCGCTTTTAATTGTCATCATCCTAGATGCTAGGGACAATTTTGATAGCCCTTCTCTACATCCATCGTAGATAGGTTCGTTAGCAGCATCTAACATATCATAAAAAAATTTAGCATTCGGGTTTGGTTCTTCAAAAGTATTATCACTAAATGCACCAGTAGTTTCTTGAAATGCATCATTAACCATGTCATTAGACCTATTCCCATCATTATTTCCATACGAAGACTCATTAAAATTATCATGACCATACTGATAATTATTATCCTCATAATTACTAACACCTTCTATATTCACACGATAACTCGTACTTGAACTACCCGGAACATCAACAACAAAATCCTCCCCATGCGAAAACCAATCATAGTAGTTAGGTAAAAACCCCTTTGTAAACAAGTGTTTCCAAACAGTTTGAGTATCATGTGGTGTCAAGTTTTTGCATTTCACGCAAGGACAAAAAATCTTTACGTTACCGGCATAGGTGATTCCAGCATGCGCCCTTTGGTTGTTTACCGCCTGGTTCAAAAACTGGTCAACCTCTTCACTAAATTCTTTTGTCACTTCGCCGGTTTCTGGATCACGACGATTGTACATCCATCCTCGAATCGTGTATATTTCATGATAAGACATAGTATTTGATGATTAAGAAATTTTTTTTTCTGTTGAAAGAAATGTTTTTCTGTTGTGTTCATTAATGACATACATTCGTGGTTTTTATAGAATTTCATTTCATTTTGCGACTAATTTGCGACGCTTTTCCAACATTTTTGCGACTTATTTGAGGCAAAAATACTACACTCATAAACTAGTAAGAATCAATTAAAACGTGTTGAACCTACTTTCGTCGTAAATCCGTCGCAACCGTTTAACGTCGCAAATTCGAAGCAATTTTGCGACGGTTTTGCGTCCAAACGTACATGTCGACGCAAAATCGTCGCAAATTTGTATTTTTACTAAAGTAATTTATAGTTTGGTAAGTTAAGATTTAATTGGTTTCTTTTTTTTCTTAGTAGTTAATGTGTTAGGTTTACAAGTAAATTTTTGGAAACTTATATTAATATAATATTATGATATTTTAACATTAACATCGATGTTCATAAACGTACGTACATTATTGCTTAAAAACGTAATACAAATAAACTGCTAACATAAACACATATTTATTTTCATTTCTTTTATTGATGATGTAATGTTTCACTCATCATCAATTTCTTCACCATCATCCGTCGTCGACCCTTCCTCATCATATACCTGGGATAGCCAATTGTTTGGATTTCGATGCACACGACTGCTACTACCTTCTTCTATGAACGTTGTAGCCATGTTTTCTTTAGATATAACCTGTGAAATAAAAACTTTATTTATGTGTAAGGATATATCTTTAATACAATACCTTTAAAATATATATTCTAGTACTTAACTTACATTGCTTATGTTGTTAAGAATAATGTTAACATAGGTTTGCGCCCTATCAAACTTAACAACTACAACCTCCTTTAGCACCAATATCGAACCCTCCTTTATGTGCGGCCCATATTTGTTATCAGATATGGCGGACCTATGAATGCTCGCTTGTACAGTCCCGGTAGGATCCTTCAAGGAAAACAAATAACATTTAACGATTACTAAATATATAATTTGTTAAAAACATCTTTTCTTATAACTTATATATACATTTTACCTTTAGCATGACCATCGCATCCCCCAATCCATTAGGTTCCATTTTATGAATCACTGCTATCACATATGGTACGTGACGCCATTGTGGTTTTATGTTATGCAACTCTTTTACCAGTGTCCACCCACGTGTGTGTCCACCTGTATATATTCAACGTAGAATAAGTAAAATATAATTAAATGTCAAGTAAACAATATACAAACTTTGAAATATAATTATTTCTGTTTCTTATATATATATATACAAACTTTGAAATATAATTAAATGTCAAGTAATTACTAATATATATTAATAATAATATTATACCTGTTAATTTGTTGACATTTCCAATTGTCGTCTTCCAAAGGACATCGGTGAACGTTGGATCTTCTGCCTCAACAACACAGTTAACCATCTGTACATGTCTCTCATAAGAATTGCATTCTTCCAACATCGATTCTTCAAGTCTTTTCCTTGCCCTTTCTTCTGATTGTCTCACACCAGCCGGACCCGGAATCAAAGCTCGATTGTTATCCATATTTGTTGAATTATAGAATGTGAGGTATATAATTAATTAATGTCGATTTTATAGAATGTTCATTTCAGTTTGCGACTAATTTGCAACGATTTTCCAAGAATTTTGCGACTGATTTGCGGCTAAAATATTACACTCATAAACAAGTAAGAATCCATTAAAACGTGTTCAACCTACTTTCGTCGCAATTCCCTCGCAACCTTTATAACGTCGCAAATTCGACGCAAATATTGCGATTATATTGCGTCTAAACGTACAATTCGACGCAAAACCGTCGCAACTTATCAGTCGACGCAAAAACTTCGCAAATTTTGCGACGGGTTTGCGTCGAAACACACAAAGCGTCGCAAAACCGTCGCAAATTTGCGAGGTTTTTGCGTCGTTACATTCCTACGCAAATTTGCGACGGTTTTGCGAGTTATTAAGAATGTTCGTCGCAAAATTGTCGCAAATTGGACGCAAATTTGCGAGGATTTAAAACCGTCGCAAATTTCCGTCGCAAAAGCACATGTGTTCTTGTAGTGGATATTTAGGATTCCTCATTTGGTATTGTGTAACTTGTTATGGATCCACCAGCGTATTTCACTCTCGCACTTCACCCTCATATCCCATCCTTGTTGAGTACTCTCATATTTTATCTTGATTAAAATATTTTTTAGATAAAAAAAAAAACATTTTTCAAAAAACAAATCAGAGTGATAATTTGCAAAAATGGACTTAACTTCAAATATAGTATGTTAACATGTTTACTTGCTTTTCGTTTCTTTTGGGCTATAGTAAATACTCTGATCTAACGAGACAAAAGGGTGGGGAAATAAGGTGATCCAACACCATTCACAAAAATAAGTTACTTATTCTGATCTTACTCTTGACCCTCAAAAAAGCTACTTATTCTTCATATTTCCTTCAACTTCAAGGGGAAAAAGATGGTCAAACATTTGTTAATCGTTCCTAAATTTCATTCTCTTTTTATCTTCTTTTAAGCTGTGTGTGAGCATATTTTTCGATGACTGTAATCCCAAAATCAAATATTTCGTTAACATACATCCTTTGCAACTTAAAAATCTAGACAATGCAAAAGAAAGTCCAGTTACGAAAATTCTCCATATATGTATATTGGAACGACAAGTAAAACTTTTGTGTGTGGCAATTACAAGACTTAAGAGCCTAAATATGCTTCTTCTTCTTTTTTTTTTGCATAATTAAGTATGCAATTTGATAGTGTACAACAGTACAAATGAAATTACTTTCCATGTCTGTCTATCAGAGTTCCGGTTTATCGGGACGCCAAATTCCTTTTCGACAAACCAAAAACCGATCATGGTATACTTTCGTTGACCAATGAAGCGAACCAAATATGGATTCAAGCTTCTTTATTGTCTCCATGGTATCTTGTACCACAAGGTACCCTCCCGGTCTCACTATCCGATCAATCTCAGCTACCACTTGTACAATGTCACACCTGAAAAATTCAACACAAAATCACCAACAAATGTTCTGAGTTAGGTTAACCACGGTAACCGCAATATCAAACCGGTTTCTTGGAACAAAAATGGATTCTAGTAAAGAACTGAAACTCGAGAGTGTCGAATTCCGATCTGTTGATTACCTTTGTGAGAGATCTCCGAGTAAAAAACTGGAATGTAGAAGATCGTAAGTTCTAGGGTAAGTGTTGAAGGACTCGCACCAATCTTGATAAACACCGATCAAGCCTCGATCAAATACGACAGAGAGAGTGTCAGGTTTATCCACAGGAACAACATTCATCACCCATAATGGTCGGTTTATAAGTGCCGCAGCGAATCTAAACATACCGAAAAGAAACCATGTCAGTTTCGGTTTGGGAGTAAACCAGATTCTAATTGAGTTTTCAGAGAATTTAACATTACCCGCCAAAACCGGCATTCATGTCCATCACATTCCGCACACTCCACCAGTTTACCGCTAGACGTTCAAGATAAACATCAGATACAATTGCTGACCATTTCTCTGTATCTTTCTTTAACGTTTCCGGTTCAACCGAAACGCTTTGAGGTTTAACACTCACAAGCCGTTTAGGCCATAGCTCGGGCCAACTCTGGACATTTCCGCTCGGTATTTTGGAAATGCATTTGCGGAGAGGAGCATACCATGAAGCATTTACTTCCTCTTTACCACATAGAGGTGGTTCTTGCGTGCTACGTTCCTTATAACATGATTCCGAAGTCGGCTTTTGATAAATCACAAGTCCGATTCCCGAAGAATCAACCGTCTTTGCCACAACTTTCCAGCAAATGGATTTAGTCAGAGAAACCATTGCTGCAAAACAGAAAATGTAACAATTTAAACCATAGAGATCAAGAACAACGCTGAATAACATATCAAGAAAATGATTGTTACAGACCAGTCCAAATTCTGCTATCCCTATCATTATCTCGATAAACCGGTGTTGCAGACCATATGAAGAAACCTCCGGGCCTGAGTACTCTATTCAGCTCCAACAACGGTTTCCCACCTAACAAAAAGATCATGAAAACTAGAAGTTGAAGTACTAACAGAGAAAAAAAAATGAAAAGGAGGCAAAAATTACCATCAGCATCCCAATGCACTCTACACCGAGCACAATGTATAAGATCAAACGCATTGCTCGGGAATGTAAGCTGTTGCGTTCCAATAACAGAAAGTGTCGCAGGTATTCCTCGTTCTAACGCAAACTGAATCTGAGCTTCGTGTTCATCTTTAGGAGCAAACGACATTGTAATGACATCTTTATCTAATAAAAACCCGCCAAAGCTAGCAACGCCACAACCAACATCTAATACAACCCGTATATTCTTCCCCCATTTGATAATCGGTAACGCCTACGAAAATGTGAAACGAATTTAACAACACAACGATATACGCTTTCGATTCAAACAAACAAAAAGTACTAACCTTTTCGATAAACTCGACGTAATGAGTAACCCCATATTTAAATTGAGTACCACCTCCAGGAAAAACAAGAAATTCACCTTCTTTTATAACCCAATTTTGTTCCTTTTTGTATTCAACAAGCTTAGGGTGAGGAACATTATCATACCATATCTACACATAACACATCAAAGAGGAAACAATTAAAAGAAATGTTCCAATATCTAAGATCATCCAATTTACGTGAACTAAAACAAAAGTTTGTTCATAAGTCTAAAAAATCAAATCTTTCTTCTTTTCATTACAAAACTAAACTTAATCTTACCAAAGAACAGAAAAACAGGAACTGTCTCTCACCATATCCCGGCTCTTAGGCCACGGAACCGGCGGTTTATAGTTAACCGGCAAAGGTAAAAGACATTTCGGACTTGGTTCAGGGCAATGTCGTTCACGATGTTCCATATGTCTTCTCGATTTGAGCTGTTTAATGGCATTGTAATTATCAAGACAAGGTATGTAATCAACAGATTCTTCGCCTTTACATAGATCCCATTTCAGCTCAACTTTGTTGGAAGTGTTTAGGTTCTTCTGTGGAGTTGGATCGGAAGAAACGTCGTCGTTTTGAGGATTAGAGGATTTGGGTTTTGGTGCGTAATCAGTGGAGAGAGAATGGAAAGGGAATCTGGCGTTATCGGAGGTGAAGAGGAAGATGGTGATTGCGACGAGGAGAGAGGAGGGGAGTAAAACGACGACGTGTTGTACGGATATCGCCATTGATGAAGAAGGATCATTAGAGTTTAGAGACCGCGTTTAATGGAAGGAAAGTGAAGCTCGAAAAGTCGCGACTTTCACATTTTCAGATTTCGATTTTTTCCACCGGTAAAAGTCCATTGTTTTTTTTTTTTTTACGTAAAAGTCCATTGTTTTTTTTTTTTTTACGTAAAAGTCCATTGTTAATGCACCGACAGAGTAAAAAATACTAGTCTTTTTGTGTCCGAATATTTTTTGTTTAAATATATAATATCAAGAAAAATGGGTTAATTTGTTGTTTTTTTTTTTATTCGAGGGTAAAATACACGGACAGCAACACTTTGTTGGATCATTTAGAAAAAAAACCAAGAAATATTAGGGAAGTCTTTGGAGCTAATTCAAAACATAGACAAACAACATAAAACATTCTTAAAAAGCTAACCCAAAAACAAAGCCAGATAAATCACAATTGATGTAAGCAAATCATTTAACCATCCAGAAACAGGGATAGCTTTCCAAACCGACGCAAACTGCTTAGAGCACTTGACAACGAACACATGAAGAATGTCTCTAGCTTCAAGCGCCTAAGCAAGGGAACAACTGCCTTGAAAACAAACTCTTCAATGTCAAGACCAACCAAACAGAGTCTGGGATCCCACAAAGGAACCAACGCTGGACAAACACCTTGAACTCACCCTCATAATTCCAAATCAAACAAAGCACATATATGATCAAGCACATAAGAACTAGCCAAAGGAGTCAAAGACATAAGAGGACACAACCGAGAAGGTAATCGGAAGCTTCATGCTTGAACCGAGCCCAAAGACCACGACCAAGTAAACGAAGCCAAAACCAATCAACAACGACGCGAATTGAGCAGATCCAGAGCTAAAGCTGAAGAAAGGTAAGTGAAACCACACCGGGAGCGGCTACGCCATTTCAATAACATAAATCCCATGGATTTTCGATCAGGTGCTAATAAATTCACAAATCCCAACCTGAGACGAAACCAAACACGACAAGTGAACAACCACAACCTAGAGCCTAGGCCAACAGCTACCGCCAAACGCCACCACCGACAGAACAACCTGTGACGAAAAATCACAAGACTGGACCCATGACTAGCTACCGACCAAAATCAAGAGATCTGGGCCACATCGGCTAATAAAAACCAACGAAGAACACTTCTAACAAGGAAAAAGGGATAGAAACTGATTTAAAATTTAGATCTTAAAATCTCTCACTAGAAATCCATCTAAACTGAGCAAAGAAGCATCACAACTACATAAACAAGAAAAACAAGAGAAGGAAGAACAACTCCGGCGCTAACGGAGCCGCTAATCGGCGGAGCGAATCTAGAGAGAAGACAGAAGAAATGTTTTAAGAGAGAGAGAGGCGTTTTTTTCCGATGGTATGGGGTAAATATGTTAAATAACCATTAAAAAAATTATAATCCACAAACTAATCAAAATCCCTAAATTAAAGGGTTGAGATGTTGACACATAAGTTTATTTTAGTTAGTTTGTAAATTTTTTTTTTTTCATGGTTATTGGAGAATTTTTTTTTTTTTTTTTTGTCCCACTAGCCTTTCTATGTGACTACAGGCCGGCCCATTTAGCCATTATCTTTCCTGCGGAAGTGGGAGTCAAACTCGCAATCCCTTAGTGCCGAGTGAGTGGTGGAAACCACTGCACCACAAGGTGCTTCGGCGGTTATTGGAAAAATTATCTCCAAAAAATTGCATTTAATAATGAAAAGAAAACTATAATACATTTTTAATTATTTTACCTGAATTTAATGGTTGATAATTTTTTTTGGTTAGTTGGCAAATTAATCCAAATAGCAAATTTGTTTTTTTTATAAGAAAAAAAAAATATGATCTATCGCTTCCGATCGACATGTCTAATAGTTGTGATGGTAGTAAATCTGCAAGGCACCATTCTGCTTGGAATTTAGGTCCCTATGCCTATATGCTAATCTACAGTTTTTAATATGATTACAGTAATAGACTACTTACTTTACAATCATAATTGACTAGGGTGATGCAGAACACAAATATCACCGTATCATATAAATTTCTTTTTCAAATTTGTGAAGAATGTACTAGTGAAAATCCTCCATCATTGCGTTTTTCCAAGTCAATAATTTATGTCTTGCATTTCATGTTATATTTCTTATGTTACTTTGTCTTTGCCAAAGTCATATGCTACAGTGGAGATCAAAAGATGGCACAAGAAGCAAATTATATTCATTTTATCGAAGCCATTTAAATTCAAAATGGAAGTATGATTTTGTGCCTTGTATCAAAATAGAAACTGTTTTTGGATTCATGGTAGAAATTGTGTTATGAGTTATGACTGGTGGTGGGTGGTCTTTTATTTATCTACTACAAAGAGGCAGTTGAAAAGAAGTGGAATTTTTGCAACGAAGGTACGTAAAGTGATGGTGACAGAAACATACTTTGAAACCCATCGGTACAAGGAAGGCAAGTAATGAAATTGCGTTATTTGGGACTTGTGAAATTAAAAGTCTAGTTAGTTCCTCGATACTCTCTCATCTTTGCCATTGTTTCTCTATTTTCAGAAGAATAAGTTTTCTCTAGGACCAAAAGCACTAAAAACTAAGCTTACCTTAACAATCTCACATAAACTTATTATTCATATGTGTATTTTAATAGATTTGTATCCAAGTGATTTGAGTTAGTATTTGTAAATCATTAAACAAATAACACAAAGATTTGAACACAAACCAGTAACACTAGATTTGGTCTTGATTTCGAAATCCATTAAAAAAAAATTGGCGTTGCATTACCACCAAAAACAATGGTAACAATAGCCGAGATCATTAAAAATTTAGGGAAAAAAGAAATAGAAAAGAATATGAGATAAAATATTCGAAAAAGATTGTTACAAATTAGATAAAATTTTAACCAAAAAAAAAAGAAAATAAGAAGGGCCCATAAATATCTTTTTATAATGTAATTGAATATACAAATAATATTTTAATTTTTCTAAATAAAAAACCTAAAAAGGTCAAAACAAATTTCCGTAGGATCCATTACAATCTTGAGCCGGTCCTGCCAAAACCTCAACATTGTAAACAATAGCCGAGACCGTTACAACGGTATGGAAAAGACCATGGACCTTCTCCCCCTGGAGGACCAAAACCGTCACCACCATCTCTTATCGGTGTCGCCTTCTCAACTACAAGGTACTATCCTCCCAAGTAACTTCCATTAAGTTTCAACGCTTTCTCTACTCCTTCCTTTAGCTCAATGTAAGCACATCCTATAGCAACACCGGTTACACGGTCTTTTGGAATAATAACGCTTATAATCTCTCCACATGAACTGAAATATTGACTCAATGCATTCTTGATATAATACTCAGGAACCGAAGTGTTAAATCCTTTAACGATGATCATTTGATCAGGTCCGCCACCAATTCCGCAGGTTTGTGGAGGAGTGTTGTTGTTGTTTTCAAGACGGTTATTTGAAGATGCGAAAGAGGAAGAGCCAATCTTTTCTTCGATCCGTTGAAGACGATTATCTAATATTTCCATTGTCTCAATCATGAGATTGAGTTTGGTCTCCAAATTGTGTGAGTTCTTGCAAGACATGTCCATTGAGAAGATGAGAAGAAAAGAGAGAAGAGGGATTGTATTGTACGTAGACTTGTAGTTTCTGCTAGAGGCACAAACCCTAGAGTGCTCCTTAAGATATATATATATTAGGTTTCTAGTCGGTTCTCACCTCTAAACCTAACATGTTCTTGCAAGACATGTCGAATTGAGAAAGATGAGAAGAACAGAGAAAAGGGATTGTAAGTTTCTGCGAGAGACACAAACCCTAGAGTGCTCCTTAAGATATATATATATATTAAGTTTCTAGTCGGTTCTCACCTCTAAACCGATTTAGCCATAAAACCAAACCAATTAACCAAACTACATTGTCTCAAAACCGAAGTAAATTAACAAATTAATGAATTATCGAACCTAACCAAAATATTGGTAATTTTTTCGGTAAAAATATTCTCGAACCAAAAAAAAAAAAACGATTGCCAAACAAACCGAACTGATTCAAACCGGAAGAACCGATTGAACGAAAATATTCACTTTTGTTCCCTTTTTTGTACAAGCAACTTATCAATTGGTAGGGATAATTTTTGTTGTTAGAATAATAGTATTTATACACATTTCTCAATATAAGATCTCTGTAACAATTGATGGCAATAATAATGAGTGATATGGTAGTGGATGAGTAACAATGTTTGATGCAAAAGAATTCAATTTTTATAAAATCCTCATGAATGTATGATTGATATGTAAAACCACTCAATGGGTGAAAATAACATGTCTAAAAAAAAAAAAAAAACACAAGAAATCCTCTCGGAGGTTTTTCTACTGAACTGTCAAATCTTTTTATAAAGCAAGATTCTTGAACTGTTTTAGATTTGGGTAAATCCAATGGAGAGAAAATTAGTCTGAAACCGTGCAATTCTTCTTACTCAATGATTCCAGCGCCACCATCGAGATCAACTTCGCCCATCCCTGTGTCTTCTTCTTCATCTCCGCTTTCTTCATCTCCGCTAATTTCTTCATTGTCCATTCTTAGTTTAGCCATGTGTTCTGTCAGCATCTTATCATCTCTTTCACTCACCTGTTAAACCATAAGATTAATATTAAATTCTCGCGACATCGCATCTTAGGACTGTTCATAAGTAAAGAAGACAAAAATACTCACTGCTCTAGCTTTTTCCTTAACGACGAGCTTTCCTTTGTGTGTCTCAATTGTCTCAGTGCAAGCTGTTATGGCTTTGTTTAGAATTTCAATCCCTTGGTCCTGTGTTCAATATGTTATTTAGACTGAGAAGATTAGGAAAAATGGGACAAACCATAGCATTTACACATATTTGGTTAGGTAATTGGCTAATCAAGTTACAATGACAAGTTTTGGGACAACATTACCGTCAGTCTGTGTTATCTTAAGCATTTGATTAATGGTTTCACCTATTGCTATCAAAATTCAATTTAGAAAGATTGCCTAACCTTGTCAAGTGTCTGAGTAGTAAGGACATACAGCGGTGGAGCAACCAATTTAATCTTAACGGGACAATCGTCGTTTCCAGTAGCTTCAGCCTTTCTCATAGCCTCCTGAAAAATGCAACTATGTGTGAGAAAATCATGAATGTATTCTTTTCATAGTAAACAGATTATTATTCACTAAGAGCTATGACCTTAATGTGAACAACTCCGTCAAACTGAAAACATTTCAATTCGATATCAGCACGGATTTTCATTGGTTGTGGTGTCATTCTCCTCCTAATGTTCTTCACAAGTGCATCTTTCACTTCTTCCGTAACAGCCGGTACAACCTTAGTCACCTACAAACAGAAAAACTTGTAAGATTTTAGCACCAAAGGAATTTTGTACTAACAACTAAAACAAAACAAAGAGAAACAAAGTATATACCTCCTGTCCATCAGGACCGACTTCTTTGATCTCACGGGTGAGAGAACTCAACACCGAATCAGGATCAGTCACTAAGATCTTAAACGCCTAAACAGCAAAAAGAATATACTTCAGAAACAAGTATCCACAGGATACAAAATGAAGCTCAATTCACAAAATTCTCACCTCAAAAGCATGGCCATGTTTACGATACAAAGGCCAACCAATGTTCACATACAACTCCTGCAAAAGGAAAGCTTGAATCATTTTATAATAAAAAGATTACAGCAGAGATTTTAATCACTAAACACATATGGAAGAACATAACAGTTCTAAATCTCAGCATCTGCCACAGAAGAATATGCTAATACAGAGAATAAACCCCAAATTTCAACAAATTAGCTTTCTAAATCATCAACAATAAGATGCAATAGTTGCATAATCAACATCTTTAACCATTTCATGAAATGAACATGCACCTCAACATAACATCCACACATTTCTACGTTCAAAGTGTATCATCTTCTATCTCTAACCATCAAATCAAGAATTCCGATAAACAATAATCATCAAAACCCAAATCCAGTACACAACCCCTAAACTCAACTTCAAATTTCAACAAATTCTGGAGAAGAATTTTTTTACCTCCAAATCAATGGACAAAGTCTCTGCAACATGACGCATGATAGAATGAACAAGCTTGCTCTTGTTATACCTCTCTTCACAAGTCTGAATATCTTCCTCACTAACCCTACGTTTACTCAGATCAATGTAACCTTTCTCTTTATCAACACGAAGAACCATAACAGGCTCAATTCTTCCAACCTTAATCAAACTGCTCACACTTCGGATCCGACGACGAGAGAGCTCGGAGAAAAGGATCATGCCTTCGATGTTATTGTACTCGAGAAGCGAAACGTAAGCTCCCATATCGGCGATGTTTTTGACCTGAATCATAACCGCCATATCCACCTCTGGATACTTCGCCTCGTACATTCGACACTCTAGATTCGGTGATTGAGTCGCCATGTTTGAACGATTAGAGCTCAAGCGAATTCTCGATTTGTTGAATCGGAGAAGCAATACGGCGGAGAGAATTAGGGTTTTAGGCGACGGAGGAAATCAGGGCTGATTCGTTTTGGGTAGAGAGATAAGAGACGAAGAAAGGAAAATAAAAACGGAGATTTAGCCGACTACTAATAAAACGGTACCGTTTTAAGGTTTTTAAAGGAGAACTTGCCCTAAAATACGATGGCACATTTTATACAGTCAAGAAATTTTATCCCAACCGGTTTAAACCACTATCTGGAGTTTTTGGATCGGATTTTTTTGGTTTGTTCCATTATTTGTTTTTCGATTTTTTTTTGCTTGTAAATAGGTTTTCTGTTGCGACCATGTCATTTTTGTTTTTGGTTCAGGCTAATCTTATCTTGATATTGCATATTTGTTACTTAAAACTATACCATGTCATTTTAGTAGATTTTATATTGAAAACGTCTGAAACCAAATACGACATGGCCTATCTCATAAAATCGCAAAAGCTGCATAATTAAAACATAAACTAGTTCCATTACATATCTGATATCACTGAGAGACTTCGATATAGTAGAAGACACTAGTACTAAGACATTAATCACTCTAAGTAGCTTACTGTTCCAGAAGCATCTGATTGAAATGCCATGTTCCTGAAAAATACCCACAAACATCAAAAATAAACCGAGTTTGAGGCACGAAGTAGAGTATGAAAAATGGATCTATATGCGTTTTGGTATAGATTAAAAGAAATTGTAATATGTTTTTTACGTACCGTGTCCTTTGCCAACTCTTCGTAGTTGGGCTACATATTCTGAGATCATCTTGATTGCTTCCACCTGAAATAATTCCTATTAGATTCTATTTGATAGCTTAGAAACGAATGCATTTCTTTGCCACTTAATATAGAAACACCAGATTATTTACCTGCTCGTTCAGGAACCCGCTCTCGATAAAATCTGCCAATTGGACATCTCCGTTCTTCGAAGCAACCTGTTGAACAAGTCATTCCAAGATTGAGAATAGTTCTTGCAGAATGAAAATCTAGAATGTACTCGTCAAATGCGGATTTAAAAATTCGAGAATGGAGAGAGTTTTTTTACACTGTGGAGGTTTAAGAGCTTCTCATTAACTAGCTTCTCAAGTGACAGAGCCAGCTCCATGCCTGCAACAACAAATATATTCCATTTTAGTGCTCAAATCAGACTAGTACACTCCAATAAGGCATCAAATCTACTTATGAGACATGATCATGATTCTTAAGAACTAATGCTACTCAGATCTTTCTGATGAAAACTCGTAATCTCTTCAACGCTATTTACAATTAACATAACATTGGTGTCAACTTCTAACATATGAAGCTACCGATAATGTTGTGTACAAACAAACCAAGAAATGTGGATAAAGAGCATCTATAGATATAAACTAATAGCAAATTTAGAGCTTACCATACAGAGCATCTCCTTTATCAACGTGTTCAAACTCTGAGAGAGGCATAACAATGGACTGTAACTTAACTCTCCCCCCACGTTTGTTCTGCAAATTTCATGGCGAAAAACCAAAAAACATGTTAGAAACCTAACAAAGCTAACAAAGATCCAAGATTTTGGCTTATGAGTTAGGGAAAAATGGACCTGATACTCCATTAACTTCTCAGCATGCTCTCTTTCTTCCACACTCGATTCCTTAAAGAATCTAATAACCAAGAAACCAAACAGTTTCACTATGAATCCACACAAAAGAATACCGAAAACATCAACACTCTTGAATAACCGAAGACTCACTTGGCAAGACCCTTGAGCGCAACGTTATCACGATCAAAGTACGCATACATCGCGTGATACACATACGAAACATTGTATTCCACACTGCATCCAAATACAGTTGACGAATTTCAGCTATCCACAGGACAAAGTGTAAGCAGAATAGACATAAGGTTCGAGTACCAAATCTTATCACTACATCGAAGTGAGGCTCAAGTACCAAATCTTATAACTAAATCGAAATGAGGCTCGAGTACCAAATCTAATCGCTACATCGAAACGAGGCTAGAGTACCAAATCTTAAAGCTAAAAGGCTCGAGTACCAAATCTAATCGCTACATCGAAACGAGGCTAGAGTACCAAATCTTATCGCTACATCGAAATGAGGCTCGAGTACCAAATCTTATAGCTAAATCAACATGAGGTTCGAGTACCAAATCTTATAGCTAAATCAACATGAGCTTCGAGTACCAAATCTAATAGCTAAATCAACATGAGGTTCGAGTAGTACCAAATCTTATAGCTAAATCGACCAGATTACAATACCGAATCTCTAAATTTTGAATTGAGAGATAAAATCATACTTGATCTGCTCGTTAATGGCGGATTCGCACTCTTCTGAATATTTATGTCGAGCGAGAGAGACATTAGAGCTTGTGGGAACGAGATCGAGCTCCTTCTTGACTTCCACGAACGGCTCGAAAACGACGCCGCTTAGCGAATTGGTGGTTGAGCTCTTAGATGCGCGAACAGAGACCGATAATTTTCCAGATTTACCAGAAAAAACTCGAAGATTCGAGGAGAAATCGATCTGTGACGAAACATCCTTAATCCCGCCATGGAAATTCTCAAGCGAGAAAGCAGAGGAAGAAGAAAGAGTTTTAAGAAGCATTTTTGACCTGTTCAGATACAAACAGTGAGAAAGTTTTTTTCTTCGTCGCGAGAAAATTGGAGAGAGTTCTTTAAACTGAGATTGTGATGGATTCATGATGAGGCAGTGGATGGTAGACACGTGGACGTACAGGATTGAGAGATGTGTTAAGGCGCGTGGCGAGCTTGTGATCTGGATATTTCGTTTATCTTTCTTCGTCAATAATATCCCGTGAATAAAGTTGGACGTTTTATCCGAACCTAATTACCGAACCCGATCTTGAATGTGAAAATATCCGATTGGGTTTCAATTTTTTTAAGGTTCGGTTACTCGTACCCGATCAGGTAATACCCGATACCCGACCGGGTATCCGATTCTTTTTTTTTATATACATACACATTAGTGATTAGGGTTGGATGCTATTGATTAATTGGTCAGTATTAATAATACTGTATGACAAACTCAATTCAATTTCTTATTGAAATTGAAAAGTTTTCTTATTTTTTTTTTTTAATAACCCAGAGTGAATTGTTTAGATTTTTAAAATTTGGAGATGATTCCAGTAAAACCGTTGAACAGTTACCGTTCCTTTACACTTCACTGTTTTCACATTTTTCTTAAGAATTATAACTTATTCATTCATATGTAGCTTCGATTTCTTGACTTGATTGAACATTGTTCCTTTACACTTCATATGCTCATTTTTAAATCTGTTTTTTTTTTGTTGATTACAATGCTATTTCGGGTTTCGACCAAAAAAAGAAGAAGCTATTTTGGGTATAGTTCGGATATACCTGAACCCGCCCAAATCCGAACCGAACCCGGCCCGAATAGATGTAATACCCGATCGGGTATCATATCCCTAAACATCGGGTCCCTGATATCCGAAATACCCGATCCGAACCCGATCGGGTACCCAAACGCCCAGCCCTACCCTGAATACGTGAATATGTGGGGCCCTATTTACGCAATGTATTTATGTGACAAAATTTTTAACGTAATTATGTTTTTATGTAACAAAATTTAAAACATGCTATTGGAGAAACATATCGTACAACATCCCATAGAACTCATTGCATAAAATCATCCAAAAAATGGTTTTAACTCATTTTTGCTCGTGGTGGCCGACGCATAGGCGTGCTTCATGTCATGGGATCGAGGTAAATGTCTAAGACCACCAATATTATACAAAAATTTAAGTCACATATTTTTATCTTTGATGAGGTTTAGTTTTTGAATTAAAATTAATTTCTGAAAGATGTTTTGCTAAGAGAGAAAAAAAAAACCAGTTTCAATGTTAATTTTTTTTTAAAAAGCAGTTGAATATTGTTATCCAACTTCTTGATTAATTATTTATGAGAAATTGTTAATGATTTCGATATCTGTAGAAAGAAAACGCTTATGAGACAAGTTGATAATTTTGAGAGTTTTTGTTTGTGGTCAAGGTTGATTCACTACAAGGAAATAGGGACATTGCAACATAATATTTGCAACTTTGGTTTTCGTTAAAGATTTGCAAGAAATTTTGCAATACATTTACAATGATGAATAAATGTCACAATTTTATTACCAATTCATTGCAAAATCGCGTTAAAACTTTTTGTAATAAATTTTCGTTACCAATTTGCCACATTTTTGCAATTTGTAAAATTTACATGCAAAATTTGCAAGAAATATTCAACGATGCTAAATTGTTGTTTTTTGCAATAAAAATGTATTGTTTAAAAGGTGACAAAACATGTAACACTTTTGTCACTACATTTGTAACAATTTTATAACTCCTTTGCAACACATTTTTTTTTTATAAATGTACAATTAGAGTACTTCCATAATTTGAATTATAGTTTGTATATGTTTAATTAACAATATTAGTTTATAAAGCTTATATAGATTTGGTTTGATTTCAAAATTGGAATTTGTCTCGTATTTGATTCAATACGCTATAACTTTATTAAAGATAATATTTTATTTGAATGACTATGAAATTAACCATAGCACATTATTAAATGATTTTGTCGTCTCTTTGATCATTATAAACTTATTTATTTAATTTATTGAATTTCTTTAACGATGCTCTTGTGCGTCTTCTCTGTGACATTTGGATTTAATACTGAAGAGATTATCAATTATCTTTTTGACTTTGTTTGTCGGTGTTGCATTAGAAACGAGCACGTGAGTTCACTTCTCGTATTAGTCACTGCTTTAAAATCAAGTTTAAGAAAATTAGAACTCTCTAAGTAATCTATATCTATTGACCCCACAAACAAACAAACAAACTCATAGAAATGTAATTGCACTATGGTTATGTGCATACTTACTTTTCTGTTTTCATTTTGTCCTTCTCTTGATTTTCTATAATGTAATTTCTAACCAAAAAGTGTTTATAATCGTAAAGTATAAAACATGCTTATAACGTAACCTTGCAACAAAAATAAATTGAATTTGTTATGTCATTCTTCTTACCGAATTATAGAAATTAGTGTTTGTTTGTTGATATAAAACCAATTAATTACTAATAACGATTTTCATTTTAGAATATTCGATCAGAATTCTTATTACGACAAAAGCTTTTTAATTGGCTAATGAGAGATGGTGGTAACAAACAAGTGACATACGTGGATCCTCTAATGAGATGGTTAAAATATTTTATGGAAATAAAAAAGAATGGACCAAATTTGACTCCCACTTGTCACTCCCGCTTGTTACTCGATCCCCGCTTGCTTGTATTCACCTAAATGATATATACTAAAGATTTGGTGACAAAGATACGGTGAGATACGGTGAGATTTTATTGTTTATCAAACAATATATATATATATATATATATATTGCCTTAGTTAAGCTCTATTATTGCAATCATTAAAGAACACTGAACACGTTTCCAGAGGTAAAATAAGCTTAGATATTTAGGATTTTGATTTTGCTTTTTGCTCTATGAATTTTCTTTTTTTCTAACACTTTAGAATCTAATTTTACTCTGCTTTTGTAGAAATAAAAGAATGGAGATGCTTCCTACATTGACGTTCTTCGCGAGACTCATAAGAAATCGGATGGATCCTTTATTGATGAAAGGGCAAGGCTCATCAGTGAAAGATTTGAAAAGAGTGTCACCAATCATATGATTGTAGATGATATCCTTACAATGGAAGAGCTAATTCCCGAACAAAAAAAATGATTTGAAGGTATTGTAATTTTACTATTAAAAAAGTTATATTGATTTCAAAATTTTAATATCACAAATTAGATTATTAAACACAATATTATTTTGTTTTCTAGCCCTTTGACTAAACAAATGGACGCATGTTCGAACTAGGAGCTCTTCTTAGTGAACTTTCTACCACCGGTGGATAGTCAACCCCCATCGAAAGTCATTCGGAAAATGATGAGGTTTTGAAACAAAAGGTTGAAGAAATTTCTAAACAGAATGCAAAAATCAAAGAAAGGCTGGCGAAACTTGATAGAGTGGAGCAAATGATGCTGCTCCTTGTTCCTTCTTTGGCAAGGATTCGTGGGAATATGCTAAGTAGAACAACTAATCTTTTAAGAATGTTTTAGTTACATTTTTTTTTATTTTATTAGAAAATAAAATAAAACAATTTAGCTTTTAGGATCTTATTTTGTTAGGATTTTTATATTGTTCCTTCCTATTTTGTTAAGATTTTAGTTTGTTCGTTGGTTTTTTTTATTGTTTTGCATTTTTAATTCATTATTTAATAAAGTTAGTTCTTTTTCTATTCTATATCATCAAAAGTTAATTTTATTATAACATTACGAAATGAAAAACTATAATTTACTAAATTATGTTCTAATCATCAAATATAAAATAAAATATTATGGTAAAGACTATGTTGCAAAAATACATTATTATAGATCACGTGGCAACACTTACAACGAATTAAAGTTTTAGCATCGTTACAAAATATATGCAATGAATGTATATTGCAAAAAACAATACTGGAGATTTGCAATGATTTTTGCTATATATTTATCGATGCAACTATTTGTGATAATTATTGTAAATTTGTTACGGTATTTGCTATATGTTATACATAGCAATAATTTGCAATAATTTAGAGTTGCAATCGGCGTGTCAAATATACGACAAATTTGCTGCAAAGACGTCATTGCACTAATACAACATAATTGCTAGACATCTGATGTCAGGCGTTTTTACACATGGTCGGGGCCATCAAAAACCCCTATGTACGTTGTAGCACAAAGGGTTATCGTATCCACAGGGAGGTTTGATTGATACACTAGGATTGCAATGATCCTTCTTAAGCTAGAGCGATGCTTTTTACATGTAAATAAAAGATGGAACTATGTAACATGTGATGAGGATGGTTTTAATTTACATTGTTCTCGAAGAGACGAGAGTTAGGCCATGGAAATTCTTATAGGCAATGAATCAAAGATTATCACAACTGTCAAAGTTCTATCACGCACCGTTCTAGAACTCAAACACGAAAGTATAACCAACTAACTGTCGTTACGAAGGCTATATATATTTAGACCCTCATGAATCATCGAATCTAAACACGCATTTAGCACGAGTTCGATATGTTCACAAAATCCCTAAGCCAAATATTCTTTGCGAATAGGTAACCTTGCCCATTTAGACTAGATTCAGGTTATTATCCCACTGTCGTGGCTAACCAACAATCCTAAAATCAAGATTCTAGGTGATCAAGCTAGATTCAAGCATTAAGAACAGTCTAAACGAAGAACTAACGGATAACCTCAACAGATCTTCGATTTTATTGATTTCTCATCAAAACCCATGAAATCTCCATGTCCTAACAAGTAATTTACTCAGAAATAGATGAAGAAATCATAATAACTGAATAGAATTTCATAAAAGAGTTAGAGTTTAGAAGATACAAATGGTGTCACTAGGTGAAGAACATGAAGATCTCCCTCCAAGATCTTCAAAATCTCTCTCTCTCTCTCTCTCTCTCTCTCTCTCTCTCTCTCTCTCTCTCTCTCTCTCTCTCTCTCTCTCTCTCTCTCTCTCTCTCTCTCTCTCTCTCTCTAAGTCTCAAAACGAGAATAGATCTAGTTTTTACAAGTTTTCTAGATATTTTACAAAGAAAACAAGTTTAAACTATTTATAGAAGTGCCAAAATTAGGTCTGCAGGTCCGCCGTCGATCGACATTAAAGTCCTGTCGATCGACGCGAAGGCGTCTGTGGAAATATCTGAAAAACGCGTTGTTCTGGCTTCTTCAGGCTTCCTGTCGATCGACACAAATCCCTGTCGATCGACGGGAAACTCTCTGGAAAAACCCCTCTGGTAAAACGGCCATATCTCCTGAAACACCGATCGGAATGACCTCAAACCACTTCCATTGGAAAGCTATCTCAAATACCTACAACTTTCATGAAGACCTCTGAAGCTAAATCCAAATGGAAACCGTTCTTCTAAGTCGATCTTTGAAGCACTTTGGATGGTTTCGGCACAAACGACTATTTTCCTGCAAACACTACAAAAGACACACAAATACAAAATATACTATACAAAACCGACTTATATCATGGTTAAAAACGGGTAAAAACCATGATATATCAACATCCATTCATTGTTTATCTTGCGACATATGTGCAACAAACACGAATTTGCAACCCCTAAACAGCAACACTATATGTTTTGTTGCGTTCCCATTGCAATTATACTTATTGCAACAATATAGTAGCATTTGCAACTAGTTTTTATTATTGCAATATCACTATTTTCTTGTAGTGATTATGTGAGTTTTGTGATTGACTTAAGAATTTTTCTGTATTCCGGTTTCCATTATCATTATTGCGTACGTTGTAAGCATTACTTAAACTCATCCCAAGTCTCGGTAAGTATAATTAAGCACGACATTGGGCAGACGTGGTACATACGTGAAAGATTTGGAACAAGTATTCTCTTGAATTTAATTATTAGTATGAATATTTTTACTCTCATTTGGTCATATAAAAATGGTGACATGTTTTACACTTGCTAGAAAAAGAATCATAAGTAAGCTATTGAACGACTATATTCATTCTTGATTAGTCATACCTTTTGGACGTAAAACATCCTTGTTAAAAGAAAATTAATTTGCTTACATAATATTGCCATTTTCATACTTATCATCTTCTCTTGTGACTTGTGACGTGAGTAAAATAATGCTCCATACATCAACCAACATGCATGGGATGTTAAATCTTAATTATGATTTTAATTTAGTATCAACAGGAAGTTAAATAGCATATGTAGATGTAAAATTAAGTGATTATGATGTAGCGTTTACATATGATATTAATTGGAATTGTTTCAAAACAAAGCATTAACCGAAACAAGTTTATTGGTAAATTCTATTTGGCATTTCACCAAAATTAAGATTCTGTTTTAAACGAGAGAACAAAGAGAAGACATACATTCGAAAATCTCCATAACAGGAAATTAACCAATATTAATCTCATTACAAAAGAAACAACCCAAATTAAGCCGACAATTTGTAACAAATTAAAATCAAGTTCTATTTTTATATAGATCTCCACTAATAGTTTATCTAGACATAGTATAACTCTATATAAGCAGATAAAGTGAGCAAACATTTTTCATTGTGTCCTAGAAATAACACAATTTTTTAATTCCCATAAACCCTAAACAAAAGAAGAAGATGGCTTGCAATATTGCTTCTACGTTCAACGCTTTGTGTTTGTTTCTCTTGTTCGTCGCCGTTTCAAGTCATCCAACCGGCAGGTCAAAGGTTTTCAACGTCCGACGTTATGGTGCTAAATCTGACGGAAAAACTGATAACGCACAAGTACGTTCATGAAAAATTTCCTTTAAAACTTTCAGTTTTTGATTGTGTTTATTATAGTTTAGTTTCCGTAAATTTAAAACTCAACATAACGTTTTGATAGAAATAATGTATAGCTAGTTCTTATCCCACATAACAATATATGTATTGGTATTAAAAGAACCAATTAAGCTGATCTGTTTTTTCTTTTAAACAAAAACGCTTCTTCTAAATTTAAATTTTAGTTTGGTATGAATTTTATATTATTTTTTAGGAATTCTACATTTAAGCAAAACTAAGAATAGACCCAATATAATTCTTTATAAAAAATACTTCATTTACTACCATTTGGATTTGATCATGAAACTCACATGTATCTTAAAATATCCAAAACTAAAAAAACTTTTTTTTTTTCTTTTCTTCCAAACTATTCATCAGAACTTTATGTCTTGTAATTAACCTACATTGTACTTAACAATTACGATATTAGGCGTTCACAAATGTATGGAAAAGTGCATGCGCAAGAAAAAGTGGAAATAGTAAAATCTACGTACCAAAAGGAAAATTCTATCTAGGTGGTGTAGAATTCGTTGGTCCATGCAAAAATCGGATTGAATTCGTCATCGATGGAACTTTACTCGCTCCTACAAACCCTAGGGACATCAAGAAAGACACATGAATCAACTTCAGGTACATCAACGATCTCTTCATCTCCGGTTCTGGTACACTCGACGGCCAAGGGAAGCAGTCATGGCCACTCAATGACGTACTGCCACAAAAACACCAATTGTCCTAAACTAGCCATGGTACAATTTCTTAAACCCCTTTATCTATTGATTTATATTTAAAATATGATTGCTTTAACATTTAAACCTCATTCCAAAACGTATAATACATTCCTCTTAATATTTTTTCTAATTTTCATAGACTATGGGATTTGCATTCGTGAACAACTCAAGAATCAATGGGATAACTTCACTCAATAGCAAAATGAGCCACTTCAACTTCTTCTCCGTCCATCACTTCAACATTACCCACGTCACTATAAAAACTCCCGCTGATAGTCCCAACATCGATGGTATCAAGATCGGTTTCTCTAGCAACATGCACATCTCCAACACAAACATTGGTACCGGAAACATTGGCAACATGCACATCTCCAACACAAAGATCGGTTTCTCTCGGGAACATCTTAGATTCATGTTTTATGTTATTTGATGTTTGCACTATTGAGTTTCAGAATTAAAGAGTTTCTATTAAATATCAATAATTAATTATCTAGTTTTGGTAAGAATCCATGCATGGGTGGTGCAAATAGATTGTTTCCAGACACTTAAGTAAGATAGACTGATAAGCAGTTATAAAGTGATCGAAAGCTATAGGGGAAATTCAAAAATGTTAATGAGAGTTGGTGGTACCAGGTTTAGCACCTGTTACCATAACCTGACCCAAGATCAAACCGACCCGTATATCCATCTGGAGACGACGAAATGGACCGCATAAAGCTCTTTATGGCCCATCATGAAGGGTAAAGACCGAATCTACCTCAATATGCCGATCTCGGAATACTTGAAGTCGAAAAACTACGAGAATATTATGTACATCTTTTTAGTTAGGATAATTTCCATGCATTTCTCGGATTTCTTCGGCCGACTCCAAAGAGTATAAATATGTAGGTCATTTTATTGGGAAAGGGATCCGCAACTCTCTTGAATAATATACACCATTAGAAACATTTCTTCATTTCTTCTTAAGTTTTTCTATTATTTCGCCTAAAACATCTAAATCCCACTTGTTTGAAAACAAAACAAGAATGTTTTTCATTATTTTTTTTTTCCAGGGAGAGTCTCACGTTCAAATCAAAGACCTTAAGTTAAAAAACATATATGGAACGTCGAAAGAGAAAGTGGCAGTGAATTTGCAATGTAGCAAAAGCTTTCCGTGCAAGAATGTTGAACTAATTGACATTAACCTAAAGCATAATGGAGTCAAAGGTGGTCCTTCAACTGCAGTGTGCGAGAATGTTGACGGTTCTGCTCGTGGCAAGATGGTTCCTCAGCATTGTCTGAATTGAACAATGATTGGTAATTGATATTTTTTTCTTCAAATTTGTATAATTTCCTTATTGTATTATATTTATATATGCTTCCTTTTTTTGGGTTTGTTTGTACAAGTTTTTACTTGTTCGGTAAAGAAGTAAAGACACCCTTTTTCGATTCATGTTTTATGTTCTTTGATGTTTGTACTATTTTGTTTCAGAAGTAAAGAGTAATTCTATTAAATATCAATAATTAAGTATCGAGTTTTGGTATAAATCCATGAGTGGGTGGTGCAAATAGATGGTTTTCCAAACACTTTAAGTAAGGTAGATTGATAAGCAGTTATAAAGTGATCAAAATAGGGGAAATTCAAAAATGTTATGAATGAGAATCTTGATTTATATCAGTAGATTACATTAGGGCTATATTGTTGAAATTAAAAAAAAAATTGTATATTTTTTTCTTACAGCTATATTGTACATGTCTGCACTATGTATACAGCTCTAGTTTATAGCTGAAAAATTTATACTTTCAATTATTAATCAAACCCAAAGTTTAATAGAGCAAATTTTGGCTGTTTAAAATTTTTAAAAGTAGGGTAAAGTCCCTTAATATGAATCGGGTCTTGGAAATCACCCCCAAATGTAATTTCAGACCCTACTGGTAGATACAAAGGTTTAGTGACTTATTGGTAATAACCACAAAAGTTTAGTGACTTATTCGTAAAAACCACAAAAGTTTAGGGGTACATTCTATACTAATGAAATCTCGGTTGAATCAATGGCGGATGCGAATTGAAGAAGAAGAAGAAGAAGGACCCGACCCGACTGCATCCGTGACGAGAGCACTCATCTCATCTTCTTCTTCTCCGTTGAAGATCCTCGGAAATGGTTATGAGATCGTAATAGAGAATCAAAGAGCGAAAAAAAAAAAAAAAGAGAAATGTGTGGGAGATTTTGGAATCCGAGATTTTTTCTCATCACTCTCGTGTTTGTTACCTTACGAGTTAACTCTCAATGCGAATTCAGTTTCAAACGAAGAAACAAAGTCTTCGATTTCAATTTAGCTTCTCCGATTCGGAATTTCCCTCATGGTGCTCTTAGCGAAGATGGGTACTGGATCGTTGCTTATTCTATGTTACTTGGTTTTTTGTTGTGCTTATACTAAGATTCATGTAATTGGATTATACAGGTTTTATAGAGTGGAAGCGAATAATACCGTGTTATGGTTTCAGGTTGTCTTCTACATCAGGTTACACTTTGTTTCTGTATTTTTTTTGCTCTGTTACACTAATCATGACTATGTGTAATCAATCCTGTATGTAATTTGTGATACTGGTTACAAGAAAAATGAATAGATAGGTTAATGGAACTGTAAAAGAACTAATCTTGGTTAGAAAATTTACAAATCTTCGAAAGATTTAAAGATTTGCGAATGTTTAGGTGGAATTTGTAGTGTTCTTAATGTTTTACACTAGACTATTGTGATTAATGATTGTTGTTTTTGGTGTAAACTGTCTTGTGGAGCAGCTTTGTGACATGTTGATTTTCAATCACGATCCTCCTCGATGTGTTGGTTGCGAAGTAAGATTTTTGGCCTCTTCCATTACCTTGATCTTATCCTTCAACAGAAAGAACAAGTTTTTATTTTAACTTTGAGAATCTTACTCAGTCTCTGTGATTTTTGCTTTTTTGCGCTTAGGAATGTGGAGGTCCATCACATTGTGGAACATCGTGTAGTGCGCTTGTCTCGGAAAATGTAAGAGGTACGAAAATCTCACTCATGACAACATATAATCTTAATTCATTTTATCAGGCTCAGTAGGAAATTGGTAGATGTAGGTATTGCATTTTTGCGATTACTCAAAAACTCTAGCCAATTTTTATTGTTTCTTCAAGAAAATTTTATTAAAGAGTTAAAGTACCTGAAATATCTATCATTTGCATCTATCATTTGCAGGGTATGATGTATGCACTTCTCTAGGGCATGTATCAAGCACAAAAGTTGATATGCTCGGTAAGGCTTAAGATATGTTTGTATGTAAATACATACGATTTTTCTCTATTTACTTGCAATGATAGAATCTTGGCACTAGGTGTGTTCTACGTTTGGACGAAGCTAAAGCGTTTGATGTTGTTTTCTCCAACTTAAAGCTGTTTTGTTTTGAATATGGTAGATAAAGAGGATCCTGGCAAGGGCGTCATTGTTAAGATGTCAAGTGGAAGTAGGAGCCAAAATTGCTCACTCTCAGTTTCTGTTATCTGCCAGAAAAATAAAGTTGATGTAAGAATTTGCGTATCAGAACATTAAATCGAAATCGATTTTAGCAGTTTCTAGGACTTAATACCTCATTCACCATTTTCTTCTTTCTCAGGGACCACTCACTATGGTGAAATCTGATACCTGCCATTATGTGAGTGCTCATCATCTATTTGTTCTTCTGTCTTTATCTCATCACATGATCAGTAACTGAAATTCGGGATCGTTTTTCAATCGCAGGCTACTGAGCTGCGACATCCTTCCGGTTGTGCAGTAGCTATATCTGGCCATGGGAGTGGATGGGGATGGTTTAGTACCTTACTAATCATGTGAGTACATCGTTCTTCTTTTTATGCGAGGCTGATGTTGTGGGAATTTGATGTGAGATGTTCTGATCTTTTTTCAGTTTCATATGCTTATTTGGAGCTTATCTGATCGGTGGTGGGTTATATCGTTATTACTCACTTGGAATTCGTGGCACAGATGTATGTTTCACTAACTTCCTTCATACATGCAACGTTTTTCGTATCTACTGATTGTATTGCAACTGAAATGTGCACTCTCTGTTTTATAGGTAATCCCAAATTCGGATTTCTGGCTCACTGTACCTCACATAATACAGGTATTGTTTTGTGTTTCTAAAATCTCTTCTGGTCGTTTAGTGTCGAAGAATTAAATTCTATGGGTTTACTGTTTCTCTGTATTGCAGGGCTGTTTTGGTTCACTATTTCACAGATTTGGAGGGTCTAGTAGTCGTGGTCAGCAAACCTCGTATTCTCAGGTCAACTTCTGACCATTTGATTGATGGTCCGGAGACAAATCCCGGACCTTGCTTGGACTCGTTCAACCAACTGCAAACGTCGAATGATTATTGTACCATGAGTACTGTTTTGGCCATTATATGACTGCAAGTTATAGAAAGGTGTTTCTCCTTTTGATCTTGTCATGTTATAGATCATTTAACAAACAAAAGAATCTTCTTGTTCATTTGATAGAAACAATGTTAAGCTTATTGCGATCTGCGATCTTTCCCATTTCCAGTGATTACTCTTTACTGAGAACTTGTTGTTGCTGTGGTTCCTTGATGTTTTAGATACATGCCCTTTCGAAAGTATTCTTGCATACTACATAAAGGTATGTTTGTGTCTCACTTCCTAGATGCATGTTCTTTCAGGAACATACCTTTGTATAGTAATACTATAATAGTATGCAAGAATACTTTCGAAAGATATAAAGATATAAAACTTCGCCGATTTAGAATTGATCTAGGTAAGATGAACAGGTCAAACATATCTTTTTCTTTATCTTTGTAAAATAGACGGTTGATGAGGATTGGTCCGCTAGAGTCTGACATGTTTTGAATTAGCCATTCTAGTGTCGTTTCTACTAGGCTTGGACCGGTCCAGTCGTCAGAACATCTTTGCTAAGGAAGGGTCTTGAACGAGCTTAAGCTTTAAACAAATATGAGTATTGTTTGATTTAAACATATATTGGCTTAGTGTTTTTGTTGGGTGAAATGTGTGTACAAAGAAGAACACTGAGAGCTAACTACTTAGAGCTTGAAAGCTCAACAAATCCTCACCTAATTCCAAATTTCATTCCTTATATATATTATATTGATTTCATCTCACAATATTCAGCCTCGTGTGTCAAATTCAGTGCAGATTTTTATTGTTGTATACGATTACTTTTAACAAACGTTAACCATGCCGTTCAAACAAAAAAAAACAAACGTTAACCATCAAATTATTTTGGTTTAATATTGTTTTCTAAGTAAGAGCAAAAATCCTTGGGACAAAAGTGAAGACAATGATATGTCAACTTTACAAGTCGATTTAAGAATGAAAAACACCTCAAGGACACCTAGCTTAGAAGCCAAGTGAAGTTATATTCCTCACCTCCATCAATCATCATCTCATATTTGAGATTTTTCCAGATAAAAAGCCTAAGAAACTTTTAATATTACAAATGTTAGAAGAGTATTCATAATAAAATAAAGAAGCAAAATGATTAATCTAAATCAAGGCTAGTTAAAATCAAACATAAAGCTAAAACTAACTAATGTAGTCTAATAGTGAATTCAGGATTGTTTGCCTTGAAAGAAATGTGAATTTTGGTTTAGGAATCCAAATACTAAAAACCAATCAGAAAACATACATTTTTGCTGGTTCGAGGATACAAACATGAACTTAAAACACCAATGTATAGATTGATATATAAATTAAAAACCTTGTTAATTTGTGATTATTTTCGTTAGGAGTATAGCTTACGAAAATAATCATTAGTTAGGAGACAAGACAACCACTCTATTACGTCAACATTTACTAACTCATCACCTTAAGTAATATTATCATTTTGCTAATTCACAAAATTTCATCACCAAATATAATCATAACCATGTTATAAACTAGCTAATCGTAGTACAGTACACATCTTTAGTATTTCTTGAAGCAATTCCAAAATAGCTTCTTTTACCTTCCTCCTTGGACATATTATTTTGCAGATTGAGGACAATGAGATCATAGAACTCATTTGTTAATTTTTATCTTCTCTTTTCCTAATCTTGGTTATAAAATTTGAACACTGAAATCACAAATTGTTACACTCATTCTTCTTTCTCTCTCTCTATCTCAAATCCTAAACATGAAACCTTCATCACCGGTTTCTTTCACTTCTTCTTCTCCTTCTCCTTCGCTTCCACGAAAAACTCGTCTCTCTCCTTACCTCTTCACACTCTTAATATTCATCCTCTTCGTCTCCGTTCTCTACGGCGAAGATTTCATGTGCATTTTTGGCCAGCTCGAGCCCCATTTCGTCCTACCGCCTTCTCAAACACCCGGTAACCAATTTTCTTCACTAAACAACACTTGTTTTAATTCTTGTTAGAAAATGTAACAATGAGATTGTGTTTTTTCCTTTTTGGTTTCTTTAGAGAAGAACAAGAAAGTGGAGAAGATTGCATTTGCTATAGGTAAAACAGAGGAAAGTTGTGACTTTTTCGACGGTAAATGGGTGAGAGACGAAATCTCCCGACCTCCGTACGAGGAATGGGAGTGTCCGTACATTCAACCTCAGCTTACGTGTCAAGAACACGGCCATCCCGATAAAGATTACCAATTCTAGCGGTGGCAACCTAACCGCTGCGATCTTCCCTCGTAAAGCTCTTTCACTCTTTTACTCTGTTTTCTCTGTTTTCATGTATTTACTCTGTTTCCTCTGTTTTGCAGATTCAATGCGACGCTTATGTTAGAGACATTGAGAGGGAAGAGGATGATGTATGTAGGAGACTCATTAAACCGTGGAATGTTTGTATCGATGATTTGTCTTCTTCATCGTCTAATCCCTAATGATCAAAAATCAATCAAGACCTCTGGTTCACTCACTGTCTTCACTGCCAAGGTAAAATCTATCTACTTGAACTTAAATCATTACTCTCTCTTTTTTAGATCTTTGTATTGCAACATTTCACATTATTTAGAGTTTGTTTTCTCTATGTGAAGGAGTATAACGCGACGATAGAGTTCTATTGGGCACCGTTTCTTCTAGAATCGAATTCGGACGATGCAATTGTCCATCGGATATCAGATAGGGTTGTGAGAAAAGGGTCAATTAACAAACATGGTCGTCACTGGAAAGGCGTTGATATAATGGTCTTCAACACTTATAAGCATCTTGAAGATGAACATCTTGTAAGCATTTTTAATAAATTAGACTCA
Organism: Draba incana; assembly: GCA_963576765.1. Lineage (NCBI taxonomy): Eukaryota > Viridiplantae > Streptophyta > Magnoliopsida > Brassicales > Brassicaceae > Draba > Draba incana. The sequence goes on along the minus strand of OY755202.1, from coordinate 7,701,545 downwards.
CAATACAATTTACATAAAATATACGCATATCAATCACATTAGAATAGTTTGTGATATAGGCAAGGCTCGTTTGACGATAAAGAGAAGGTTATCGTGGAGGTTTCGACTGAAGATGCATACCGAATGGGTATGAAGAGTATGTTGAGATGGGTAAAGAACAACATGGATCGTAAGAAAACTAGGGTTTTCTTCACAAGCATGTCTCCTACTCATGCTAAGTTAGTAATTTCGCAATCCACAGCCAGTAACAATGTGGTATAAGGGAGTTTGGTTCAAGTACGACACTCCTAAATACTCATTCTTAACTTGGCTTGCTTTTCGTAATAGATTGACAACGGGAGATCGAATGAGGAATTGGGGCTCTAATCAAGAAGTGGAATGTATATTTTGCCGTAATGTGGAAGAATCTCGTAACCACATCTTCTTCGCGTGTAGTTTCTCGAGAGAGGTATGGAGGAAAATCATGATGAAGCTACTTGGTACTAATTTCACGACTGATTGGGCAGAGATTGTGTCTCTCCTCACGACCAATCGACGCAAGTCGGAATTGTTTTTGATTAGATACGCTTTTCAATCAAGTGTCTATCATCTATGGCGAGAGAGAAACTCGAGAAGGCATGGAGAACCAGCTCAAACAACTTCGACACTCATTAAGTTAATTAATAAGAATATCATAAACCGCATAAATTCTATCCGAGCTACAGGTAATCAAGCTTATTCTGAAGCAATGGATACATGGCTTTTGACACGGTAGGAACCTAGAAAGAACCGTCGTCTTTTATTCTACTTCTTTTTTTACTTCAAACACAAAGTCGCATTTATTGTAAAAACGTTTGATTTGAATACAATTTTACATTCAATTCAAAAAAAAACAAAAGTTAGTAATTTCGACCGATAAATTTTAGCGTATAAATAGTTACATTAGATTGATAATTTAGCCTTGTTACTATACATCCAGCTATAAAACACCACGAACTGCGTAAATTCTACTAACTGAAATAACAAATTGATTGGTTCTTTCTTAGAAAGAAACCTAATGGTTAGGGTTTTGCTTGATTCTTTTATGTTTCTTTCTTACCAAGAAACCATATTGGTTAGGGTTTTTGTTGATTTTGTTTTGTTTCTTGTTCTATGAGTGTTTTTCAGGAGCATAGATTGGGGAGGTGAACCGGGTCAGAATTGCTATAATCAAACAACACTTATAGAAGATCCCAACTACTGGGGATCAGATTGTCGAAAAAGCATAATGAAAGTGATTGGAGAAGTGTTTGGGAGATCGAAAACGCCGATAACTTTACTGAACATAACGCAAATGTCAAATTATCGGAAAGATGCTCATACGTCGATATACAAGAAGCAATGGAGCCCACTTACAGCAGAGCAGCTGGAGAATCCGACGAGCTATGCGGATTGTGTACATTGGTGTTTGCCTGGTCTTCAAGATACTTGGAATGAGCTTCTCTTTGCTAAACTTTTCTACCCTTGAGTAAATAATGGAAATAGTTTCTCTGTTGAAATAGGACACCGTTTTGATTTTTTGAGTTTGGAAAAGAGGACTTGTGGAAAGAAATTGTAATACGTAGTCTTTGAATTGATATTGTTTCCGTTTTGGTTATAAGCAAAAGGGTTTTGACAAATCGAAAATGAAAAGTGGCCACTAATGTAATATGTGAGAAAGGATACACGAGCCGGCCAATAGCTGAAATATCTCTGGAACCAAATGGAAAAATCAAACGGAAAGACAAGAACAAGCCAACAAAACAGCAGAAAATGATGATAAACAAATTTCTTCATAAAAAAGAGGTTCCTAGTTCGAGTATACTAGGAGCATTTAAAAAAAAAAAAAAGATAGACTAAAGGCTGACTACCTATGTGTATACTGAAACTATAGCCCAGACTCTAATTTTGAAGTTATAAAAAAATTATGGACAAAAGTTGATTAAAAAAGTTGATCAATTTTCATCAACAAAATAAATTCTTAAGTTTGTTGATAAAACCAATTTCATAATTAATGTTAACCTTAACATTCTCATTGAACACTAAATAAACCGTTAAAATCAAAACAATGTGATTTTGATAAAATTCAAAATCTCAAAATTAAATCATAATTTCGAATTTATTTAAAACCCTGAATGTCAGTTCACCCTAAAAATGCCAATTGATAGACGAATCCCTTCATTGCGTCATCTGCAAAGCTAGAATCGAACCTAGAGGCGTGCTTCCATTTTTTTCTCCGAACTTTATAATTTTGCTAGTAAACCATGTATCTACAATATCAGTGATAAATAAATGTTTATATTTGATAAGTTTATTTTCAAATTGCATGCGTAGTAAACCAATTTTACCACTCGATTTTATCTCAATGTATGTACGTTTTATAATTTCTACATCGAAATGCTTCCAAACCTGAATCACATTGTATTGGGAGCGAGCTAAATAATTACATTAGGCGGAGAGGTACTGTTCTTCATGTTATATATTAAATTTGGTTTGCCTTTTTCAGACACACTTATTTATGTATATGGATATATTGGCTAAATAAGAAATGACTAAAGATATATTGTTACATTTTATTTTATAGTTTGTTTCTTACTTTAATGAGTTTAGATAGTCCAGCTAAGAGACGTCGTCGACGATATGACTATATGAAGTATCTCCATAGCTTTTCAAAAGTAATGTTTATATATCACAGCTATGTACGTTATCACAATCTTTTACATGTTTATATATATTTGAATATAAAGAAACTACTTAAATAATACTTTATCTGCAACATGCCACATTGGAATATACAAACCCCAAAAAGCATGAGCATATCTCTCTGGATTGGTCACAATTTCACGCAAATGCATTATATTATGAGAAATTACAACTGGTACCACTTGTACATCCAATTTTCACGCAATCTACCACATTTCTAAACTTCTTATTAAATCTACCACATCTTTATTTGAAAAGACAATTTTACTCACTTATCTTCTTCTTTTTCTTTTCCTTTTCCTTCTTTCTCTTTTTCCTCTTCTCTCTGTTTCTCTTTCTCAAAACGGAAAAATGGAGATGGTTCCAGAGATGATGCAGGAGAAGGTGATTGACGGCGGCGACGGAGACGATGATCGTGGACAGCGACAGAGACGATGGACGTGGACGACAACGATGGTCGTAGACAGAAACTACGATCGTGAACGGCGAACGTGGTCACGACGGCGACGGAGGCGATGGTCGTAGACAAGACGACGGTGGACACGACGACAACGACGACGGCGGTGGCCACGACAGAGACTAAGACGATGACCGTGGACAAGACGACGATGGTGGACGCGACCGCGACGATTATCGTAGATAAAAACGGTAACAACGACGGCGGCCATGACGCTGACAGAGACAATAGTCACAATGGCGAGGGTGACAGTGGACACGATGGCGAGGGTGACAGTGGACATGATGGCGAGGGTGACGGTGGTTGTGAACACACCAGCGACGGTGGGTGTAAATGGAATCGGTGGATAAACATGGTTTCGTAGACGTAATGTAAATAGATAGTTGATGATCAAGGGCAATGTGCGAGCTGGAAAATCACACAATTGAATTTATGAAGATTCTTCGGAAATAGAGCTTCTTAGGGTTTCAAACACTCAGATAGATTACGAATTAAGGTTCTTAGACTGTTCTTATTTATTAGTTGAGAGCTGTTTTTGTTCTTATTCAATAAAGAATTTCGGATCCCTCATTTGTGAGGGGGTGCATGCTTATTTATAGAAAAATAGGTCGGTTTGGACGAAGTCAGTTGAGCCTTTAATGAGCCTCTATCTTCTGGGCTTGACCATTGGGCCGATTTGACGTATATTTTAGTCATTTTAGGCTTATCGATTCTTCTAGGGGAGATTTGACCCCTACAGTTAGCCCCCCAGTTCAACAGTTTAATTAAAAAGTGTTGAAGTAAGGGTGTCCAAATGAAGAATCGATTTCCGTTAGACTGTTAACGTGTTTGGCCGATGTTGCTGAGCCCAAGTGACATGGTTGTACCCAATTCGGCGAGCTGTCTGATGCGACGTTATCAGCGAGTCGATCTCAAACTTGCGAAGTCGCGAGCTGATCGCGCTCGTTATCCGCGAGCTGCTTAAAGATGAGAGACGACGAGATGGATGTGTTCCAAATCTGCGAGCTGACTGTTTAATCAATCGGCAAGCTGATTTGAAACCGTGAAATTGCGAGCCGACTTGACGGAATAAAGCTGCGAGGCCGCGAATTGATTTGATGAAGTTAGGAGCGAGGTCGCGAACTGATTTGATGAAGTGTCATTTTGCGACTACGCCTTCTTCTCGCCGTATGATCATTACGAAACTATAGATCGATCTGAACAAGTTACGAGGGCACGATTTGATCAACTTTAGAGACATTGCGAGGCCATGGCAATCCCTGAGAATCGTGGTCCTGAGAACGCGAAGCTCTGAAGTCGCGAATTGACTTAAAGGTGAGCTCGCGGGGTCGCGTTTCGAGCTAATTCAAAACCGCGGGATCACAAGTTGGTGTAAACCTCCTTGAAATCGTGATCTTCTAAGCCCAGATCTTCGGCCCATTTTGAAATGAGGCCCAACTCAAAACTTGATCCGCAACATGCCTATATAAAGAGCGATGTTCCTCAGATATCTCTCAAAATTTCCATTTCTCCGAAACAGGTACTCTCTCTCCCTTTTCTCTTGTTTTTCCTTTCAAGTTTTTGCTAGGGTTTTAGCCGTCCCATCACTTCGCCGCCGCCGTGTTCTTGTAAGAAAAACTGAAAAATCCCCTTTTTGATCTGAAAAATCATGTCGTCAACGAATTCAATCGTATCTGCGAGATCTGCCGAGCTCCCCGAGAGGGAAAGATTGATCTGGGAGTATTTCGATAATAGCGAGTCGCTAGCTGACACGAGTTCAAGTTGCGGTCAGTTTCGTGGTCGAGAGGAAGAGAATACTCCTGGTCGAGAGGACGCGAGTACTTTTGGTAGAGAGGACCGAGCTAGATGTAATTCTCTCCTTGCCGACTCGTTCTCCTATCCTACTCCCGTCTTAAGGCAAAGTCGCGAGACGAGGGGGACTGTTTAACAGACGCGAGCTCCAGGAACGGACTTCCAAGAGGGAGTTGGCACCTCGCGACCTTCGCAGATTGGCAAGATTCCTGCTGCTAATAAGCAAAGGTTAGTTGTTGAAATTCCACATCTTCATGACGAGTCGCTCAGTCCTGCCGAGCCGCCTCTCCAAGTAAAAATTGAAGAACGCAACTGGGCATACAACCCTTTCGTTGAAGCAGAAAGATTGGAGGCATAGATTGGATCCGGAGTAACCAAAGTCAAGAAAACGAAGTCGAGGCGAAAACAACGCCCACCTCCAGGCTCTTCATGGTGCGATGAGGATTCCCTGGCAACCCTTCGCCTAGAATGCGGAATCCCCGATGCGGTCAAGATGATTGTGCCATCCATTGGGCAGCGAGAAGACAACCCACCTGCCGGCACATTCACTGCGTATGAATGCTGGTTTAGGGATTGTTACCTTACACTCTCTATTTCAGTGACGATTCTGCGGTATATGTGGGTTCATCGCATCGCGCCCGCGCAGATCAATACAAGAGGAATTCGTCAACTAGTCGGACTTCTGACGCGAGCTGGCAAATGTGGCAAGCCCATCGGAGTCCGTCATCTTCATAATTTTCTCGAATTTCGTAAGAACGTCGACCCGAGCGGCAAGAAGTTATATAATCTGGCGAGCCGCCCCCAGTATAAGATTATTGACGGCTTTCCAAATAAAGACCATAATTGGCGACAATTCTTTTTCTTTGTGCCGATATCAGCCACGTCTGTCGAAGAAGAACACCCGGCGGTAGCAAAGTGGGGAACTCTTGGTAGAATTCCTTAAAGTTATCGCACGAACTGCCTCCTTTATATGCTTTATCTTAACGTGTTGTACAATTGTTTTCACAGCTCACAGACCGCTAGGCACTCTCGTCCCTGGAATCGACGACCTATTCAATAAGCTTAAGGCTCAGAAGTGTTTTTGGATCCGCCACTTCCATCTTCAGAGAGTTATTCGAGCTCGCGAGTCTGCTCTAAACGACGAGGAAGATTGTCTTTATCAAAGTGAGTCTGAACATCTCGACATCATGCCGAACCGACCCACTTTCCGCGATATCGCCAAGAAGAAAACCGCGAAGGCCAAGAAAAAGATCGATCCAAATGGAGCTACTCCTGTCGCCGAAACGTCAGAACGAAATGTAGCCAAGGAAAATACTCCTACTACAAATAATGACGAAGCGTCAGCTGTAGATGCGAGTGGTCTTTGGGCCGTCGTTCCTTCGCAGACAATTACCATTACTGACGAGCCCATCGAGTCCGAGAACCAGCTGATTCAGAAACGAAAACACTCCGCCTCTGATAAAGGCAAAGGCAAAGCTGACGATGCGAAGAAAACTCGTCGAGAGCTGCTGACTCTACGCTTAGACGAGCCCATTCCTCCAGGTCCACGATCCAGAAGGTCTGTCGAACTCTATGACGATCCGTCTGCCGCGGCCGCCTTAATGGCTAAGATCACATACCCTGGCGACAACATCCCAATCCTGGAAATGCTGATAAAGAGCGAGCTCTACAAGGAATTCGCGTCTCGCTAGGCCAAGGTAAATTCCCATTATTCTATATGTTCCATCTTGCTTCCTTCCTCATACTTCAACCCTTCTGCAGGCTGTCGCTCATTGCAACAGAATGATCATTGCATATGATCAGGAGGCGAGGTCTAGGCAGGCCTTTATCGATGAGGCCGGGAGGAAGGAAGAAGCCGAAAAGAAGCAAGTCGCAGATAAAATGAACGTACTCACTGCCGAGCGCGACGCGTATAAGAAGAGCTCTGATGACTTGGGCAAGCATCTTCAAAGAGTTGGTCTTGAAAAGAAGAATGACGAGGAGAAAATTGCCGAACTTGAGGCAAAGTTATCGGCTCTGAACTCGAATCGCGAGAGAGATCTTGAGGCGGCTGCTTCATGTGCGAGGCAAACCGCGGCTGCCGAGGTTCAAGCTCAATTGAATCGTTCTAACGAGTTGTTTTGTCGAATGATGAAAAAGCCGATTAAGAATATGGTCCATCTTTCGCAATCGAACTCTAACCTCCAACTCCTTGACGACATGGAAAACGCTGATGCCGAGGAACCTTTCGATCCCAAAGCCGAACGTGCTTTTCTAGTCGAGAACAAGGCGAAGCTGGGCTCTGCCTATGATGTCTTTGATGAGATAGTCGCCGAGTTGAGGAAGATGCTAGGTATGAATTATGTGGTTCCCATTAATGTAAGGGATATAGTTGTTTCTCCGCGAGTCGAGACCGTTGCTAAGTCTGTTGGTGTTAATGTAGCTTCTGGATCCAACGACGGTTCGCTGGGCATGCGTTTTCGAGGTGCTAGCGAAGAGCTAAGTGATAGCGGGTCGACTGAGATTAATAAGACTGTTGATCCCAACCAAGTTGCATCAACTGAACCACTGCGCGAGCGGCTCCTTCTGAACAGGATCCCAAAACTTAGAGGTGGCGGGTTCGGCTGGTACTGTTGCTCCAGCCGAAGACAAAAGGGTTGAAGAAGGCGAGTTGGTCGCCTAATCCAAATTGTGTTTAAGGTTTTTAAGACTTGTTTTTGTTTTGCCTATGGTTTTAAGACTTTTTATCGTTTCGCTGCCTGGACGGCTTTATCCAACTTGTAACATTTTACTTGCCTGGTTGGTCGAAACAAAATTTTAATAAACGGTTTCAAGCGACTTCTTTATCGTTTTAAGATTCGCCATTTTTTGGCGAGGCATGTTTGAGCTCGTTTTGCGAGGCCTGTTATAGTTCGTTACTTTGAACAAAATTCGGTGCAGACAACTTACGTAGAATCTCTGACCCGAATATAATCTCTGACCCGATTATATTTGCCAAGTTCGACCTGTGTTTAAGTATAACTGGGTTTTGCGAGACGAACATCCTGGTTTACAGGCATATTTCTGTGAATACATCCGCTCCAGTGATGAACTCTAAATTTGTATAGCACGCTTAATCCGTTATGGATGTATAGGTAAACTTCGCGATGAAGTGTTATATAGATCGCCATTATGGTCAGTAATGACGACGAGTTGACATAGATGTCGCGTTTAGACAATTAAGTCATTTGCGAATTGTCGTGTGTAAACAGTTAAGTCGTTTGCGAATTGTCGCGTGTAGACAGTTAAGTTGTTTGCGAATTGTCGCGTGTAGACAGTTAAGTCGTTTGTGAACTGATTGAATCGTAATAAACTTTTAGTTTAGTACACATCGAGTTTGGGAGTATGAATATACGGACCCACTCCCCCCCTTTTTTGAATAGGGGGCAACTGAACTCGTCCGGAAATAAGCTGCCTACGTACCCTGTGAAGGGATCAAGTCGCGCCGTAGTTACAGTCAAGTGACTTAGTACTTTTAGCAGTAGTACTTTTTTAGATGTCGCGTATTCCAGGAACGCGGGATCATTTTGCCTTTCATGTTAGCGATTTCGTAGACGCTTGGACGAACTACCTTTGTGATTTGGTAAGGTCCTTCCCAGTGGGCGCCGAGTTTACCGGCATTAGACTCGGCCGTATTCCAAAACACTGTGCGAAGGACGAGGTCTCCTTCGTAAAAACACCGAACTCGCACTTTGGAGTTGTAATACTTGGCGGCCGTTGTTTCATATTCAGTTATCTTGATAAGAGCTTGATCACGTCTTTCATTGATGAGGTCGAGCTCGTCGAGCATGAGGAGATGATTTATACCTTCCTATTCTGGAAGTAATCGTCGGCGAACTCCAGGAAAATAGACCTCGGGAGGAATCACACACTCTGTTCCGTAGACGAGGACAAAAGGTGTCTCGCCTGTAGCGCGACGGTGTGTGGTTTGATAGGACCATAAAACACCCTCGAGTTCATCTACCCAACGACCCTTCTTAGCGTCGAGTCTAGTCTTTAATCCGTGAATAAGTGTTTTGTTCGACCCCTCCGCCTGACCGTTGCCCTGTGGGCAGCGAGGTGTTGACTTGCTGACTCTGATCTTCCATTTGTCGCAGAAAAGTTCAAAACGCTTGGAAATAAACTGCGAACTGTTGTCTGTCACTATTTCGTAGGGCACGCCGTGTCGGCAAATGATATTCTTCTAGATGAATTTTTCGACATTCTTGTCCTTAATCGATCCAAATGCATCTGCCTTAATCCACTTGGAAAAATAGTCTGTCAGGACCAACAGGTACCGTTTCTGCCGAGATGGATGGAGAGGTCTGACGATATCCATCGCCCATCGCTTGAACAGATACGGCGAAGTGAGCAAACTCAAAACTCTGTAGGTTGATGGATGAAAGGACCATGACGTTGACACTTCTTGCACTTTGCCGCGAACAACTCGAAGTCTTTTATCATTGTTAGCCAAAAATATCCATGTCATTTAATTCGGGTGGCGAGTGAGCGACATTGTTATCCATCCATTTTGTATCACAACCATAAACTGTGGTCGCGTCGTCGATGGCGATATTGTCAATTTCATGCAATGGTGGCGGTTCCTCGCTACACGGGTAAGCATCCTCTGGTAATTCTTCGAGTTTTTCGGGGAGAAGACCACGGTCAAAAGTTGTATTATCCGGATCAAGCTCGTTGTTTTCTGCCATCACATCCGTCGTTTCATCTGCTCTGACTGCGTTGGACTGGTCGAGATCCATCAAAACTGGTTCGACAATATCTTTGGTTTGGTCGAGGTCCATCAGATCTGCCACGGGACGAGTAGCCGAGCCGTTGCTTAGATCCGCTCTCCGCTTTGCGGCTTGAGATCTCGTCAGCATGTTGACTTCCTTGGTGACCGCGATACTCGGTTTTTCGATGAACTCAACCTGAACGATTCTTTGAAGAGCTTCATCTGGCTGTGCCGACGAGCCAAGTGAAGCGAGGGCATTTGCTTGCGAGTTCTCTGCCCTTGGAATTCTTGTCAGGGTAAAAAATTCAAATTCCGTCGTTAATATCTTGACGAGGGTGAGGTATGCTTCCATGCGTTCGTCCTTTGTTGCATATTTGCCGTTGAACTGATTCACGACGAGTTGAGAGTCGTAAAAAGCTTCTATCCTTGTCATTTTAAGTACTTTAGCCAATCCAAGACCCGCGTGTAAGGCTTCATACTCTGCCTCATTGTTCGATGCTCTGAAACCAAGGCGGAATGACTGTTCCAGCTATTCCCCGTCTGGTGACGACAGTCAGATGCCTACTCCAGATCCGTGTTTAGATGACGAACCATCCACGTGTAATTTCCAAATTTGGGATGGATCTTCATTCCCTGACGAGGCTGCCGCCTCTGGTAATTCGATTAAAAAGTCAGCCAACACTGGTGCCTTGATTGTCGTCCTACTGCGATACTCGATATCGAACTCGCTTAATTCAATGGCCCACTTGGCGAGTCGCCCGGATTGAGTTGGGCTGTGGAGAATAACTCGTAGTGAAAAAGTACTGAGAACTACAATCGAGTGGGATTGGAAATAGGGTCGAAGCTTGCGAGCTGATGTAATAACTGCGAGTGTTAATTTCTCCTTCATAGGATATCTTGTTTCCGCATCGGTTAACGACTTGCTGACGTAGAAAACAGGCTTCTGCTCGGTGCCGTCTTCGCGAACTAGAACTCCATTGACTGTTGATAAGGAAACCGCGATGTAAATATAAAGCGGTTCGCCAGCAATAGGCTTTGTCAAAACGGGTGGAGTCGCGAGATATTATTTCAACTTCTGGAAGGCTGCTTCACACTTCTCTGTCCATTCGAATGCCTGTCGAGCTGCCACCTTTTTGTCTTTGAGTGTGTCATAAAAAGGCAAGCATTTGTCGGTAGAACGCGAGATGAATCTATTCAACGTTGCCACTCTTCCTGTCAATCGCTAGACCTCTCTTTTCATCTTCGGCGAGGCCATCTGGATGAGCGCATGAATTTGCTTCGGGTTTGCCTCGATCCCGCGACGAGTTACCATATAGCCAAGGAATTCGCCTGATGTTACGCCAAAACGGCACTTGGCCGGATAGCGTGAAGCACTCTGCGAGATGGCCAACATGGTCGTTCTCCTCGAGCGACTTGACGAGCATATCGTCTATGTAGACCTCCATTGTCTTGCCGAGGAGGTCCGCAAACATCCTGTTCACCAACCGTTGATAAGTAGCCCCAGCGTTCTTAAGGCCAAAAGGCATGACCTTGTAGCAATAGATCTTGCGATCTGTAATGAAAGATGTTTTATCGCGATCGCCAGGATGCATGAAGATTGAACGACAACAGTCTGTTCCCCGAGGTGGCCTCGAGGAGGCGGTCGATATGTGGAAAAGGAAAACTATCCTTTGGATACGCCTTGTTCAAATCCGTGAAATCCACACAGACTCGCCATTTGCCATTCTTCTTTTTCACGACGACTGGATTAGCAAGCCAATCTGGATATCTGACTTCAGAAATTGAATCGGCCTGCAAAAGTCTGTCTACTTCATCATTTACCGCTTGAACCCTATCTGGACCGAGTCGCCTTCGCTTTTGTTTTATAGGCTTGAAGGTCGCATCAACATTCAACTCATGACTGATGATACCGATATCAATCCCGGGCATATCCTCGGCTGCCCACACGAAAGTATCAACGTCCTTCTTAAGGAATTCGACGAGGTTGAGCTTGACTGCTTCGTCTAGCGATGCGCCTATCTCCACACATTTCTCCGGGGATTCCTCGTCTATGCAAACCAATATGACAGGTTCGAAGGTCGGAATCGCTCCTTCCTCTTCCCGGTATTTCGCGACCTGTAATTGCTATAAAACGTTCGAGAGCTCCTTGACGGGCTCCCTGTCAGTCTTAATCTTTTTTCGTTTCTCATTCGGGATCGGGGTTGCTGCCTGACTCCTTATTTTGTGCGCGGCCATGAAGCAAGATCGTGACGCCGCCTGACTTCCTCTGATTGTTTTGATCCCGATTTTGGTTGGAAATTTAAGGAAGAGATGGTATATCGAGGCGACGACATTCATCGAATTGAGCCAAGGGGTTCCCATTATCACGTTGTAAATCGACAGGTTGTCAGACACTGCGAACTCTATTATTTTAGTTACCCCTTCCGCACATACCGGAAGTTTGATCGTCCCGAGTGTCATTGTCGTCTCGCCATTGAACCCGGTCAAAGGTTTAGGATGGGATTCGACTTGAGCGAGGTCGGTTTCCATACGCTTAAGAGCGTCTATGAAAATGATGTCCACTGTGCTTCCAGTATCAATCAAAACGTGACCCGTGTCCCAACCTGCGACGAAGAGTCAGATGACAAGTGGTCGTCGTGAGGTTTGTCAATGTCATCAACCTCCTGCTCCTCAAACTGGATGACATCGTTTGTAAACTTGGATGGGTTTGGTTTGTTCGCCCCTATATCGGCTCGTCTCTTATTGTCCCAAGACGGGTTGTCTCCTTCTCTTGCATCGTCGAATTTCTCAAGTTGGAAATCGTTAACACTTATGTTTCCTCTGAGTTCGCCGGCGGCCAGCTTTGCTGCGAGTCGCATACTGAGCACTCTGCAATTAGCCGTTGAATGTCCGCCCATTTTGTGTAAGTCGCAATATTCGGATTCATCATACAACGAGTTCCTCGTCCACGTGTTGCCATTACTACGGCCCGGAGTGCCACTTCCGCGGCCTCGCCCTATTCCTCGAAAATAGCTGGGCGAGTCCCCCTGATAGTTATGGGCACCTTTAAAACCTCCCTCGTGCTGCACAAAGTTGCCCTGCTTTTTCTTTCCTGTAGTCGGGGCTTCCTGCGGATTAAGATTTCTGGCCTTCCCATACTTCTGGCCCAGAATTCTGGTTTCATCCTCGCTCTTTGCGAAACTATTAGCGCGATGAAGTGCGTCTTGAATGGACGAGGGCTCGTTAATTGTCATTTCCTTTCAGAAATCCAAATTGTACCACAGAGCTTTCCGCAACGCGCTTAGGGCGGACTGGTCGTCGATCCCCTTTACCTGAGTAAGCATCGCCTTGAAGCGTTCGATGAAAACTCCCAAGGGTTCGCTGGCTGCCTGCGACATGGTGTAAAGATCTGCCTCCGACGACCTGCGCTTGATTAAGATGGCATATTGCTTCAAGAATGCTTCGGAGAGTTGCGCGAAGTTGTCGATCGAATTCCTCTTCATTCCCGTAAACCAGTAGAGAGCTTCCCCCTTTGAGGTGCTCCACAAAGAGGAGGCAGTGACCCATGTCCCTTTCTTCAAGTCGGAAATTAGCTCGCCCCATTGCGATTGAGAATGCTCTAATGTGCTTCGTGGGGTCGCCCTTTCCCTCGTAAATAGGGACCCTGATCTTCCCCGGATCGAATAGACGCGCCTTGGTTATTCGCTCGGTAAAAGGAGTAGTGCGAGCTTCTTCAAGAACACGGTCGATTTCCGGTGCCTTGCTGGTTGCACGATGCACTTGTGATCGCATATCTTTGAGATCGCGGGCAGTCTGCTGCATGATGGCTTTGAGCTCGTCCATCTCCCTTTGCTGCGTAGCAATAGTTCTGCGATTGGTCGGAGCTTCGGCCTGCTCTGTCCATCGCATATTCTCCGCGATTTTGCCCTTATCCCGACCTTGGATATGACTGGTCGGTCGACTGGGTCGTGCAGCTCCAAATTCAAGTTCCTCCAGATCGTCTGCGATCTCAACAACGTCATCAGTCGCACCTGCGACGGGGACGGCCCCATCTCTGAGAGGCGTTGGTGTATGATCCCCGCGAGCCTTGCGAGCTGATGGCGAGGCCACTGGGGTGAAGCTGAGACTGGTCAGGGTGATGTGAAGCGCGACACGTTGAGGATGTCCTTGAGACTGACGGGCTGCCGACAAGGCTTTGATTTCGGCGGTCATATTACTATTGATGGTTTCCTGGTTCTGTGACTGCTCGAGCATTGATTTGAGCTGACTGTAAGCTTATGGTGTGGCCGGGTCGGCTGAGCCTGTATTGGTGATTGTCTGGTTTCCTGTCGGGACAGATCCGTTTGCTTCCGCCTCCAAAGCGGACTGGTTGTTTACGTTGGTTTGCCCATCCACCGCGGGCTCCCTCGGACCTGAACCACCGTCAGTCGGTGGAGATTGCGGGTTCGTTATTGACATCTTGCAAATTCGTCTAAGTGTTTGTTTTGTGTATGAAGCTAGTGTTGCGAGTAGCCACCCTCCTTCTAGCGCCAAATTGTGCGAGCTGGAAAATCACACAATTGAATTTGTGAAGATTCTTCGGAAATAGAGCTTCTTAGGGTTTCAAACACTCAGATAGATTACGAATTAAGGTTCTTAGACTGTTCTTATTTATTAGTTGAGAGCTGTTTTTGTTCTTATTCAGTAAAGAATTTCGGATCCCTCATTTGTGAGGGGGTACATGCTTATTTATAGAAAAATAGGTCGGTTTGGACGAAGTCAGTTGGGCCTTTAATGGGCCTCTATCTTCTGGGTTTGACCATTGGGCCGGTTTGACGTATACTTTTGTCGTTTTAGGCTTATGGATTCTTCTAGGAGAGATTTGACCCCTACAGACAATTGTGTTAATTGACACTTACTAAAAGATAAAATGTGGTACTCAAATATAAGAAAATTCAAATTGCGGTAGATTTTGTAAAGTTTTTGAAAAGAGTGGTATAGACTTAAATATTCTCTTATATTATCATAGTTAAGTAAAAAGGATGTGTAATATTGTGATAATGTGAAAAAAACCTTGTGGGATTATACAATGTGATAATGTGTAATTGTAAAAAGGATGATGTAACGAAGACACAAAAATACTAAAAATAAGAAAGGTGGGTGGGTTTAAATGTCATTTTACAAACGACCAAAAGAGGGAAAACATTAATAGCCAACTTGCACCTCAACTTGCACCTCAACTTGCAATTCTTTCCTTCCACGACAATGTGTACATATATTTCGTACTCATTATGATAATAAATTAATGATCAAATATAATCAATTTGTTTTTATTTTAACATATATTTTATCTGCCGAATATTATTTAAAAGGTGTCAAAGAATAGTAGCTACTTTTAGTTTTTCCTTGCAACTTGCATGCTTTGTTTTTTCTATAACAAGTTGGGATTTGATTACACCTCAACTTGCATTTTACGTACGATCATATACATTTATATATAGGTGTATTCAATTTTGAATTTGGTTTCACAAGTCTCGAAATCTTACTAGTTAATTGCAAAGTAACTAACACATTTTGCTTTTGGAAACTTTGAAAGTCTTTTCATCTTGTTCATTGGATTCTTTATATTAAACAACGAGATAATAATATAAAGTTAATGTTGATTTTGTTATTTTACATTTATTTCTTATGAGATAATATATAGGAGAAGGAAATCCGAGAAAGTGATAATTTTGACATTTGAATTATTGTAACGGTTCACGCATCCCGAAACTAATAAAAGACTCGAGGAATTTTATCACTTTGGTGGATAAAAGCAGCATTAATTTTAATCGATTTTTCGTGAATAAAAAAAAAAGGGCTAACTAGCTCAATATACACACTGAATCATTTACTTGTAGCTAGTGATGGAAAGTTGGTTGATGAAATGACAAATAATTTGAAAGTTTTTAGTTTCGAAAATTAAGAAAATAAATATAATGCTGTGTAATCTCCTTTTCTTCCTGCCAAATTTCAGTATTACCTGTCACCATTTATTTTTGGCATTGCATTTGATACATCATAATTAATTCGTTTGTTAAAAAAATATACATACAATTAAAACTCAAAAAAAAAAAAAAATATCACATTGTTATGACAAAAAAAAAAAAAAAAATCCACATTGAGTTGGAGACTTCGAGTTTATAATTGATCGATGTTATTCCATCAAGGATTGAACGCTCGATCTGATTATAAACTGATGGTCCGTTTTATTAAAATGACCAAGAAATTCCTTTGTTTACACATTTAAGAGAATGCAAATGATGCATAAATTACATAGTTGTACTCTTTTTATCCTCTCTTTAGATAAAGGAAAAACTGATCATATGAACCAGCACATGGGTTTTTGAATGCCCACAAATGTTCAGATCTCTTCAGTGAATCGCATGGCAATGACTATTAATCAAATGTTGGTAATATATATTATTATGTACGTTAAAAATGATCAAACTCAAATTAGAGATCATATGTAATCTCGGAAATATAGTAACAATAGCTGAATCATTATATCGTTTCATGATAAAGCAAAAGATCATACGTAAAACCTAAACAATCAATGTTTTTGTTTATTTCAGCCTACGAGAGAGAGACTATACAAACGAGTTCAAGAAGAAATGATTTCAAGGGTAAACTAAAAGTATCGTCGAAACGTACATTTTAAACAAACCCTAAAACCCTAACTTCCAAAAAACCAAAACCATCTTCTTCTTTTTTCTTCCGTACGTAGTTTCGAAAAAAAAATCCCCGAACTTAAAACCTCGAACCCAATCCCATCTCAAGAATCCCAAAAAATAAAAAAAGAAGATAGATTTTGATAGAGGGAATAGAAAACCAAACTAAAAAAATAAAAATGTAATTACGAGACTTTAGGAGATCTTGGCGAGTTTAGCCAACGATTGCAAGTTGCAACGTACAATAGTATCCGCAAAGCTACAAGTCTCTTCCATATCATTACCAACCGGTACATCAACGACGTATGACTCAATGACACGTGTCATCTTCTCCGACTCATGCACCGTCGTAACCGACCGGTAGTTTTGAAGTCTGTGGTCCCCACCCACGACGCTAAAACTGATGACGTGGCGATCATCGTCCATGATCTCAAGCCGCTCTAAGCTAAACGCAGCGGGGAGACCAGACACGACTCGGACCTCTCTGACCGAACCAACTTCGTGACCGTCTCTGACAACCACGTGGCAGCTTTTCACGAAGTGTTTGTAGTCTTGAGGGTGTTCGAAGCGGCGTAAGATCGACCACACGGCGGAAGCAGGAGCCTCGACGTCTTGTACCACGACGGAGAAACACTGAGAGGGACCCACCACGTGCGTATGAGAAAGCTCCACGTGTTCCGGTACGTCGGACATACCGCGCGTGAGGCTCACTTCTTGAAGTTGTTTGTAGATGACGGTGGCGTTGGCCGTGTCTCCGGCGGTAGAAGGTCTTTGAAACTGTAGCGAAGTTGGCATTTTAATAAAAGCAAGATCTTTCTCTCTCTTTGTTATTATTATTCTCTGGCTTTGGTTTCTCTCTCTATAGACAAGAAGTGGTTTCCTTCGTGAGGTTTGATGAGATATTTCTGTATGGATATATATATATATATATAGGTATATATATAGGGAGGTGGTTTAAGTAAATGTATATATAAATATGCAAGTATGTGGACAATAGATGAGAGAGAGAAGTTAGTTTGTGTTGGCTCGTCGGTTGTCCACTTGGAATTTGTTTGGAATAGAAGAAATTTGAAACTCTCTCTCTTTACATCAAGGACCGGCCCGGTTCCCCACGAAAATCAATGTTTTTAAAATCGGAACGGAGTCGAACCGGATTAAACCGAGAATCGGCTATTGGTCCGGTTCGAGTTAACTTAAACATTTAATTATAGTTAAACAGGATATAAAACCGGGTTGAACCGGTATCTAACCGGAACCGCATCAAACCGGGTTTAATAATTTTGTTAATTAAAATTTTTGTTTTTCGTATTATTTTCATTTAGTTATAAATTTTTAGCCAAAATTTTTATATAAAACCAATGCAATAGTAAACTTTGTCCTTATAAAATATTCTTAAATTATAAAACGTTTAAAAATTTAGACCATAACGCTTAAATTTGTTATAATTGTATTATTATCTATAATTTAGTTTTATTTTGCTATAATTTTTTTTTTTGTTTTTCAAATGTTTGTAATAATTAAAATGTTTGATTTGACATTTGGATAGATATGGACATATAAATAGAAGAAAAATACAAAACCAAATATATATATAAACTAATATTAAAAAATAAATTATTAAACCCGGTTAGACCATATTAACACACGACCTGAAAGTTTTACCGGTTTGGTCACCAGTCCAGTTTTAAAAACATTGACGAAAATCTTTGGATTGGCCCGGTAAAATAACCTGTTATTTATTTGAGGTTTGTTTTTACTTTAGTTATTTACCGAGTTCATTAGTAGTTGTTATCACAATACATGCGCATGTCAATGCAACCCCCATTTTCCATTTTTTTCTTTAACTAGATGTAATGTTATTCAAATAAATTAATTGTTTCTACTAACAAATACAAAATTTATATATTTTATTCTTTTTTGATAATCCAGACTTTTACCAGCCGACTAATTTTTCATGGTGAATATAACGTCAAGTAGTTCATTTACCGGGTTTTCAAATTGTTTCAAAGCGTGACGCCATTCGACTGGCAATATAGAAGTAAAAATGTTCCCATTAGAAATCGAACTCAGATTGGAAAATTTTACTTTCTTCTCCATATTTTTTTTACCATTAAATTACCACCACTTAGATATATTTGTCATTTCACCATAAACCAAACCATACTTCCATTGACCTTCGTATCTATGAATTTCTCATCTCCCTGATTGAAAATAACCATTTTTTAATTTGTTTGTCAGTGGTTTGAGCTAATTGTGGAACCGTTATAATTGTGTTTTCTCATATCTAGTTTATTGCTCTCCGGCCGAGTGATTTCTTAAATAACTACATAAACATTATCAGAAATTCAGAATCGTGAATTGTATATATAATTTTTAAAATAAAATTTGTATATTCGTAATGTTAATTCTTAATTAATTTTAAATTTAAAGAATTTTTTTTTTTACTATTTTAATCTTTTTAAAAGGACCAAGGAACAACCCTCATGTTACACTCTTCGTATTGTTTGAATAATGCAGCCCAAACACTATTCGGAAGAAAACGAGATCGTTCAAAATAATGAAAAAAAAACAAATCTAACCCATGCGCACTATTTCGTGGATGAAATTACAATTTGCAAAAGAAACTTTGAATATGATATATGGGGTATTTTTCTGAAAAAAAAGGATTAACGTTTCTAGAGTGTATATCAATAGAGAGCTAACTCCACACTGTTACTAAACATTTTAATACCATATTTTGAAGTCAATTTAAATTTTTTTATCCTAGATCCATGAATACGTTATATCTTACTTTTCTTCACAATTAGTTTACACGAGAAAATGCTTGCAAACTGACTGGAAAAAAAAAAAAAAAACTTACATAATAATTTGGACGTTACACAATATGGCAAGATCACTATGGTCCAGTTGGTTAAGCTACAATTTCCTTTTTGTTAGGATTTAAGAGCTGGATAACTTTATGTGTTAAACACTCTTTGAAAGAATCAAACACACTGAAAAACCTCAGAGGTTTCGCATGAATTCTTGAAACCTAGTTGGATGATTTCTTAAGGGAGACCTTAGTCTTTGTGATGACCTTATCTATTTTCTTTTGGTACGATTATTGGATATCTTTTTGGAGGATTGTGCATATCAATGGAACCTTCTGACTGTACCGGTAAATTCTTTAGCTGGCCAAAAATAACTATAGAACTTTTGAATATTCCAAGTTGGTGAAAATTCCATGTCATGGGTCCATCATAATTATCTTTCCTCATCTTGTAATCAACTTGAGCGTTTTGATAATACAAAGAAAGAATTAATCAAATTCATTTTCAACAAAGAAAGGAAGAAAGTAATAGACGAATTAGAATAAAACCAACTAGGCAGTTGCTAAAAGTAACCAACATACTTCAAGTCAGGAAAATTTTCGAATTGGAAATTTTTTCTTAGGTGAGTTTCTTCCACAAGCACATATTCAAATCAAATGTATGAATATATTGGACTCTTCAATTTGAGTGGTGGGCATAATAACAAAACACAATTGGGAAAAATAATAAAGGATTACTTAATGCATTAGTTTTTCCAACAACTATACAACTATACATATTCCCAACTAGTCCTACTTGTTTGATTAATACAAAATAAGATATCAATTTGCATTACTAATTTAATTCAATCAAACATTTTATAGAATAAGAGAAAGAAAGTAAGCTACAATTTGCAATTTGTTTGCACAATCCTCGATGTAAAGATTGTTCATCTCTTAAGCTTCCGGGTTAGGTCATAAACTCTCACCAATAATATACACATATTGCTAAGTATATTTGCAAAAACGTATCCTTCATAGATCACAATTTGATAAGGAAAATGTGTACTCTAGTGACTAGTAGCGTCACTAGTAGCAAAATAATAAGTATTTATGGAATAAAGATCCAGAGAAATAAATTCAAGTCTTCTCCCTTCCTCTTATGTTATTCATCAACTACATGATGGTAGAAAATCATATTTTCTTTGATGAGTAGAGTAGCATGGTGAAATATTGATTTATGTTAAAAGGAGGGCATGTAGCAAAAAAAAGATTCTGATATTACGATGAAAAGTTTGGGTTATAAAACCTATTGCGAATTAATGAGTCAAATGAATTTTGAAAGCATACTTTTTTTTTTAACATCCTTACATAAGAAAAATGAAGCATATCTTGTGCCATGTATGTTTAACACATTATGAATAAATGAGTTGATGAATCCAGACAAAATGA
Organism: Draba incana; assembly: GCA_963576765.1. Lineage (NCBI taxonomy): Eukaryota > Viridiplantae > Streptophyta > Magnoliopsida > Brassicales > Brassicaceae > Draba > Draba incana. The sequence continues at coordinate 7,680,960 of OY755202.1, read as the reverse complement.
AGCATATCGTGTGCCATGTTTACTTCCTTGATTGTAAAAGGATCCAATCAAGTTTAACCATCTGGTGGGACTCAAACCTAGACAAAAGGAAAATTTGTTGGATAGCATGGGAAAAACTAACCAGAGGCAAGAATGAAGGAGGATTGGGATTTCGTGATATCCAAAACTTCAATGATGCACTATTGGCCAAGCTCAACTGGAGAATATTAACAAAACCAACTTGCCTATTAGCGGAAATACTGTAACTTCACCTCCTTCTTGGAATGCAAAACTCCAACCTCAGCATCTCATGGATGGCGGGGTATTATTATTGGAAAAGAGCTACTCAAAGAGAACCTAGGGACTGTCCTTGGCAATGGAATAAATACCAAAGTCTGGCAGACCCTTGGTTATCCCCCAAATACCCCTTGCTGCCAATGGGACCATCACCAAAGGACAATAGGCATATGCTGGTAGTGAAACAACCATTTTTAAAATAATTAATCCGAATTAATAATCACATAATTATTAATTCTCAACAATTAATTAACAAACAATCATCAGCGGAAAACACATAAGCACTTTTGAGACTAATAATCCAATAAACCAATTAAAACAATGATTTCAAATATCAAATTTTCCAGAACTACTAGCAACCTAAACATCATGTTTTAGATTCCAACACATAACCAAATAACCTAGAGATCATAATCATCCTCTTCTCCTTGCCATGATTCCACGATCACATAATACTTTTACCTGCATCACATGGGAAAAAAATGCGTAAGTATTTCATAAATACTTAGTGAGGCGGTCATCCCGTCTACCAGCTACATAATAAGGACAATGCATGTCAAATACTACACAATCAACCAACATTTTCACAACGTTCAACTTACCAAAACAAGCACATTAACCAAAATATGCAACTCAACAATCAGTGTCGATCAACACTCTCCATGGTGTCGATCGACACACCAAACTCAACCACAAAAAAAATTACAACAGGGTGTCGATCGACATTTCCTCTAGGTGTCGATTGACACTCATCGCTGAAACCTAAATCGAGCCAAATCCTCACGTGGCTCGACTCTGTTTCATCAAGCGATCCACTCACATCGATCAATAATACGATAAACACACAATAACCACGAAACAAATAATAATCGCTATGAGTTCCATCAAAGTCAAACAACAACAACCTAACATACGCTATCCATAACCACGATCGCGCACTCACCTTAGCCTAAGATTAGCTGAACACAAGGACACACGAAAATTAGAGCCTCCTACTGGATCCAAAGCTACTGGTTCTCCTTCTCAATCACATAGGACTCACCACAATAGTTTTTCTCTAAATTGAATCAGAATTTCTGAAAAACAGAAACGACATACTGACTTCGAATGACCATAAAAGATGGATTTTTCCACGGAATCATGATCTAAAACATGATTCGGAAAATAGACACAAAGAGCTTTCCAACAACATAAGGATAGTTGCCTAAATCGCTCTAAAACTCCGGAAAAACGCCCTCGAAGTAGTCTTATTATACACCTGATTCTGCACATACCTCTCTCAAGAAAACAAAGATATCTCTTAGTGTACACAACTGAATAACAAACGGATTTTCCTCACGGCTATATAAGAGATAGAAAAACTTACCCATGAAATTTCATCTCAATTCGATATGTTCTTCATGTCCGTTTGGATACTCTACAAAACGGAACACAACTGTCTCTTTCTCTCTCAAACACCAAATCGCGTAGGAAACACCTAAACCTCTCTCAACCTCTCTAATCATGATTTTCTGCCTTTAGGCACAAAAAAATGAGGCTGCTCACCCTTCAAAACATGAGTCTAGGGTTTCCATAACCCAAACCGACCCAAATCGGACAATTAAAATCGAACGAAATCTGATTCAATTAAACTTGGTGTCGATCGATACACTACTATGGTGTCGATCGACACCACCCAAAAATAACATTTTTTGGTTGCAGTTGTTACATGTAGCATAACTTCTCCACCCAAATTCATGTATATATGTGGAACACTGAGAAAATCAAAGAAGTATGCCCTGAAGTGGAACCAACTAAAACCAAGTGGGCTAGGAGCTACTAATAAGATCGTATGGCTTGGACACCCCCTCAGAAGTCTACACAACAATATATGGCTACCACACTACAAGGAACAATAAAGAAAACCAGTCAATATAGAGGGCACCACAAAGCTTCAAATGAAATGCAGGTATATAGAACATCAAAACATCTCAAAAATTCAAAACTCTTCCTATGGAAAGTGAGGTATATAGAACATCAAATCATCTCAAAAATTCAAAACTCTTCCTATGGAAAGTGTAACACCCAATTTTTTTTTTTTTTACTAAACATTTATACTGCGGAACATAAACATTTAAACCAACTTAATACTTCCATAAACTCCATAAAATAATGAAATCCTTTAAACAACATTAAAGTCAAATACCAAATTCAGAATTGAATAAATACTAGCAGCCTAACCAACTGGTTCGCTAGTTTAAACAACATAAACAATATACCCTATCATCCTCTTCTCTCGGCCTCGATTCCAAGATCACACTTTTCCTTACCTACAACTCAAAAGGAACACGGGAGCTGCGTGAGTATTATCATAAATACTCAGTGGAGCGGTCATCCCGCCAACAGGTTACACAAACCGTATTTAATGATAAATAACCAAGTTTATCCATTAATTAAATATCCAGATAAAACAATTAAACCAATTCCTTCAAATATCCAGATTAACAATTAAACCAATTCCTTTAAATATCCAGATTACAATTAAACCAATTCCTTTTAACATTACTTTCCACAGAAATTTGGCAAACAGAAGATTGGTGTCGATCGACACGCCACCTTGGTGTCGATCAACACTCACTCATATGAGCATCATGTTCATCGCATGGTGTCGATCAACACAGCCACAAGGCGCCGATCGACACTCTGCTCCTGAACCCAGATTTCGAGCCTGTCCTCACTCGGCTCATTCTCGGGATACTGCAATTACATGAATCACACAACACAACACTATTCACACATGAAACAAAGACGAAACAATCAATAACATGCCCAAAACATCAATCAATCCATTCATCATTCAACATAATCAATTTCTTGTTTTTCCTAAGCGATCACGCACTCACCTTTGCGTTTTAGAAACGAGATGGCTAAGAACACAAACAACGCGATCTCTACAACCTAGGAACAACCTCTGGTTTGCACCGGAATCACCCAAAACACACTACGAACGATCTCGAGAACGAAAGAACGAAGAACCCTTGATAACTCGAACGATTCGCTAAACAACGATCACTAAACCTCCCAATCTCCTTACAAACTTTCACTTTCTCTCATAAAACTTCTATCAAGACGGCTGGGTTTTATCACGCAACCCTAGGCATATAAATACTCAAAAACCAAGCCTAAACCGCGATAAAAAAAAACAAACAAACCGAACCGACCAAATAACATGGTGTCGATCGACACCCTTACCGGAAAGCACATTTTTGGTTTGGGATGTTACAATTCTCCCCCACTAAACTGGATTCGACGTTGTATCCCAAGACATAAGTCTACGCAAGACTACACTCTGGCCCGCACCGACCGATACCACAAGAAATTCTCACAAAATCTCAAAAGTCCACCACCACCCCACCCTCTACACACGTTTTCAGACCTTTCTTACGTTTTTAAGTCATCCTCACACACACACACCCTAGGGAAACACCGTCCCTTCGAGAGAACTACCGTCTCTCAGCACTATAGAGGAAACCACCGTCCCAATATAGACTCTCAGTACTATAAAGGAAACGACCGTCCCTAGTATCAGTACACAGGAAAAACACCATCTCCTGGAGAGAACCACCGTTTCTCAGTAGGTATACAGGAAACCACCGTCGCCGATACACACTCTGGAAAGCCACCGTCTCCAGATAATGAGTCATACGTAATAAATTCTAAAACGCCTACCCATATCATCAATAAAGACCTAAAATCTACTCTAACAGAAACGCGCAAGGATCCTAGCCCGGAATACCATAATGCAATGTTTCCAAATCCTAACTAGGTCTGTCCAATTGATCGTACAACAATCAAACAAGAACATGTACAACCAGCTGTAGACCCAGAGTTGGATCGATCGATTGTGCAACAATCAAACAAGAACATGCACAACCAAGACAATACATCCGATATCCTGATTGTTGAAAACGAACGCACAAGAAACATCATCGAGGTATGTATTCCGTCTCATGAAATCTCCCTTAAGCTCTGGCTCTATATAGGAAAAAAAAAATGTTTCCTTAAAGTAATCAACACATACGTGAACAAGCACCTGAAAACTAGGAATACTTTCCTTGATAATAACAAGCAATAACCTAATCTAGCAAAACAACTCTACTCTTACCAAACACTTGGCTAACACAACCAACTCCCTGAAGATCCACACCTCAACATCGAAGCACAACATTAAACCAAACTCCTCGCACGCCCCAAATATCTATTGCTCTTAACTCAATCTACACCTGACACCCATAGGACGCATCATGTGGCCCATTAGGAAAACATACCGCTCGCACTCTCGGAAAGCATCCTTCGAGTCAACGGTACCTGAGAAACTCACATCCAAACTCAACATACAGGAGAATTCACCTCTCCTCAAAAACACAAGAGTTATTCGGGACCGCAGTCCCTAAAGCAATAAATACCGAGCACTGAACCACGAAATTGGAACTGCCCAACAAGGGTCCAAATCCACTCTAGATGCCTCAGTGTAACCATCCATCAGCCGATACACTCGCCTATACACTTGAATGTCCCATTCGGAGAGACCTGAAAGGCTGAACCGACTGCCTCAAAACAACTCCCGACTCAGATTCTTTTCCAGGGCCACACTAACATTCTATGCACTTCTGAACGCATAACGATACGTACCCTACGCCAAAATTTCGATAATTCCCCTTGTCTGGATGTGATGGTAACGCGTGAGACCAAGATCTCCTAAAAAAAAACTGTTTTGCCATCCATTGCGATGAACATTAAACCTTCAGATGCTTCACTCTGCCTTCCTCCAACCAACAACCGGCGCTCCTCCTAACCACACTTGCTCGACTTCGCATACCACTTCTGTTCCCGAGCCTCTCTTGAACCTAACGCAATAAACTTTATGCTCCTCAGGATTCCTCCAATAATCCAAGATATAGGCTCTGAGTATGAAACGAACACTTCCCAAAATTCCTTGATCACGTCGTAATAATCTCGTGCATACCGCAGGCGCATTTGTCAAGCCAAAAAGCATAACCACAATTCGAAATGCCCGTTACTTGTCTAGATTCGCCCTGAACCTTCTATGCAACATTTTTAATCCAACCGGGCCTGGCGGTCGATCGTACAACAATCAAACAAGAACATGTACAACCACCCGTCAGTCCCGATTTGGATTTTACAAATGCTACATCTGTTACCAGAACTCCATTCAAGGCCTAGCCTGACCAACGATACTTCGACTCACAAGTCGAGCCTCCCGAACCGTCTATCACCATCCAAACACTTGACCTATCCAGTCAACACAACTCAAGATCCTCACCCAATCCTCATAACCCGTCCGACATAGACTAAAATTCTGACCTGACTTGGCCAATACCACACGAGATCCTCCCCTGATCTCAGAGGCTTTATCTAATCCACACAAGAAAACATATCACTCGCACTCTCGAGACGCATCCCTCGAGCCAAGGGTATCATGGGAACGCTCCTCCCCGTAAGAGATCTCACATCCCTTGTTATTTATCCTGGGAACTCACTTCCCAATAAGTATACAGGAGAACACACCTCTCCTCTGATTAGAGCCGCCTCATGTGGTATAGTCTCGATATTCCCAACCTAGAATATCCTTAAAGTTGAAACGATCCACACTGGTCCACACATATAAAACACATCTAAGAACCACACGCCTTATAACTCATATGAAAATAAATAAGGAACACCATCTTATAAATTTTCAAAAATGTATATCGTTTCAACACCAACGAAAATACAAAAATCCAGAACAACAACGCAAAGCTGAAATTCTACAACTGAAAAACAAATGAAAACAACTGCGATAAAAGAATGATTCTCAATCCTCGAACTGATCTCCCAGATCCTGCTCCAAAACTGTCGCCGCAACAACCCGCTACTCTACTACTCATAACCCTGCTGTGCTCCACCAATATGAGCCAACGACTGCTCTGCCGCTACCTGAGCCAATGGCTGCACTGCTATCGGATGAACCACTGCAAGTGCCAATGGCTGCAACTTGGGACACATCGGCCTGATATGCCTTGGCTCTCTGCAATGGAAGTAAACCTTAGTCCCCCTGAAAAACTTAGGACAGTTTGCCACACAATGCTCTGAACTCCCGCATCCGAAACACCCATGAGTGCCGTAACTATCTGAACCTGTCCTAGAAGCGTCATCCCATCTCCTCTTCTAAACCAGCGCAGGCTTACCACCTTTGCCAGAACCAGGTCCGGAGCTACTCCGCGGTTGATGTTGCTGCCTCGGCTGAACAACAGGAGCAACTGCCACTGAAACTACTGCGGCTGACTGCCCTCTCAGATCCTCTTCGATCCCTCCAGCAACCTCTACCAGCTTTGCCCTCGAGACATACTCCGTCACTCTGCATCTGGTCCTCAAATCCGGCTGTAGTCCCCTCAGGAACCTTTAGACCTGCGTCTGCTGATCGACCATGCCTCCACCCGAATAAGCCAGTAACCGACCAAACTCAGCGTCATACTCGCGCGCTGAACGATCTCCCTGGACCAAATCCACAAATCTCGTCGCGAGACAATCTAAAGCCTCCTAAGGAAAATATTTGGCGTTGAACTCAACCACAAATTCCCCCCAGGTCCATACTGCACTAGGCCTCCTGACCTCAATATCTCTCCACCACGCATGCGCATCACCACTCAGATAGTGGATCGCCAACTCTACTCGATACTCATCAGGGCAACGAACCGAGCGAAAATTGTGCTCCACCCGCATCCGCCACTCATCCGCCTCCTCGGGGCTGACACCACCCGAAAAGAACTCCGTACTCATTAGACGCATCTGCCTCACCATCTACAGGTAAGACGGACGCACCTCTGGAACCACAACCCGCGGCTGTGCCTCTGCCACTGGAGCCTGAACCGGAACTGCCGCCGGAAACCGCTCCAACAACTGCACTATAAAGCCCTCCATACGCTCCCAACGATCCTGAGATGGAATAGCACCCACACCTGGGCCCACTCCTCTGCCAGGCATACCAGCGCCTCTCCCGACGCCCACAACACTCTCACTAGCATTACCACTGGCCTCTCCCAAGGATCCCACATGATGCGTAGGAGTCTATGATGCATGCGTAGCACTCGAAGACAACTCAACCACTGGTCCACGACCTCTACCCCGTCCACGACCTCTAGCTCCTGAATCCATCCCACTGCACCCATACAGAACAGGATACTAAGCTACAAGAAGTCACAATCAATCACAACAAATTACCGCGGAATCATTTTAAAAGGCCGAAGAGGATGATACTAAGACTCTATTACATTGACTAAACACAAAAATAATAATTTAAACACATAGTCTCAGACATCACATTCCATTGTCCTAAAACCGTCTAGGCTCTGATACAAAAATATAACACCCAATTTTTTTTTTTTACTAAACATTTATACTACGGAACATAAACATTTAAACCAACATAATACTTCCATAAACTCCATAAAATAATGAAATCCTTTAAACAACATTAAAGTCAAATACCAAATTCAGGATTGAATAAATACTAGCAGCCTAACCAACTGGTCCGCTAATCTAAACAACATAAACAATATACCCTATTATCCTCTTCTCTCGGCCTCGATTTCACGATGACACTTTTCCTTACCTACAACTCAAAAGGAACACGGGAGCTGCGTGAGTATTATCATAAATAGTCAATGGAGCGGTCATCCCGCCAACAGGTTACACAAACAATATTTAACGATAAATAACCAAGTTTATCCATTAATTAAATATCCAGATAAAACAATTAAACCAATTCCTTCAAATATCCAGATTAACAATTAAACCAATTCCTTTAAATATCCAGATTACAATTAAACCAATTCCTTTTAACATTACTTTCCACAGAAATTTGGCAAACAGAAGACTGGTGTCGATCGACACGCCACCATGGTGTCGATCAACACTCACTCATACGAGCATCATCTTCATTGCAGGGTGTTGATCGACACAGCCACAAGGCGTCGATCGACACTCTGCTCCTGAACCCAGATTTTGAGCCTGTCCTCACTCGGCTCTTTCTCGGGATACAACAATCACATGAATCACACAACACAACACAATTCACACATGAAACAGAGACGAAACAATCAATAACATGCCTTGTGTTGATTTGAAGTCAGTGTGTCGATTCTGTTTTTTAGAAAATCCTAATTCGTTTTAGGAAAAACCCTAATGGTGAGTTATAGTTGATAGTGAAGGAGAATCAGCAGCTTTGGGTCAAGTAGGAGACTCTGATTTTTGTGTAGCCTTGTGTTCATTCGTTCTAGGCTAAGGTGAGTGCGTGATCGTGGTTATGGAATTGAATGTTAGGGTTATCGATGATTGAGTTTGTGGAATTGTTGTGGATTGTTGTTGATTTTGTGATTATGCATGATTATTGCTGATTATTCATATTATTATGGTAAAGTGATTGTGCGGTATGTTGAATGATTGCGTAGTTTTGGCATTCTTTTTTCTTATTATGTAACCGGTAGACGGGATGACCGCCTCACTGAGTATTTGTGATAATACTCACGCAACTATTTTTCCCATGTGTTGCAGGTAAAAGAAAAGTGTGATCGCGGAATCATGGCGTAGGAAGAGAATGATTAGGGGTTGTATTGTTATTGTAGTTCTAGTGGAACCTGGTGTTAGGTTGCTAGAATAATTGTTTGGTTAGTTGGAATTCTGGAAGTGAAATTGGAATTGGTTTAATTGAATTAAATTGTTTTATTGGAATTTATGGATTGATTTATTGTTGGTTATTTTAATGGATTCAATATTTAGAAATTGAGTTATTGGTTTTCCGCTGGTTATTATGGTTTTGAAATTAACCGTTGAGAATTGGTATTTATGGAAATACTAGATTCGGGTTAATTATTTATTTATTTATTTACTAAGAAAAAAAAAAGGTCCGGCTGTTTCAGATTGCTCGGGATCGAACAAATAGCAGTTACGAAATGGGATCAAAGCTGGAATCAAACGTCCAATTCCCTCTCATGGCAGATGCTCTAGCTGTTCGAGAAGCTCTACTCCAGGCATCGATCCGGAACCGCCAGAAGTGTACTCTATCATCGGATTCTCAATCGTTGATCAGACTCATCACCACAAAAACCTTTCAAATCAAAATCAACTCGTCCATGATATCATCAAACTTTCTCTTGATCTTCATGTCTCTTTTATTTACATTGATAGATCTAAGAATCATGTCCTAAACCTTGTTTCTCCCACATCTGGTTTAATCCCGGTTAGTTGAATGAATTTTAATTTTTCGACCAAACAAAAATGAATAAATGAGTTGTTGTATTTGACAAAATTCAAAATTTCCTTCTCCTCGAGCATTATGGTAGGACGACCTCAATCATTTTAATACACTTGAATACAACTCGCGCGATACTTTTTTTTTACAATTTTATTAAATTTAGTGAAAAAAATCAGTAATTTATTTTATGTTTTTGTTATTTTGTTGAATTATATATATCATGGTGGAAATCTCAATCTCCACATGTGATATGGTAAATAGATCATATATCATTTTTTTTGTAAACTTTTATTTTTATCGCTAATAATAAAATACTCAAATTGACATATTCATGGCGATAAAGACAAATATTATGGTCTAAAACTTCATTTTTTACATGTGATATGCTAAACATATGATAATGTGACCATTTTTTTTATGTGTGTAAATTTATATTTCTTATTATATATTTAAAGTAGTGGTATTATAACACTTTCAAAATTTTCTTTTATACTTCTATAAAATTCAAACATAACACTTTGAATAAAATCGTATATTCCAAATTTTGTCCTTATTATCTCATTGTATATTCTAACTTTTTACCTTATTATCACATCTTTAGTAAGATGCTTCAATATCTTTTTAGTGAAATAATAAATCTTATTTCTCTTTAGATTACTGACCTCTTAACAATCGTTTGATATTCACATTATTTATTTTTTTTCTTTGATTATTTGATGTCCTTTATCTATGTTTTATGTATATTCATTTTACATATTTCTAATTTCAGAAATCAAATATGTAAATTTTCTTTTTCTTTTTTTTTGATAAAAACATATATTTATTGTAGTAATTTTGTTTTGACAACAAGAAAATATTCAAATAATCTTAATTGTTTTATTTTTAATCATTTATTGGCTTATTTTTGTTTTTTTCTAATTAAAAAATTGAGTAGTTATAAGTAGCAATAAATATACACAAACATGAATTAAATGAAATATAAGATTAAAAATAATTGTAAAAAAATGATTTTGCCTATGTGGACACGGAGAGAAGACTTTTTTATTATATACTAGATGAGAGCCCGCGCGACGCGCGGGTAGTTTCAATTAAACTTAGCCAAAACAGAGAATCGTTTACTTTTGTGAAGATACAAATGTTGTTAGTGATTGAGAATTGAGTTATAGATAACAAAATGTTTTCCTACATGTGAGTGATACTGGTATGTGAGCTTCTTGGTTTTTAAACGGTTAAAGCTTTTGTTTTCCCCTTCTTCTTGAGAAGTTGAAGAGCTTCTTGTTTATAATTTTTGAAGAGTTCCTCTTCTTCTTTCTTCTGGCTCATTACTTCTTATTTCTTTCTCCTTTTGAAAGAAATAATCGATGAAGGACAAATGCTAACATTTTGCATCCATTTGTATGTAAGACTCACTACCATATGAACAATAAGAAAGACAGAGACAATAGCCACAAAAGAGATGTATCAATAACCCCATTGACATCTTGAATCCAATGCTTGACTGTATCTAATCCTTAACTGTGAAATCAATCTTTGAAACTGCCACATTAGTAAGACTCTCTTGCTCTCAGAGTTCGACCAGTAGAGACCAAATGATAAAAATAGCAAAATACACACACACACACACATCGGCATTTATTTTATTTAATGCATTTTTTATCGAGCTATTGATTGACAAAATTATCTCAGAGACTGTACGAAGTTCTTATGAACTTAAAAATAGCCACGTTCATTCACAATCTCGTGCTTTATTATACAACATTACCAATCTTTTTTCAAAGAAAGACATGTACGCCGTTAAGATATAAATTATATGGATAGAGTAGAATTTTTCTCAGCTCAGGTGATGACTGAGAATCCAAAGAAGGTTAATGTACGCAATTCTTCAATCTGAATTTACAAGTTTTAGAAAAGCTTTCTTTTGCTGAATACATACATTAGTGTTTCATTTGTTATCAGATCTTGCAGCCAATATGGATGTGAGCTGTAGCTTCTGGTGTCTTTTGTACATGTAGCAACCTGAATATTATGTAAGCTTTGGTTTACAGAAAATCACCTAATTTTTTTTTAGGAAAGCACTATAGTAAGCTCCATAAACTTCCACCACGTTGGTCTGTAACAACAATAGGCACAAACTGTTGATAGTATATTATTAGGTTTTCCGTTTTTGAAATGCGATTATGAGTTGTTAAGTCTGAAGTTGATTAAAAAATATAAAATTAATTTGGATAAGATAAAGACAGAGAGGAGGCTTACTTAGAACTTGGAGACCGATTTTGCTGAAGTTGCTTAATAGATTAAGTAAGCATTCCGTTTGAGGTTCCTAACACAAAACTTGCAACAAACAAGATTTATCAGGATCACAAAGTTTAATTGGTTTCAATAAATAAGACTTGTCCTTTCATTCTTCTCAAGGTAATCACTAATCTTTGGTTCTCATGTTAAACTTGAATGCGTGATGCTATTTATTTAAGAAGAATGAAAGGAAAAATGAACAAGAGAGTTTTAGGCTGAAATGAGAGACCTTAAAGCCAGTCAGATCTCATAGGTAATAAAGGATGATTAGGATGCAGCTTGAGCTTAAGGACCATGATGCAAATGGTAACTTCCTAGGTTGGATTTCCATGCCTCCCCCTTGGTAAATTCCCAAAGAAGATGATGGCTGCATCCAGAATAGTCCTCTCCGCATTTCCACGCCTCCCCCATGGTAAATTCCAAGTAATTACAACTTAACCAAGCTTTAACAAGAAGAAGAAACCAAAGATTCATTACTTTGTTAATTTATGTCTTTTTATTTATAGATGTCAAGTAATTACAACTTAACCAAGCAAGAAACCAAAGATTCATCAAGTTCTTCTAAACAAGTCAAAAAATGTTTCTCCACCATCACCATTACTATTCTCTTCACTACCACTCTCTCTTCTTCCATTATCTTCTTCAATATCAATCTCAATTTCATCATTTAGAGGCGGGATCGAACCGATGTTATTGTATGTTTCAGACAGATATTCTTCGACCCTCAACGTGTATTCATCTTGAGGGCTGCTAGATGAAGCTCCTGCTCTGAATATGGACTCTGCTTGGTCTTTGGAGTTTATGGTGATTTGATTTAGTGAAGTCATCGATGAGCTCCTCAACAGTGTTCCTACTGTGATTTCGTCTCTCTCGTCTATTGTTGCTGTGTCGAGAGAACAAACTGATCTCGTGTGCTTAAACCTCTCTTTCACTCTCTTGCATCAACTGTGAAGTGAGTCTCTTACGCTTTCTGCTATTACGGCTTTCTTGCACCGAGATCCCATCTATTTAGTTTTGATGAACAAAGTTTCATCATTGACCATGATTGGCTTAATTATAAGATTATGGAGCTTGTAGATATAGGAAAGATTTAGACGAACCTGAGTGACAATTACATTGAGAGGCACTGCACCAGAACTGAACAAGAACTCTGCATTTACCACAAAGAAAAAACCGTTAGAGACAGCTGGATGGTGTGAAATTTTGTGTTTTTGAAACACACCCAGAAATTAGCCTGCTCGATATCATCACATGGTTCTCCATGAAGCAAGATCTCTCCTTGATTCCCCACTAACAAATGAAAAAAAAGGATCTATTCAGATTCTTACATAGCTGATTTAAGTATTGATGCAAGTACTTATAAGGTGGTCTTACCAAGAACCAGATGAATGTTGCCATCTCAAATGCATTCTGCATTAACATGAAGTATATAAGGATCATATTTGTGATTAAACATGGATCATGGCGTGTAGAACTGAGAAACGAAAGGTTTTTTGGTTTACCTGAAAAATGATAAACTGTATCAACCGTAATAGAATTTTAGGTTTCTCAAACCAGAAGAGTCCATCGCGTGGTTTGACTTAAGCCCCACCAGATGTGCCCGTCTGCTGCTGCTCCTTTACTTCGAGAGCAAGCTTTGAGACAACGTGCTCAAGTTTGGTTCCAACCAACATGACAAGCTAACAAAAAATACAAACGCATGCTTCGAATGTTAATGCCTAGATCAGAGACAATGTGATCATGGAAACGCTTAAATGAAACCAGATCCGATTAAATTCGAAAGTCATATGCAAAGAAACAAAAACCGAGAAGTTTTGAGTCGATTTTAACCAAATTTTGGTGACTAAAAAAAAAACTTATGTTTAACAAATGTAATGTGAATGAACATTGTTCTGTAAAGTTCGCCACAAAAGGGAGCTTGATCAAAGACAGTGAGGGATACCTGAAAAGACAGAAAGAGGACGATGATAGGGGAGAGAGAGAAGGATAGAGAGGCCAAAAATCGCCAGAGGAAAATTCGCTATTGTCAATGCCGTCTCTCTTCTCTCTCTCTCTGAATTTTGAGAACCGATCTTTTTTGGGCATTAGTATATGGAGGCTCTCTCTCGAGATTGATTGAATGGTCCAATCATAAGTTTCTGAATTTTAAACGCATTTGATAGGATTATTGAAATCGGAGTTGAAACGGTGAGGATGAAAAGCAAACGAGAAGGAATGGGAAGAGATTGGAACCGAAGAGACGCCCGGAGAATCCATGAAGCGTTTTGCTTTTTAATTAGGTTTTTTATATTTATGGACATGTGTCACTCTCTCAGCTATGCCGCGTGTCAGCTCCTAGAGACTGCTGGCCAAGTGTTATAGAGTAGATATATAAATTTTGGCATGAAGACATGACATGTCTGTGTATGATTATTGAAAGATCGGTCGATAAAAAAAAGATGGAACGAAAACAAAATATATAAAAATTAAGCGGAGAAAATTGAAATAGTATTTATAAAAACTAACTTTTCTTTTGTGAAAGCAAATACTTGATCATAGAATTTTCTTAAGCTATTTTGAGAGATCATTTATCCATTCCTATATTTCAACTAGAATATAACTCTCACGATGTTTTGTTTTACAATTTATTAAATTTTACGAAATTTTTTGAAATTAAGTATATATTTTGAATATTTTTGTTATTTTCTTGAACTATATATATAATGGTGTAAAACTTTATCTTTACATGTGATATTTTGTAACATCGCAAACCAATTTGTTGAAATTGGTAACGGGTGTCGATCGACACCAAGTTTCTGAACTGGTTCATGGTCGATTTTTAATTGCGGTTTTGTTGCGATTTTTGGGAGAAGCCCTAGGATCGTGTTTATAACACGAGCAGCTTCTTTTGGCCGTGTTTTTGGCAGAAAATCTTAGAGAAAAGAGAATAGAGAAAATCCTTTGAGGTTTGAGGGTTTTTTGGGGATTAGGAAGTGTCATTTTCGAGGTTTAAAGCGTTGAATTGATCATTCTTCGTAGCGTGATTGTTGCAAACAAATTTCCAGCCGTGTGGATGTTTGGATTTTCATGTTCTTCGCTGTCTCAATCTCGATTTTCGTTCTAGGCAAAGGTGAGTGCGCGATCGTAGGCTCATCGAGGCCAATAATTTGTTTTGATGAATGATTGTGTGGTTATGTGATGAGTGTGATGATTGATGTTGATTTCCAGTAGTAAATCGTGTTTATGTGGTCTGTGAATGTGAGTTTTCGTGCAGGTTCGTTTCCTGGAATCGCGAGAATGAGCTGTGAGAAGAGAGGCTCGTTCTGCGGTTTCTGCGATCAAAGTGTCGATCGACACCTAGTGGTAGTGTCGATCGACACCTCAGTTGTTATCGTGTCGATCAACACCTCAGTTGTTATCGTGTCGATCGACATGAAGTGCATGTTGTGTCGATCGACATTGTTGTTAACTGTGTGTCGATCGACACCTAGTGGCAGTGTCGATCGACACCAGTTCGTGAACGTGTGTGGATGATTTTTAAATCGTATTGTTGGATTGTTGTTTGGTCATTGTTGTTTATTGGTTTAGATGTACATAGCTTGTTGGCGAAATGACCGTCTCACTAAGTATTTGTAATAATACTTACGCAACTCTTATTTCCATGTGTTGCAGGTAAAAGAAATGTGTGATCGCGTAATCATGGTCAGAGGAGAGGATGATAGGATTGTTTTATTGCTTTATTTAGTTCTAGTGAACCTGGTGTTTAGGTTGCTAAAGTTTCTTTTGGATATTAAATTTCTGGTTATTGTTGTGTTGAATGATTATTGGTTTAATTATTGGATTATTTTTTGAGAACTTCCGCAAATGTTGAAATAGCCGTAGAGGGTTAGTATTTATGGGAATATTAACTCGGGTTATTTAATTATTAAAAAAAAATTCTGGTTGTTTCATATGCTAGATAGATCATATATCATTTTCTTTGATTTTTATCGTTATCACTCATAATAATATACACTCACATTTTTATATTTAATAGCGACCACGGCAAATAATATTGGTGTAAAATTTCATTCACATGTGATATGCTAAACATATCATGTATCATTTTCTTTGTTGTACAATTCATGAAATAAAGTGACCATTAATTTTGTATGTTTTATGCGTATAAATTTATAGCTCTTATATATTTAAAGTAGTGGTATTATAACACTTTCAAAATTTTCTTTAATGCTTCTATAAAATTCAAATATAACACTTTGAATAAAATCGTATACCCCAAATTTTCACATTTTATTTCATCGTATATTCCAAGTTTTAATCTTCTTATCGCATTTTTAGTGAGATGGTTCAATATCTTTTTAGTGAGATAATATATATATTTTTTTCTTTAGATCATTAATTTCTTAACAATCGTTTGCCACTCAAATTTATAGATTTTTTTTTATTTCTTTCATTTTTGATGTTTTTATTTATATTTTGATGTATATTCATTTAATGTATTTTTAAGAATATGTACAACCATCTGTCAGTCCCGATTTGGATTTCACAAATGCCACATCTAATGCCAAAACTCCATCCAAGGCCTAGCCTGACCCGCGATACTTCGGCTCACAACTCGAGCCTCTCGAACCGTCTATCACTGACCATACACTTGACCTATCCAGTCAACACTACTCAAGATCCTCACCCAAACCTCAATCCCGTCCAACATGGACTAAAATCCTGACCTGGCTTGGCTAGTACCACACGAGATCCTCCCATGATCTCAGAGACTCTGTCTAATCCACACAAGACAACATACCGCTCGGACTCTCGGGACGCATACCTCGAGCCAACGGTATCTGGGGAGCTCACCTCCCCGCAAGAGATCTCACATCCCTCGCTACTTATTCTGGAAACTCACTTCCCAATAAGTATACAGGAGAACACACCTCTCCTTCGATTGGAGCCGCCTCACGTAGAATAGTCTCGATATTCCCAGCCTAGAATATCCTCAAAGAAACGATCCACACTGGTCCACGCATATATAAAACACATCTAGGAACCATACGCCTCACAACTCATATGAAAATAAATAAGGAACACCATCTTATAAATTTTCAAAAATGTATATCGTTTCAACACCAACGAAAGTACAAAAAAATCCAGAAACAACAATGCAAAGTTCAAATTTGAAAATGGAAACAAAACCAAAGAAACAGAAACCAACTTAATCCTCGAATTGCTCTTCCAGGTCCTCGATTGCTATAAGTGCCTCCACCAGCTCCGCCCTCGAGGCATACCTGGAAGCTCCGCCGGGCTTCTTCAGCCCAATCCAAAGTCCTCCCACGACTTGCTCATCTGGGCTTGCTCCTCATCCATGCCGCTACCCGCATATACCACCAGCCTGCTGAACTCAGCATCATACCCTCATACTGATCGGTTGCCCTGAACCAGACTCTGGAACTGCAACTCTAACTGCACCATAACTTCTTGAGGAAAGTATCTTGTATTAAATTCGCCTAAGAATTCACCCCAAGTCCACAATGTCCCCTTTCTCCTGGCCTGGACACCGGTCCACCAGAGACGAGCATTTCTTTCCAAGAACTCAATCGCTAGATCAACATGGAACTCATCAGGACATCTGAGAGAACGAATCCTTCGCTCAACCATTAACCTCCACTCATTGGCTTCCTTTGGCCCCCCTCAACCCGAGAAGAACAAGGATCCCATAAGCAGAAGCTCATTGGACATTGCCAGATACTGCTCCCTCAGGGTCGCTACTGGAGCCTGCACTTACCAAAAGTACAATCTAAGACATTAGAATTCACAATCAACAACACAAACAACACTTACCGCGGAATCTCTTTAAAGGCCGAAGAGGATGATTCTAAGACTAAAATTGACTAAGCACACAGAATCAATTAAACACATAGTTTCAGTCCATCCTTCGTCGTTAAACCGAGGTGAGTTGTGACCGCGGTTTCTAGGAAATGAGGATAATTAGATGTGTTTTGGTGCTTGTTTTGGGTGATATTTTGTGTGTTGATGGTTGTGATGATTATCATGTGTGTATATGTTGTTTGGTGGTGTTTCTGTGCAGGTGGTGTGACTCGTGTAACAGGAATCGAGTCTCGAGAGGACAAAGACTCAGTTCTGCGTTACAGTGAGGCGTGTCGATCGACACCAGAAGAGTGTCGTTCGACACGGGTTTTGGTCGTATGTCAATCGACACCTTTATGTTGTCGCTCGACACCAGACTTGATGTCGTGTTGATCGACACATTTGTGGTTGTCGCTCGACACGCAGTGCTATTTCCCGAAATATGGTTATTTGATATTGTTGAGTTGTGATTGGTGTTGTGTTGGTTATATATGTGTGGTTATATTATCTGAGCCTGCTTGTTACGCCGGTAGGCGGGATGAGCAACTCATTAAGTATTTATGAAATACTTACGCAACTCTTATTACCATGTGTTGCAGGTAAAGGAATTGTGTGATCGCGGAATCAAGGCCTGAAAAAGAGGATGATAGGATGTTTTACTATTTGCATTTTAATAGAACTTGTTAGGTTGCTAGAAATGCTAGTCGTTCTCATTAGAATTCTAGAACTGGTCTTTTAATGAATTATTATTGGTTATTGAATTTGATTGTGTTATTGGTATAAATGAGTTATTAATTTCCGCAGTAGAATTGTTAAGGTTTTAAAAAAAAAAATGCTGGTTGTTTCACAAGTGGTATCAGAGCGAACCCTAACATCTGTGAAGAGTCAGATTGTCGGGGTAACGATCTTGGTATGCGCAACGAGGACGTTGCGATCTGTTAGTGGGGTGATTATGACACCCCGGTTTCAGAGCATATATGGTGTATGCGGTATATGCGGAGAGGTTTAAAGGAATTGATTTGGCTACCTATATCACCAAAGTGCACTTATCTTTTCGGTCACATGTCTTGAGAGAACTCCAGAGTTAAGCGTGCTTGAGCTGGATTAGTTTCAGGATGGATGACCTACTGGGAAGTCATTTCTAGTACCGTGTGAGTGAGGTCAAAAAAAGGGAAAGATCGCGTGGTGATTTACAGGGTCAGTAAACATGACTTTAGAGCCTCTCGGACTAACACACCGACCGTCGTACATGATGAGCCCACGGGCCGAGAGTGGACGGGGCCCATGGGAGGGGCGGTCGGGGAGTTACAGATAGAACCACATTTCCTTGATTAGGGGGAGAAATTTGTATCTCAAGATGGATTAGCTCGCATTAAAGGTGGATGATAATTTTGGAGGGATTAAGCAATTTAATCACCATGTTTGTCTTTTATGAAAGAAACAAATATCTAGCTTGCATTTAGTCAGCGTATAGGTGTAAACTATCAATTAACAAATTACAACAATGAATCTCAAAGTCATGTTCATGTTCATGTTATCATCTACTCTACATCAATAGTACATATTATATGAATCTTCGAAGGCATATGTGGGTTCTTTTTATCTGTTCTGCGGATAGGTAGATTACATATTACTATAAAAAAACAAGGATAATTCTTGGGTTCACCTCTAGAGGTGAACACAACTCATTCACCCCTTCCTTATTAACCAATAAAAATTAAGTTGTAGGGACCACCAATTTCATTAAATCCATTTCTATATCAAACAAATTAAAACAATTAATATCCTATTATCTAATTAAACAAATAAAAATAATTAATATAGAAAAATTTCATAAACCCTAAACTCCAAAACTATACCCTAATTTGGGAATAGTTAACCCAAACCCAAAATTTTAACTACAAAAATTGATTTTCAATGGATTTGTAGTTTAAATTTTTAGGTTTGGGTTAACTACTCCCAAATTAGGGTATAATTTTGGGGTTTAAGGTTTGAGTTTGGGGTTTAGAATTTATTTTGGGTTAATTATTCTCAAATTAGGGTATAGTTTTGAGGTTGAGGGTTTGAGTTTGGGGTTTACAATTTATTTTGGGTTAACTATTTCCAAATTAAGATATAAATTTGGGACTTATGGTATAAATTTGGGGTTTAGGGTTTTGGGAAAATTTTAATTAAATATTACGTTTTTTTCTTTTATTGACTTTTATGTTTTTACAAAAAATATGGTAATTTACGGTTAGAGGATTATTTGTGGTCCCCACTTTTAATTGTGTTTTGATTTTGTTTTTAATTATAAAGCTATTGTTTAATTCAAATGACACATGTCAAATTCTTATTGGCTAATAAAGAGGGGTGAATGAGCTGTGTTCAACCCTAGGGGTGAATCCAAGAATTGTCTAAAATACAAGTATACCCAAGAATCGGACAACTAGTTTTAAATCCAACTAATTTAAAGAACTAGTTGAAGATAGGCATGTTATACGGGCCAACCCGGCCCGGCCCGGCCCAAAACCGTAAAACCCGCATATATATAAGCCCAACTCGGCCCGGTCCAAAAAATATATGGGCTTACTTTTTAAAGCCCGACCCGGCCCGACTCGGGCTTAAGGGTTTTATGGGTTTTTTCGAGCTTTTATTTTGAAACAAAAAATAAAAAATAATTATTATTTATCGATAAAACCGAGCTTCGTTTCGTCAAACAACCCATAAGAATTATATTCTGACTTTTATCAAGAGAATTAAATACCTACTAAAAATCCAATTTAACTAAAAACAAAAATTACACCAAACGAATGTAAATATCAACTGAATCCAATTAACTCTAAATAAATAGTACTATCAAACAAAACATAAATCAAAATACTAAAATTCTAGATAATAAAGTTAAAAATCGGAATTTCGGATTTGTTTTTTAAAACATACAGTAAAATAGAACTAAAAAGTTAAAATTTTTGGTTTATCAATAATATATATAAAATATTTTAATGAAGATATTTTTATAAAATGTCTTTAAACAAAATTTGTTATTAAAATTTTAAACAACATGATACTTTTCGGGTTTTCTGGGCCGATCCGAGCCCGTCTGGGCAAAGCCCGAAAATTCAAAAGCCCGAATGGGTTAAGCCCGAAAGACCCTTTTTTTTAGGCTTATATATTTAAACCCGAACCCGCTAATTTTCAGGGTTGGGCCAGGCCGGGCTTCCGGCTTTGATCTTAATTGACGTGTCTAGTTGAAGATATATTTCAAAAAGATCGATAATTCGTTACTTCGTTCCAGTTTCGCTAGCAAACGAAATGGGAGTTTGTTTTATAAAAACAATTATAGTATTTTTAACGCAATAATGTATTTATTATCTATTTCTTTATTATGGTATGGTGATATTTTTAATCTACCACATATCAGATAGTATATATGTATAAGACGTGTAGATCACAATAAGTAGTATAGTGTAGCACCGTTGTTGCATTACTACTCGGATTTAAACCCGCATAATGTATATTCTTTGAAAATTTGTATAACTAAGAATTTATCAACTATTTTTCCAAAGAAAGTATTCGTATAATTCGTACTCTCATAACTCAAGTTAAAATATAAAAGAAATGCACTTTCAATTCCTGAAGTAATCAAAATTTCAAATAGTATTAAGAAAACAAAAATCTAAAGAAAAACTCAACATCGATGAGGACATTTGAGTGAATCACATTACAACGTGACACACAAGATACCAAAAAATGCAGCCCAGAATTTAATTAAAAAAGAGAAATTTTTCAAAAGAGTTGCATCTCATTCTTTGTAGAAGAGGACATATTGTCAAAGTGTGGAGCTGCAATAGCCAAATCCCATACCCACCAATTATTTTTGGATAATTAATTAATTAACAGTTTGCCAACTTGTTTTCTTTAGTTTTTTCAACAGGCTTTAAAGATCTTCAAGATTCGGGCAAGAAAAACGATTTTGTCGACCAAAAGAGAATAAATGAAACCAATTTTTATATAAGATATATGTCCCATTTGCACTTTCAAATATCCCAATTTGCTTTTTGTAGAACATAAAGATAGATATATAATATTGCATTATTTTCTTACCTCATTGCTTATGTAATCTAAGGCAACCTGAGGAAAGTCTGCAGACCATTAAAACTCCACTCTTATAATATTTCCAACTTTGTAACACAAACAGTTAAATTAAGCCAAAGCAATCCGTGGGAGGGATCTAGTTTAATAAATAATCGAAAACTTTCAAACTCAATAAAACCACTACGGAAAATCACATTATTCCATTTCCATTCACTGAGATGTGAGAACATGGTTACATTACCAAACCAATTACAGTAGAACCTCCATACATTAATACTCTATAAATTAATAATCACTATAAATTAATAAAATTTTCCGGTCCTACGTCGGGTCAATGTAAAAATTTACAAAATTCGATAAAATAATAAGATAATAATTTTTTTGAAACTCCTATGTAAACTCAACAATAGCATAATTTAATAATCATATATAGTGATGCATAAATATAACTATGATAGTATTTAAAATATGGTTTTATGAATTTTTTAATGACTTAGAGTCGATTTTTTTGGAATTTATCTCAAATTTTACTCATTGCATCCAAAATATTTATGATTGATTATTATGTATGTATCCAAAACTTGTGAAATTAATAGATTGATTTTTTACATTTAACTCTTTCCAAATGTAGCATAATATATATATTATGGAGCCGCAATGGAGCCGGGACCGTCCGGTCCAACCTAAGGACCGGCCGGTCCATATTTGGATACACGAAGACCGGCCGTTCCAGCAGTGGACCGGCCGATCCACACTCGAGGCGAGACGATCCGAAGCCCCTGGAAACGAGACCGACCGGTCCACTTGAAGACTTGAAGATTTGAAGACCCGGCAGGCTGACCACGTGAAGAATTTTAAGTTCAGGCTGATCACGTGAAGAATTTTAAGTTCTGGAAACGGGACCGACCGGTCCCGATTCCAGACCGACCGGTCCACTCCCCAGATTTTTAGGAAATTTTCCAAATTCCGTTTTATCCTATATAAACCCATAGGGTTTCGTTTTTATGGGGGATTCATCTCTTTTATCACGTTTTTACTCAGACTTTTAGAGCTATTCAGCAATTGTATTGGGAGAAGATCTCATCTATCTTTGGAGAAGATTTATGAACCCTATTTGATTTCTATTCTATCGATCATGTTATTTTCATCAATTGATTTTGTTATGCTTTCTTCCATGTCTGAGTAGTTCTTTAGTTAGGTTTAGGGTTTTCGATGGATTTCACAGATTAAACTAGACACAAATAGGTTGCTTATCAATTACCATCTTCATCACTTTTAGGCATAATGTTAGGATTGAACTGACCACTTAATCTCTAAATCTTAGGTTGGTACACATTCTGAAAGCTTGTGTATCTCTGGAACTACTGTTGATGAGCAATTAGTCTTTAGTCTCGAAAGTGAATTAGAGTCAATAGTGAACTGATCAAACCTGAACTATAATGCTTGTCTAGAATAGCCGTGACCAAACGGAAGTTTAGGCACTCGGATCTCTAGGGAAAGTAATTGTTATCACGGAAGTGGAGCAATTTATATCAGTGTTTTGAGTTTAAGATGCATGCATATTAGAATCTGAACAGTTGTCTGGTTTATGATTGTGATTTTCTGAGAACTCCCTAATACCTAGCGCTTTTAGTAATCTGATTTAAATCATCTGAATTTACTTTTTTTTATCAATTGAAATTGATAACATCACTCATCTTTGTTTCCTGCTTAGCTTAGTTCAATTTTCTATAATTAGTTGTGTAAACACTTGGTCTCTGTGGATTCGATCCCTAATATACTACTGCCTGCATGTGCACTTGCAGTGTTTTATTTTGGGTTAAAACCTGAGCATATCAATATTTCTCTATAAATTAATAATTATTAATTTATCGATAAATTAATCTCTTTATATTAATAAGTTTTCAAATTCCAACCATTATTAATTTATGGGGCAATTGAAAATATGCTACTCTTCACAAAAATTTAATCAAATTTGCCACTGTTCATAAAATCATTACGAGCGTGCCACTGTTCACTGACTAAATGAAAAAAAAACATATCTCACTTTCTCTCTCATCTCTCTCACGCTCATCTCCCAGATCCAAATTTTTTTCTCTCACTAAATTCTCTTCTTTGAAATTGCAAATCGGATTCGGGTAATGGATTTAGAGTTTTCGATTCTCTCTCTGACTCCATTGAACGCAAACGCAACGAGGATAGATCTAGGATTTTCGATTCTCTTTCGTCTATGTAAATCTCTGTAAATTCCTTAAATCGATTTTGATTTCCTGGATTGGAAAAAGAAGAAGAAGAAGACAACGACAAAGAAGAAGACGACGAAGAAGACGAAGAAGGAAGAAGAAGAAGAAGAAGAAGAAGAAGAGGAACAAGTTTAATCCATGAGTTGTGTTTTTTTAAAATCGATTTTGGTTACAAATTTGAGTTTTTGATTAGATACGAATCTAAGCTTTTGATTCGATTTTGGTTACGAATTTGAGATTTTGCTTCGATTTTGGTTTAGATCTGAGTTTTGGTTATATTTTTGGTCAGATCTGGGTTTTGATTATTTTTAGGGGTTTCCCGTTTTTATAAAGTTTTTAAACAGTTTTATAAGATTTTTTTACATGTCATTAAAAACTAAACAGTTAAATAATTTATAAGATTTTTAAAAGGTTTATAAGATTTTTATAAGGTTTGTAAAGTTTTTAAGAGGTTTATGAGATTGTTTAAAAATCTTATAAAACTGTTTAAAAACCTAATAAAACTTTACAAAAACCTTATAAAACTTTACAAAAACTTTATAAACAGTTTTATACGGTTTTTAAATAGTTTTATAAGATTTTTTTTAACAGTTTTATAAGATTTTTTAACAGTTTTATAACGTAAAGGCAAAACCCTAACCCCCATCCCCCCCCCCCCCCCCAAATCTATACCCTAAATGCATTATAGTTAACCCAAAATCAAAAATTTAGAGTCGTTTGTGTTTGAACTTCCTCCTCCTCGATCTAATCTCAGATCCATGTTTTTCGTCAACAACAACACTTTCTCAAATCTTCTTAGCGGAAATCGCGACAGAGATCAGAGATAGTGAAATTAGACATGACGAGAATCGAATTCAGTGACAGTAAATCAGATCTCATGATGGTGATCTGGTAGAGAGAAAAAAACGAAATTTGGATGAGAAAAAAAAAGCAGAAAATAGTGGCATGCTGGTAATGATTTTAAAACAGTGGCATAATTGAAAAGTGGCATGCCAATAGTGGCATAACTCAAAATTTCTCTTAATTTATAAAGGTTATACAGTATATCCAAAATTCAAAGATCAGAAAATTCTATATGATGACGCTTCACGTTTCAGGATTGGAATCTCTTAAAAACATTGCGGATACACAATTCTAAACATTACCAAGCGTCATGAAAGCATCGGATTCCATTTTAGAATCGTGACGGAAATCTCATTTTATTTTGGGAACTTAAAACGATAAATATTGTGAAGTATAAAAATTGTTTTAGTGAAGAATCATCAATTTAGAAGCATTATGGTATTCTTTAAATCAAGTTACTTATTACTTTTATGTATTTGTGTTCCAAGTTTCGAACAATGTTTTTTTAATATAGTTCAATCTTAAATGTTTTGTATTATTTATATAGGATTACACACTTTATAGTTCGTTTATGAACATTTTGACTCCAAAACGTATAAACTTTATAGTTCGTTTCCGATCATTTCACTTCCATGTAGTTGTTTATAGCTTTAGAGCTCACATATTTATTCAGAGTTAAAAACTTTCTATAAATTTGAAACTTCATATATGCATCAAAAGTCTGAAACTTCTTTGTTTGTATTCACAAGGAAAAAGAAAGAAGGAATCATATACGAACTTGTCCTAACATAACCTAACCACACTTACTATGACTTTATGCCTCAAACCATTAACATCAGAAAGTATATCAGTAGCTTTAAAGAAAGTCAGCTTCTAGCTAAGAACGGCTAGACCGCCTCGGAGCAGAATCACAAACTTAGGCCAGTCAATATAGATCCGAAATCTTAGTTCGCGCCGTGAACATCTCTTTCCCCTTCTGCAAAATCCATGCCCTGTATGTCAAGATCTTCGAACTTTGGACGGTCTAAATCCATACCATTATTCTCCATTTCACTCGGATGGATGATAGGATATCCATAATCAGCTCCAGTATGAGCAACCTCCGTGTTCCCGAGCAAGCTATCATCCGGAAATTGCATCTGGTAAGTGAAGTTCGACGGTCTATCAACTTGATCCTGCATTGTCTCTTGACCGATCACATTGTTCTCGCCCAATATACCTAACAGCTCATCAACATCAAACGCTTCATCTATACCCAAGTCCCATGGTTCATGTTCAGTCCCATTTCCCACTCCCCACTCATCTAACCTCTCCTTTTTTGGGTCCAGTCCAATTTCAAAACCATCAACCGAGTCAATTTCCCTCGCTTCCTCTTTAATACACTGAGACCTATTCAACAGACCGTATTCATCGCTACAGTCCTCTCGTTTCACCTGACCAAAACCAGTTCTCACTTCAGATTCCTCTGACAAGGTAGTAACCGAGCCAGACACAGTGGCAGCAGTCGAAGACGAGCCATTCGTGACATCAGGAAGGTTAAGCCGAGCAGTCTGACCATACATAGCTGTTGCAGCCTCATCATAAGCCAACGCAGCATCATACGCACTAGGGAAAGTACCGAGCCATAACCTATTACCCCGACCTGGCTCACGTATCTCAGCAACCCATTTCCCCCATGTCCTTTGCCTAACACCTCTGTAATTACTATTCAAATTTTCAGGTCCTCCTTTACCTTTCATACAACCTTTCTTCGAACCTTTCGCAGGAGCCCTTCTAATCGGCTTGGTGAAATCACCATCCTTGGTCTGTTCATTGTACTCTTTCCATCTCCTTAAAGTCTCAGCTACCGTGGCGCTTCGCGGCTTCCGTTTCCTAGGAGAATCAAATGGTATAGAAGCAAGATTAGCAACTTGCTCAACAACTCCCATTTCTCTTTTTCTTCTCCTCACAAATTTAAAGCAACACACTTTACTATATTAAAAACCTCCTTAATGTAATCACATCCAAGTTTCACAATCTGCAGCAACACAGTGAGCAAAAAAGATTCCATCACCAACAAAATTAGAACAGAGCAAACTCAGAAATGTCAGAACATAAAAAATCACCTAAGGATTCACTAATCACACATACTTAGAACATAAAACTACTCAAAAGCTAATCACACATACTTCAATCCACTAATCACACATACTCAGATAAAAAAGCCCTCTCATTTTTCCATCAGTCATACATATTTCAAACCAAGGAGACAATTTTTGTCCAAAATCAACCAATTCGTTCCAATTTCATGTTACCGAAAAACCCTAAATCGAAACCCTCGAGCTTTTCACATATGACACAAACATAGAAACTTGGTAATACGATAAGCACGAAATCAACAACAATCCTGTAAAAACCTAAAACCTTAAACCCTAACACTCATAAATCACATCTAGATGGAGATTAAACGTAAGCAAGCACCGATTTCAGCAGAAAAAAAAAAAATCGTAAATGTTTGAAACAAACCTGAGAACAATCTCCGACGGCATGTAAAGAAAGTACTCAGACCAAAGAAAATTTCCGATGAAACTTCCGTCTGAAGCAAGAAATTGAATGTAAAAATGGTGGATTTAGCCTTTAGTTGAAGGAGTAGTAGTAAAGACGATAGCTTTATTGAACGCAAAGGCAGAGATTACAAAATAAAATTTAGAAAAGTTTTGTGATATTAAGAGGAGAAGCGTATTTATATACATAATAATAAAAGGCTTTTGTTTTGATGAGATATTTCAGATATTTTGGTGATGACGTGGCGGTCGAACGTTCCAGATATTGATTTCGGCTTGGATCCAGCCCTTCCTTTTTTTGCTTTGGGCCTAAGTTATTTCCATTTATGTTTTTTGTTGACTATTTTACCCTTAGAGTTTCTTTGTAAGTTCGTTTATGTCCTTCTTTGGATAAGTATGCTTTGACTAGTCAAAATATTCAAGTCAATGTTATTAGAAATCAGGCTTTTTTGGAAATTAGATATTTCAGATATTTTGATAATGGCATTTAAGAATTTGATCTTTTTTTTGTCTATAGTTTTACAATTTTATGGCGTATGGTTTATTATTAGGTCTAAGTGTGTCAATTTGTATCAATCAAATTTTGTTAATAACTTAATCGTTTATAGTATATGGATCTGGTTTATCAACCAATTTGGTGAGTACTATTAGATTAACAAAATTAAGATTACTGTATATGATTTCAAACCTACGTATACAAACTTGATATATCGAACCTCAAAATATTAAACAGTTGGACCTTATATCCATATTAAATATTATAATTTTTTCGAAAATGATTTTTGTTTGGTGAGCTGTTCTTATTTAGTTCATGTCTGCATGTATAATTATTATGCTTTGTAGTTTATCTAAGGGGATTTGCACCCTATAGCAAAGGATTATAGTATAATTAGGTGATAGGTATTCATATTTTCATATTTTCAAAATGGCACTGCAGCCCCTATGATAGGTATTAGCCCTCTCTCTCTCCTCTCATTCTCTTTCTCCACCATATAATCTCCACCACCATATTGTCTCTCCGTAACAACCACCTCCTCCTCCATAACCACCACCACCACTACCAGTATTAGCCTTCTCTCTCTATCTCTATCTCCTTTCTATCTTTTTCTCTCCACCGTATAACCACCACCATCACCGTTACATCTCTCCGTAACCACCACGCTGATTTGGTGTTGTCGGAGCCGGAGCGAAGGATAACCACCACCGTAACCTCTCCTCTCTATTTTCTCTCTCTTTCCTCTCCTCTCTATCTATTTCTCTCTCTGTAACCATCACCAAGGCCTCTATATTCTTCACCGGAATTCCTATAACCAAGTGTTTGGGTTGTCGGCGGAATGTTTGGGTTGTTGGCACAAAACGATGTCGACTCGAAACGAAAGATATACCATAACCAAGTGATTTATTGGATATTTTTGCATCTGTAGAAAGAAAAGAGAGATATACAAGGAAGATATGTAACGAGAGAAAGAGAAAGCAAGGTGGGACCCTTATTATAAACATGTAGTATATGTTATCTTGTATGGGCAAAATGGTCAGACATGCGTCCTTAGTCACAGTGACTCATAGTTTACCGAACATTTTGTTAGTTTCCTAATTTAGGTCAAATCTATTCGGTCCTATTGGTAACCTAGCTTTTTAAAATCTGGAGCGGTAAGTTAGGTAGCATAGTGCAAAGCTGTATAGATAAAGATTTGAGATAAAGCTATATAAATAAAAATTAGTGTAATAGTGTTGGTAAAATTTTTGATAAAGTTTTCGTGATTGGTACAATCTAAAGCGGTACAAATTAAAAAGTGGAATAAAGATTATTTTATTAAAATTTATAAATATAGTAGATTGGATAAAACATAAGTATAAAATACATTGCAAAATTAGAAATTTGAAACATACATTACATAAAAACATTTAAAATATTTTTTTCTTCTCCGCGCATTATTTTTCCTCGTCCAACCACAACACGCCACGTCACCGTGTCTAAACACTGAAAATATATCCTAAATAAGACTTGGTCCAATTTTTTTGGATCTCGTGAAGTTATGGTTAATTGCATTTTAGTCATTTAGACAACCAATTAGACCCTCTTGGGTGACCATTGCACATGGCCTTATACCTATGATATATATGCTTTCGAACGCAATTTCGTCTAGGTGAGGACGTACGCATGAGGCATGCCATTGCAATCTCTTATTCTGTTTTGGATAGTTACATGCATTCGAGTAATTATGAATGTCGGAACTCGTTTATGGCGAAATGGTTTTAGACCATTTTTCGGAGTGTTTTTTGATGGAGACGTTCATCAAAATGATTGGTTTTTGAGCACGATAGAATCGTCGTCACACATAGTGTATCTATTTGTCAAAATCGGAGTTAGTTTGAATGAAAAATGGAGGTCTAAAGTGGGTGACATGAAAAGCTTATAAAGTTTTTAAATTTGGCTTAGTGTAAAAACTAGCAAATGTCCTACATTGGAAGTATGGATTAAATTCCTTAAGTATATAAAGTGGAGAACTCATAAAAAAGTTTAAAACCTTGTGTACACTTTGGTATATTGAAGAAAAGAGATATTCGGATCATACTTTGGGTTTAATGATTATGCAAATGGACTTAGCACAAAAGAATTATTCATTTGGCTTAAATTCTTTGTGAATAAATATTGACTAAGTCGATATAAATTTCTTATAATTAAATGAGTTTTAACGTGAATTAAATTAGTCATTAAGCTAAAAGCAATTGTTGACAAAAAATAAATAAATAAAAAACCTAAAAGCAATTATGATGAAAATTTGTAACTTCAAGTGACGTTGACAGAAGAGTAAGACCATCCAAAATGGAGATCCGGTGGAGAGTGTCTAAAACTTTTTTAGAATTAAATATATTAAATTTAGGATTCTTGAGTGTCTAAAACCCGAAAATGATCCAATATATCTTTTTCGGGTTTTAGACACTCAAAAATCCTAAAATTTAATATATTTAATTTTAAAAAGTTTTTAGACACTCTCCACCGAATCTCCATTGTGAATGCTATAATGAGATTGAATTCTCAAGTCTCCACTTTAATGGCCGTACATTATAGATGTTGAGGTCATGGGCTTTATATAAGAACAAGTCTTCCTCCTCCTTCGTACTTGATAGAATGATGAGATCAAGTTGATGATGAACAACATCTCTCACAATACTTTTTATTTTATTTTATTATGTATTTGAGAGTATAAAACAAAATCTAGCGTTTGTGTGATTTTATTGTTGGGTGGTACAAAACAGAATTAATTATAGTTGTATTCTGGGATTTGGAACATAATGCAACCGTTACACTATGAGACGTTTTCGGAATTAAGGATAGAGATCGTGTCTCGCCTCTGTAAATTCGTTCTTATCCTAGTTCATATATCGGCATTTTTGTTATTGTAATATCGTATTTATGTATTTCATTTCACAAATATCAATTTGCTCATATGTGATAAATTAAGTTTCTACAATGAAAAGAATATTATATTACTCGACGATCAATTTCTGATCAGTTCCTAAAGCTGTGACATATATAACGTTGAGCCTTCTTTAATGAATTAATTGAAAAACGACTATCAGACCTTGAGAAAGAAGTAACGTTAACGGAAAACCAAATTTGAACATTGGTCTCATGTGGGCTTTTGCATGTGGATACACGTGGCACCATCCATAATATGACACATCACTCTATAGATCTTTCGATCTCAGAGTCTAACGTTACAACCTTTTCACTGGATTGCTTTGTCAGAGTTCGAATTCGGAGGTTTAGTTTTGCCGGATTCACATCATGAAAGCTTAGGGCTCGATGCAGTGCCGGCCCTGGTATCACGTGGGCCCCAAACCCAAAAGAAAATTGGCCCACAAAATCATTATAGAAAATATAAAGCCATGTAACATCTCTAGGATTCGAACTCATGTATTCAACATTAAAGTTTCTGGACCTAAAACTACTAGAATACTACTGTTTAACGGTTATAAATTGGCCCCTACAATACTTATTATATTGAGAGGTCCTAAGCACAAGCTTCCATAGTTTGTGCCCAAAGCCGGCACTGGCTCGATGTGTGATGGTCAAATCAATGCATCAACTACGGCTTAGTTTATGAGCTTGGCTTTCTAATTCAAATGTATTTCTAATTTGGGTATGTTTACGTATGAACCATTTGGCAAATGGGCTACGCCTTGTAAAATTTAATGTCTCTAAAACTTGGGTACAAGCATAACACAAAAAATATAAACACATATCACTTAATTAATAGTTAGAGCGGGAGATATAAACATATACTTTGGCAGTATCAAACATATTTCTCATAGTATCCAAAATATGATTCATACGTCGGAAATCACTTTGTTCACCAACTTTCTGTTCAACTAACTAGGAATTCCACCCCATTGATTTTTTCTTTATTCCATTTTATTTCCCTTATTTTTTCAAATTCGTTTTGTAATTGAGAGTTAATCTAAATTGATGCATAGAAGACATTGAATCTAGATCTTATCTCAAGTTCAAATACAATGCTTCGTAAAAGAATAACGATATCTATCAATTAATCCGATCACAAACACTATAATAAAACAAAATTAAACTAGGCAAAGTTTCTTCCTTTAGAACTTCAATATTCATCATGTGGTTGAACTCTCGATTTGACTCACCCTATATTATGCCAAAATATATATTTTATTTATATGATCACTTAATTTTCAGGCTATTTATGGAAGCAAATAGAATTTTAGCTCAACAACCATTCAACATGGTCAAACCCAACTTTACGAAATATCGACTGAATGTTAAATTCAAGCATAGAGAAAAACGAATAACCAACTTTCATGATACTCTTAGCACTGATTTGGTACTATAATGTCAAAAGAATACATCTATAATCGAGAAAAAATAAAAAGCTGAAAGGGGTCCGGTCCAACTCAGGAGTAGGATCCAGTTTAATCAATAAACAAAAATGAAAAACAAATTTAGTATAACATGAAAACTATTATGTGTGTTTTATGTTATAAAGATCTTAAACTCCTAACACACGGGCAAATCAGCCGGAGGCTCCTCCATTGTCTCCAATAGTTCGTTTCCGTTCTCAACCAAGAAAGCCATTGCTAGTCCCCAAGATATGTGTACATCTAGATGACAATGCATTAACCAAACCCCTGTTTTCAATCATTTGTACACATAATTAAATTTCAAGCAATACCAATAATCAATTAGTAATAATCATGTAAAATATGTAGGTTATGTCAATGAAAATAGGAGTGTTCAAGTTCAATATGGACACGTGCATTCCATAAAACCAACCGAAAAAACACGATTAAAATACCGAACCAAATCGTATGGGTTAAATATAAATTTTTTCTTCTAGATATGAAAAATGGAATTATAATAAACTTATGCTTTACTTTCGCTTCAAAAATTCGTCCGAAAAACCCTAAATTAAAATCCGTATTGAATACTCCGATCCTAAATTTAAACATTTAATTAAAAAATTCATAATATATTGATGATTTACCTGGATTGTCTGCAACGAATCTGATGACGGCCCAACCGTTGACGGGTACACCAACGGTGTTCCTAAGAGGCGGATCTTCAAGATTGAATTTGGCGGAATCTTTCTTGGGATTGAAGTTACCAAAACCCTCGGCGATAATGTAGAAATCATAACCATGTAGATGAATAGGATGATTTTCCGGAGTTACAATACCGGTATCTTGAAGAACAATTTGAACCCTTGATCCATACTTGAGCTTATATAGCTTAGTTCCTTTATTAGGTTGGTAGAGAGACTGGCTTATGTTGCTACTCGTGTAATCGAATTTAACAGGAGGTTTTGCCGGAAAATCGGTTGTGAACACTTCGGGGATTTTATGGTGGTGAGCTTGAAGTAGAGAGTAGTTACTTGGGAGAGCAAACGAAACATTATTCATCGATGATGTGAAACGTGTGCCATTAGGACCTTGACATCTTCTTGACCTAAAATTCTTAGGACAATTGTTGAGACCAAGTCCTATGGTTACAAAGAGACTCTCATCGATTTGTGTCGGAACCTCGGCTCGTTTTAGTGATCGGAAGCTTTGGGTAAAACGTGTGACTGTGTTTGTGTCGTTGTAAGCTGGAAGGAGAGGCATAATTGGTTTGATGGAAATACCCTTGTTGGTTCCACCGCCTCCGCCGCAACAAGGGGCGGATTTGTATTGTAGAATTGCGGTTGTGGTCGTGTTACCAAACGGTGCATTTTGAGCGCTTTGGTAAGCTCTTGCGGCAATGTAATATCGGTTTGGTGGTTGGTCACCGGTTATGAGAACGTCGGTGGTTTGACCGGGCCCCAGAACCAAGACGTTTGTGGTGAAAGGTTTTAGGTATGAAGCGTCAGCTCCAACCACCGTGAGCTTGTGGTTAGCCACCGTGAAAAATAGTGGTTGGTTCAATGCTGAGTTTATTACTCGTAGTAGTATAGTCTCGCCTACGTTTATTGGTACTATTGTCGTATCTGTAAAAAAGGGACCATACAATTAAAATTAATATCACTTATTTGGGTCTGGGTGATGCTTTTGTTTTTTTGCTTATTTGAATAAAATATACCAAATTTCAGTTATGACAGTTTGGAGGAAAAAAATGACGGAATAAGAAATATGCATATAGACCGATTTTTTGGACCATTTATATAATTTAAAGTAATTTAAAGTACCTTTAGAAGAACATTTATATAAATCGCCAGGTTGACCATTGATGGTGTAAGCATCGGAGATATTTGGAGCTCCTCCGGTTCGTATAGATTCTCTTAATACATCAACCGGATTTGCATCCCACCATTCACCTAAAACAATCACAAACGTATTAGCACGTGCAAGTGGAGCGGTGCAACGTGATTTCAACTCAAATAAAAAAAGTTAAGGAAAATTTAACTATATACACAAATCGAAACCTATATTTTGAAAACAATAATTTATTATATTAAAAATACGTTGAATAATTTTTTTGAACATAGCCTACTAATAATTTGAGATGGCACTAATCTCAAATTTACCAAAATCAAAATCAAATATTTCCCAACTATTATAGTGAAATGATTAATCATATGGTTATTGAATTTTACCAAGAAGAAGTGGGACGTTGCGGTGCGGGTTTGGGAATGGGTAAGACGAACCAGCCGGAGGAAGGACTAGAAGTGAACCGTAGACAGTGGCTCTTAGCCACGAACTATGAGCATGCCACCAAAGTGTACCTTCTTGTCCTTGAATTGTAAACCGGTACGTGTAGCTTGATCCCGGTCTAATTGGACACTGAGTAACAAATTCCGGTCCATCAGCCCAACCGGTTCTCATTTGCCTCACACCATGCCTGTTAGGTAACCACATCAAACCGTTCAAATACCAGTAAACCGACGACATATGATAATGGCACGTGAATGTGGTCTAGTCGTATTTCTTACCAGTGTATTGTGATGTTGTACCGGGCCCGGTTAATTACTTTGACGACGAGAGTATCACCGTTATTGACTACAAGTGTTGGACCGGGAAACATACCATTGACCGTAATACTATTATGTGTTTCACATAATCTCTTCACCTTTGTTGCTTGTATCTGCATAACATATGATTATATTTGTAATCATTTACATTTTAATTTAAAACGTTTGGAGTAATTGAAATGTGAACGTACGATGAACTCGTGGTGGTGTGCTTTGTTAGCTTCTGCCATAGAAGTGAAGAGAAGAAACATCGTGAAAGAGATGAAACAGAAGAAGCTCTTGATGATCTCCATTGGTATGAGATTTCTATGAACTTCTTGTGTATCAAAAAAGAAGAGAGAAATGTGTTGTGTTGAGAATTAGAGTGGAGGTTATATAGGCAGACAAGGACAATACATTTTTGAAAAACTTGGTGAATAGTTTTCTTTAGTTAATATGCATTTTCTCATTTTTGTATATTAATTTTTCTTAGTAAGGAAAAAATGTTGTTTTATGCGGTTGGAAGATTAGGTTTTGATTTAATTGAAGGCCAAAACTTGGATCAACACTAGAAGAGTTGTTGCACCCACTGCGGCCTAGAAGAAAAATAAAAATGATCACCGAGTTAAAAATAAAAATGTGATTACGTCTCTTGAATTCTTGGTTAACACGCTTTTTCTATTGACTTTAGATGTAATATACTATAATTGCCATAAACATAGCACGAATAAAATATATTAAAAGATTTTTGTTTTGGAGCCCATTAAATGGAACAAAATATTATCTTCAGATGTGTACAATGAGTTGCCAACAAAATTTCAGTACGTAATTTTGTGGTGAGCTCTATCAAAATATCAAACTCATGCAATTAACCTGCATGCACCAATATATATTTAGTAATTTGTATTTGTTCTCTAAAAGATTGGACATTAATTGGCATTATCTTAATACATAAAGTTTGGGGGATAGAATCATTTTAAATTTGGATATATTAAAAGTGTTGCTTTCACATGTATCCAGATAATGGCAAATTAATAATTATGTTAGTCTTTTTCGTTATTGATTGGATTTGGATCTTGATCGTCGTTAGGGTTGTTCGGTCTTGTCATAAGAAAACCAAATAATATTGTTAATGGGATAAGTACTTATCAATATATAGTACAAAATATGTTGTGAACTCTGCTTGAAAATCAAATTCATACTCATATATATAATTAGCTTGTATGTATACTAATTCATAATATTACAATTTATCTTCTGTTTATTCTCCAAAATAGACATACGAATTTTGGTCTTGATTCGATGTTGGTGTTGATTTTTAAACCATAATTAAGCAAAAACACGTATAAACAGAATAATGAAGTATGGTTTCTTTAATGTTTAAGTGGCTACCTACATTCAACAGTATAATACCTAAACAAAGACGAATTTAATCAAGCGCCTGTCTAAGTCATAACTGTATTTTGCTTTTTTTGACATTTCAATTGTTTTATAACAGTCTTTAAAATCTTTTAATCTAGTTTAAATATAGCTAAAACAACTGTCAGGCTGATTGGAACGAAAAAATATTTTACACAAAATTTAAGGTCGAGTAAAAGGTTATATATGTTTGTTGAGAAGTTTATAGTTATATTTCATAATGAGTTAGATGGGTAGAATCTTTATAATCTTACGACCACTTTTTAATTTGTACCGCTTTAGATTGTATCAATCACAAAAAATTTACCAAAAGTTTTACTAACATTATTACACTAATCTTTATTTATAAATATTTATCTCAAATCTTTATATATACAGTTTTGCACTATACTATAAAGCTTACCGCTCCAGCTTTTAAAAAAACTAGGTTACCAATCGGACCCAATATAAAACAAAAACTGAAACTCCAAAGATCATTGAAATGAAAAAGATAAAAATAGGAAATTTCATTCTTCTTGTCTTTATATGCTTGGTTTATTAAATAAATTTTCTTTCTTCTTGTCATGTATCCATATATATTAGACTTACCTATATTTTTCTTCTCAAGACTTAAGTACGCCAAATAAATTCCTATTCTACGTTTAACACTTGCATGCGTAATTTGCCCCTCCTTAGGTTTACTTGTTTGTTGAACAAATAAATTAACTTTGTCAAAAAAAAAAAAGTCAGTCTAAAAGTCATTTATATGGAGTGGGCGGGGTGAACAAAAACAAGAGAGGAACAAAGCACGCAAGTGTTAATTAATTGCAATTTGCAAGAAATTTGGTTTCTTTAACCCCATCCATCATTGCATGCAGAAAAAGATTCATACATTATAACGCAAAAATAAGATTTGGTTTTAAAAATGAAAACAAAAAGATTAGCTTGAAGCTTAAGTAAAAACAATTTGCTTTTGTTAATGTCGAAAAAGTAAAAGTGATTTGAGGTAAACTAGATGATTCGTCCACCATTTGTTTCAACCTATAGCTATATTCCTGTCTGAACAATAACACCTATTTCTGTAACCGAATCCAGGTAGTTCTACACCTACATATATGTTGTAATTAGTTTCCTTTAATTTTTAACAAGAAGTAACTGCAAATTATATAAATATTTATGAACGAATAAGATTATTATACTTGAAATTAGTTTCAGAAAAATTGAATTTTTCCCAAATGCCAGATGTTTGTGTTTACATTCATGTATAAGAAAATACAATATGTAAAAGAACATCTTTCCAATATGAGTACCCTAGTTTTGGAGAAACAACTAAAAGGTATAGTATTAGCCTATTAGAGCATCTCCAAGAGCAACTTCAAATTTGAGGATTGCCAAACTTCAAATTTGAGATTAGAGGGTGTTGTCCTCTAATGGTAAAACCTCAAACAAAATCTTAAAAAATAAGTATTTTGCATTTTAGTCCTTTCTATTAATCAAAACTAATATAGTTCTTAAAACTTTTATAAATAGATATATTACATACCCAAAAATAATACAAAGTGCATTAATTAATAAACCAATACATTAAAATATAAAACACACAACAAAAAAAAATTACAAATAAAATATTAAATTACTCAATAAAACTATTTCATAATACTCCCAAATATGATCAATTAATGCATTCCTAGAGTGTTTTCATTTGTATAATATTTATGTTCATGTAATTCTTTCTTTTTTGTTATTTTATTATGTGTTAAATTTGCTTCATGTAATATTGTTGGTGTGTAAAACTTGTTTACTGTAATATTTTATCTTGTATTGAATTTGCTTGATGTTATATATGTTAAATAATTATGAGATATAAACTTGTAAGGATTAACATGATGCAAAAAAAAAAAGACGAACACCAAATTTTGAGGTTTTAAAGTTGCTATTGGAGAGGAATAAACCTCATTTTTAAAGTTTTATATATAGTAGATCTTGGAGATGCTCTTAGGCATTTCATCATGTTGTATATCCAAACACTCATGGTAGTAACATGAATCACACAACTAGTACAAGTTTCAATTCAAGAAATCCAATTACAAAGAAAAAAAACTTCTACAAAACTTTTTCATTTTGTGATAACTTTTATTTTTTTAAAACAAACATATGTGTGATAGCTTTTTATCTTAAAAGGTTTAGATAATACTTTTGAATAGTCAAACCGTGTATCCCTTACGTAAATATCTTTAGCAATAACCGAAAGGTAATAAAATTTGAAAAAAAGTTAACATCATGTTGTTAAGAAATGGGAAGAATTAGTACATGAGAAGAATATTGTGGACATTGATTGGTGAACAAGAAATTAGCAATTATGTTTGGTGGAGTTAGTTAGTGTCCTCTTCGTTGGTATCTCTAATCTCTATGTGCTAAATCTCTGAAAATGACATCACTTGTTCAGAAACTAGCCGTAACTTGTAGATAACAAAAAGAGAATTCGCATCTGCAAATAAATTCAAAGTCAATATACTTTACTTGTCTCAATTTTGTGTGTCTCTAATTATACCACTTTATATCAGCTTTTCCTATTAGTACATAACATATCTTCTTCTCTCTTTGTTTATATAAACACAAAAATGTTCATTATATTATCTGAGAAACTAAAAGAATATTTCGTTTGATTATTTTTCTTAGAAGAAATGAAAGAAGAAGATTATGATATAACATGAACTGTTACTTTTAAAACTTCTTGACTACTCATATTAATAGCAGGAGAAAAGCATGCGAATCGGTTCGCTATTTCGTAGTTTATTTTCTTCTTTTCTGGTAAAATATTTCTTTGGTTTCTTCCGAATCTTAATTTCATTAGTCAAAAGTTGGTACGAACCTTAACGAGGTTCACACATTATTTTTTTGGGGTCGAATTGACTAATTTCTCGTTACAAGTTGAATACTTTTCTTTACACAAAAAAAGTGAGAAACTTATTTTCTTTCGGATTAATGGTACCCAGCACCAGTTGTCTAGTGTTAGAATAGTACCCTGCCACGGTACAGACCCGGGGTTCGATTTACGGCTAGTGCACATTTTGAAGTTTTTAGCAAAAAATAAATGGTACCTAATTTTTTTCTTATATAGCCAGTAAGTAATTAGAATCCTGGAAAAGATTTAACAAGACATGAACTATTTCAACGAATAAATATCTCATGTAATCAAAAGATTGAAAGCAGATCACCTATAAAATATCTAAGAAAGAAAGCTTTTCAGTGACTTTAACCAAAAAAAATTAATAATTCAGGTGACCAAATAAGTATTAGAATCTTCAATTTTGTACTTGGTAAGCAAGTTTTAAGACTGAAACCAACATAAATGTACGTGTGGCTTATGTAATTATAATGAGCGTAATCTGGTTCAGGCCTAATTAGTAGTTTAATTAAGAAATATGAGTTAAGTTTTCTAAAACTCTGTTATTGGGTTTTTTACTAAAGTGATTAATGTAATGGCTAGAGTTGGACTTTAATCATCACCTTATACTGTGAAAAAAGCTGGTTGGACAAGTATGGTGATTTTTCTCTTGTTTGCTGTTATTTATTGTTATACCATTACTTCGATGAAAGATTGTTTCGAGAATAAATCCGGTATTATTACTTATCCTGATATTGGAGAAGCTGCTTTTGGAAAATATGGTCGTCTTCTTATTTGTGTACGTCACTTTTATCTTAACTTCATCGAAAATCCCTTCGTTCGATTAGTTGTTCTGTTTTCGTTAGTTGTTGCATCAATAGAAATCACAGTTTCTTATGGTTTCCCCTAATGTTTTGTGTCTTTGGTGAAGGTGCTATTGTACACAAACATTATGTAAGTGAATTTTTTGTTGAACTTATGGATCTTGGACTGACTTAAGCAAGTACTTGATAGCGTAATTCGAACTTATATTCGAATATCTTTGTTTAATTTTTGTAGTCATATTGTATTGAATTCATCATTTTGGAAAGAGATAACCTTACAAGACTTTTCACTCATACATCTTTGGATTGGATTAGCTCGGTATTCGGTATCCGTCTTGACTCTAATCGTTTATTCGGAAGGATATACGCATCATTTCGTACCTCTCATCTTATGGTGTATATCAACATCTAGAACTATGTCCTTGATCAACTTCATTTTAATCTCTGATAACCGCCCGATTGATCCCCACGGTGCTCTTACTATCCATGATTGATTTTTGCGTTCCCAACTTCGCGTCTCTCTAAATTTCAGAACGTCAACTAATGTGCAACGACTGTATTCGAATATCACATAGCTGAAACTCCCGTCATGCATATTATTGTTGACTTGCAAAACATTTACGGAGTTTCATTTGAGTGATGATGGTGTGTGAATTCTTCGAGAATCTTATTAGACAGAATGTGTTTGACATCCACTTTCGCTTTCGAATGCAATCCTTCGAATACCACACAGTGACTATCTCCCTCTACGAGCGAGTTTATCGATACAAACATGTTGTTAAGGTATGTACCACCATATGACATGATCTCTAAAAGTTTTACCACATCTTCTATATGATCTAGTTTCCCTCAACTTCCGTCATTGTTGATTTTTCACCAAAAGTAGAAGTAAGATTTGTCTTTCTACTGCGCGGCTTGCTAATGTTGGGTGCAACCTACTTGAAACCAATTCATGTTTATCTAATGTCGATGTTTAGATTTGGATATTAGTTAAGTAATATTTAATGATTTAGATATTAGTTAAGTTATCATTTGATAGTGTAACACCCGCAAACCAAAAAGAAATCCAGTTTGGGCTTTTTGGTCGTGTTGAACGACCTATGGTGTGTCGAATGTTATTTTATTTTATGCAAGATGCAGATACAACGAGTGAAGTGACCGTTGTAAAAAGGAGCATATTTTGTGAGTGGAGTATTGCTTTTCCTAATTAGTGGTTGTGTTAGGATCAAGAGACGCAAGAGCATGTTGCGATCAATGAATTTCTGTGTTATTCTCTCGTGGTGGTCCTTCCTTTTATATTCATTTATTCAGAGAGAATTGATAAATTCAAAGTGAAGTTTGGGAGCCTTTGGCGTGTTGGGATAGTGAGTTTGGTTTGAGTGGAAGAAAGTTGGGACCCTTGTGGATTTATATAATCTCATTAGTTCAACACTTGGTCTCACCTAATAAATCCTCCTTGTGCTTGTGAGCATCCATTTGCAGAATCAAAGTGGCTAAGCAGCCTCCCTTTTTTGTGCATAAAATCAGAAAATCGTGCTAGAGATTTTTTAGAGAGATTTTGGTGTTTCCTAAGTGGTTTGGCGATTAAGAGAGATAGGGGCAGTTCTAATCTGTTTGGTTGAGAGAACGAACGGTCATGAAGAACAGAACGGATTAAGCTGAAATTTTGTGGAATCGTGTATAGGATCAGTCAGCTTTCGGGGTGTTTTGCCGGAGCTGCAGAGAGAGTTAGACCACGATTTATATTTCGTTGGAAAGCTCTTTCTGTCTAGTTTTTAGAAATAGTTTCCGATCGTAATTCCGAGGGATCTAGAAGGAATTAGGCGACAATCTATAGGTCGTTGGAAAGATCTTCTTGTCTA
Source organism: Draba incana (assembly GCA_963576765.1). Lineage (NCBI taxonomy): Eukaryota > Viridiplantae > Streptophyta > Magnoliopsida > Brassicales > Brassicaceae > Draba > Draba incana. The sequence goes on along the minus strand of OY755202.1, from coordinate 7,639,128 downwards.
GTTTCTGGATCATTTTTTCGATTGAAGTTTGGAGGTCGGAGTTGATCGAATTTTGATCGGTGATTTATTTGGTGCTTGAGAGCGTGTGTAGAAGTTCGTCCGTGCGCGAATTTTTCTCGATAAGATAAAAAGAAAGTGTGATCGCAGAATCATGGCGTAGGAAGAGGATGATTAGGAATTTTTGTGTGTGTGTTTACATTTTAGTAAAACCTGATTTATAGGTTGCTAGAAATGTTTAAATAATAATTATCGTGCTTGGTCTGAATTTATTGTGTTAAATTAAGTTGTGTGTTTTTCCGCTGTGTATTGCTTGTCGTTGATAATTAATAATTATGGGGTTATTAATTCAGATTAATTAATTAAAAAAAAAAAATCGGGTCGTCACTGATAGTACAAAACATGTACAAATTTATATGCGACTGAATGCATCAATGATAGAGATGTCATCATGATGATGCTCTTTCTTTGTTTAATGGTGTGATTAGAAAACATGACAAACCTCATAATGCTGTAATTTTGTTCTGGTTTCTATAACTTGTTCTATTCACAATAATTTCGAAACTGATTTGGAGAAACAACCGTGAGAAATTACAAACTTGATTGAATGATTGAAGAGAGAATAATGAAGCAATGAAATAATAATTGGTAGGACAACATTAAAGCTTGTTAATCTATAACATTAATATCTCTTAACCCAGTCACAAATCTTCCAAATTGAATCCAAAATAAGTGAAACTTCACAAACAAAGATCCCTCTGATTTTTTACTTGTTTGTCTTCTTCCTCGTGATACTATCGAACCAAAAATTGAGAGAGGATGAATATGTGGAGATGGTATCATCAACCATTGCGTCTTTTTTTTTTTTTTTTTTTAGAAGTCGTGATTGGGAACGACATCAGCCGAAACAGATTTTTTTTTTTTTTATATATAAATTAGATATTGACCATCAGTTACATGAATTGAAGTTATGTCAACCATTAAATTGTGATTTTTTGCCTATAAAAAAAGGTGACGCCGAAGACAAAAAAATTGTTTGCTATTATATCTAGACTAGATTTGGTCCCGCGTCAAACGCGGGATTATAAATTTTAGTTTATTAATTTATATATTTTGCTTAGCATAAAATACATACGATCAACATATAAATTGAGAAAACAAATTTATGAAATAACTTTAAATCCTGTTATTATCTATTTCTCTTTGATCGACAAATAAAAAAAAAATTCTCATGTTCTTAGAATTAATAGGAAAGTTAAATATTGTGTTTAATTAATTAAACACAATATTCCTTACCTTCTATAGACATTTTTGTTGTAAATGTTTATAGTTTAGAAACTATATATTTCAGAATGTTGTAGGAAAATCTAGACGAAATTTTAGGGAAGTTTATAAGTTTAGAAATGTGTGTGTTTTTTTTTAAAAATTTAATAGGATGATAATTATCCCCTAAAACTCTCCTTGAATGACCCCTATGACTTTTAAGTTTTAATATCTCCTAAAAGCCTATTTGAGTGACACCTATGATTTTTAACTTTTAGTGTCTCTTCAATAAATATATATATAGGATTGATTGTTTTGCTTCATCTTTATTTCTTGTGAATTCTGAGTATTTCAATCCCATCTATTTTACTTAGGCGAGAAAAAAATATAAATTTCAAAAAACATATATTGAATACTTTCTGAGAAATGAAAAATTTACATGTTATTTCGGAATACTCTTTTATTATTACTAATATGTTAATCGAGCATTAGTCTATGCTCATAGAGATTTTAGCAAATGATGGAATGTGTGAGTTTGTGTTTTCAGCTTTAGTTCCTTATTCCATTATACGAGAATCTTGACTAAGTTTTGGGGACCTATCCTTGAGAAACTATTATTTTCATTACATATTTTGAGTTGAGTTTGTAAGAAACAATCTTTGTACTCCACAAAGCTTAATAGCTACAGCTCTTGTTTATGGTTTCCCAAGAGAGAAAAAAAATTCAACTATAACTAATAGTTTGAAATGTATCAAAACTTGTTATTCAAAACAAACACAAATGCTTTATAACCCTAGGCCAATCAAAAAGCAAATGTAATAGACAAAAAAAATGAAAAAAAAATCAAAGCTTAACATGGAACATACTCCGGTGTGTAAGATATGTATCTCTCAGATTCAGCAACAATGATGCAAATGCATTACCAGAATTAATTAGTCTAAAGATGCTCAACTAATGCAGCAAAATAGAATGAGTTAGATTGGTAGAATCTTTATAATCTTACAACCACTTTTTAATTTATATTGCTTTAGATTGTACCAGTCACGAAAACTTTACTAAAAGCTTTACCAACACTATTACACTAATCTTTATTTATAAAGATTTATCTCAAATCTTTATCTATACAGTTTTGCACTATGCTATAAAGCTTACCGTTCCCGCTCTTAAAAAAGCTAGGCGAACCCAATATGTCTTGGAATTAATCTTATTAGTCTTCTTCTGAATTTTACAAGCCCATGTTGAAAGCCCAAATTAGGCCCAAGAGTCAAAAGAAAGTAACATTTCTCCACCTCATCGACACGTTTTCTCATACCCTTCGCTTCTCTCTCTCTATCGATTCTCCGGTGAATCTGACAGCTCCGACGAGATGCACGGTCGTCCAAGGAAGGCGGCTCCAAATCCAGAAGAGGAAGAAGCTTCCACTGCTAAAGCCGTTGAGCTCCGATCGCTTCAGTCTCAGTTCATGTTCAATCACCATCACAAAATGTACTCATCTTCTTCTCGTTCCAGATTTCGATTTCCCAGATTTCCAGTATCATCATATTCGATTTTTCTCTTTTGGTTTCTAGTTACACTCAGGAAGCTATTGAACTAAGCACCAAGCTTCTAGAAATCAATCCTGAGGCCTATACTGCTTGGAACTATCGGAAACTCGCCGTCGAAGATAAACTTTCTCGAATCGATTCCGATCCAAACCTAATCAAGTCAATTCTCGATGAAGAACTCATAGTCGTGAGTTTTCCTACCAATTTGAACATTTAGATTTGTTGCTTCATTGATTTATCTTCTTAATTTAGGTAGAGAATGCTTTGAGGCAAAACTTCAAGTCATATGGTGCTTGGTATCATCGGAAATGGGTATTGAGTAAAGGGCATTCTTCAACAGCCAATGAATTGCGGCTTTTAGATAAGTTTCAGAATCTGGACTCGAGGAACTTTCACGCTTGGAACTATCGCAGGTGAATAATTAGCGAATTTGTGACATGTCGATCGGGTTTCCGTATTCATGTGTTTGTTTCTTTTCCAGGTTTGTTGTTGATCTAACGAATAGGTCAGAACAAGATGAGTCGCAGTATACAGAGGAAATGATCAATAAGAATTTCAGCAACTATTCTGCTTGGCATAATCGTAGGTACGCACGCACGCATATTATTATCCGATCATAGGCATTTGTAGTTGTGAACTAGATTGATGGACTAGATTTTTTGTTTGAAATTCTGCAGTGTAATGCTTTCAAGTTTACTTGCAAAAAAGGCTGATGGGTTTATGCCAAGTGACAAAATTCCTGATGAATATGATTATGTACATCAAGCTATTTTTACGGATCCAGATGACCAAAGTGGTTGGTTTTATCATCATTGGCTTCTTGATCAAACTGTTAACGTGGAGACTCCTCTTCTTGTTTCCTCGTGGCCTTCAGATAATTCCACTATCATTTTATCTCGAGCTGAGTCTGGTTCTTTTCCTCTGATTCTTTACTTTGACCAAGCGGTTAGTGGAGTAAGCTCGTCTACTGTTACGGTTGATTCTGAATTAAAAGGAAACGAGGACCTTGTTTGGGACCCAGTTTCGGATAAAAGTTCTCAAGTGTCTTGTGTGTGGGTTGCTCGTCTGAAAATTTTCGATGCAGAATGCAAAGAATACAAAGTAAAGGTCAGACTTGGGAGTTCTCGAGGAATCGTTTCTTCCCGAGGATGTAACTTCAGCGCCCTTTATGAGTTTGTATTTACAGCGGATGTTCAAGACTCTGTCGAAGAGTCACAAGAAGGCATTGTTTCATGGACGGATGGTTTTGATATTTGGGATACACATTCAAAGGATTTGAACTCTCTAGTCGCCTTGAATCAGTTAAACACTAAAATGGGTTTTGAGTGGGGTAAGGCAACTATAGAGAAAGAGATTGATTGTTTCCGTGAACTGGCTGACATTGGCAGGTATGTTATATACTTTCTAGATTTGAAGAAAAAAGAGAAATCGTAGTCGTGTGAACTTTGCGTTTTTCTTTCCTTTTTTAGCAAAATCGGAAAGCTCACTCTCGCAAGGCTTTTGATGGCTTATGAAACTATGATATCGTCGAATGATGCTGTTACGGGAGTCCATTATAAAGAAATCCTCCAGCTGTATAACGATTTGATGGCCCTGGATTCTTCGCATTACCACTACTACAAGGATGTGCACAGTGTAGCTTTTCTCCACCAGGTACTTGCCTTTTCCTGTGAATCTCAAGTTGAACATTCTGTTCTGAAACTTACTCATAAAGAGAATGTTGATACAGGTGACTTCAAGCGCCGAATCCCTATCAAGACACCTCTTTCGGTACAGGGATATGAACAATCTTGTATGTCTACGGTTAAATAACCTATCACTATCTCGGATAGCCAGTGTTGAGAAGTTACTGTTTGTCCAAATGTTAGACCTTAGCCACAATGAGCTTCATTCAACTGAAGGTAAATTTGGTGAATATCAGTTGTTGCATCTGTTAGTGGTAGATTGTGATTAAATGGTGTGTGTGGGTTTGCAGGATTGGAGGCAATGCAACTCCTCACTTGCCTAAATCTGAGTCACAACAGAATCCGGAGTTTTTCGGCGCTAAACTCTCTAAGACATGTGAAACAGCTGAGAGTATTGGATGTTTCACACAACCACATCGGCAAGCACGCAGTGGACACGACACGGTACCTCTGTCCGTCACCGCTTTCTAATTCGGAGTGGATTGAGGATGAGAGGCCTAGTTTGGTCACCAAATACTGGGACGCATATTTCGTGCTAAAAGATATGAATCTGAAACAGTTAGATATAGCAGGCAACGTAATTTCAGGTGAAGAATTCAGCTCTTTTGTCCGCCAGGTCGTGCCAAAGCTCGTATGGCTCGATGGCCAGAAACTCGGAAGTTAGATCCTATGCCAACAACAAAACAAAACCACCACAGCAATTTGGATTCTCTTGTTCATGTTTGCTCTTGTGATATGTTTCTTTTCAACTTTGGTTTCTTATTTCATTATATGAGAATATGAACCAAGTTTTTGGCGACATACCCTCAAGAAACTAGTAATTTCATTTCAATTCTTGTGTTTGGTTTGAAAATGTAGTAAATATTTGTGTGCAAAACTAACACAACTCTATAATAATATATACTAGGCCAATCGAAAAGCAAAATCAAAGCTTGACATGGTACGTTTTCCATTATGTTAAGATTTGTATCATCAGATTCAGCAAATTGGTTAGCAGAATTCATTAATCATACTATATCCTCTTTGATCAAACTAAAGCCTTCACTAATCATAACTCTAAAATCTAAATCCATCACTAAAAATTTCCTTGCTAAAATGCAAAACAACAAGAAGAACAAGAAATCAAACTGATATTAAGGTATATGAATTCTACAATATTGGCAATAATTGTGAAGAATCATTGTGAAGACTAATACAATATAACAATACACTAAATCATTCTCTCAAACTCTACCTGCAACAACAGAAGCAGCAGCAGAAGAAGCAGCAGAATTACCAATAAACGAGAGTAATCCAACATTACCACCAGATTGTTCATGATCATCCAAGAACAAATCATCAGGAACCCTAAACGCACCATGTAAACAAACAATCGCTACACCAATCGTCAAAGCACTAGTTAACAAAGATCCAACACTCGTCATAAACACAACAACAATCGTAGTCAAAACAAGCCCAAGCAAAACCTCACGATCCGAAAAACTCCTTCCGAAAACAATCAAATTCTGATCGGAAGATCTGAAGAGGTAGAGAAACATCCAAGCTCCTAAAAGAGATAAGAGAACGAGGAGAGAGAAAGGATGCGAGAGGAGAGAGAAAGCGAGGACGAGAGAGACGATTGCTGAGTAATTCACCTTGAAGTAAGCGAGATTCTTACGGATCCGTGAGAACGAGTCGGTTAGAGAGTCCGGTTTAGCGAAGGAGCTCCGATCTACGAGTTCTAGCCATGGACGGCGTTGAGAGAGGGATTCGCGCAGAGAGGAGGAGAAACGTGAGAGGAATGTACGGAAGGCGTGGGAATTGATCGGTGGTTGGGATTGAGTTGATACTTGTTGGTTTGTGATCGGAAGAGTCGCCGGAGAAGAAGACATTGGTGTGTCGGTGCGGCGGAGAGGGCGAGAGAGTGTAGAGTTTCCGATTTAGTGGAAACTGAAAGTTGCGGCAAAACCGTGTTTTAAGTAAAACGCCAAAACTATATGGGCCCGTTATGTTAAATCAGCCCATCATATTAATAATGGAATTATGGCCAATTTTGTTAACATTATTAAATCATCTATATTACCAAAAACAAAACAAAAAAAACATATTATATTCGAATCTTGAAAAACATGAATTATTACAGCAGCATAATAATGAGGGTGCAGCCTGGTGCAGAAAAAAATCGTTTATAATTTATAATTTTATTATTATTTTTGATAAATAGGAGGTATTCCCTACCACGGCCCGGGAAGAGCCTTTGTTACACCTTATAACATGGCGTAAAACATCTTTCCTACCCGGGTTTGAACTAGCAGCGCAACAAGACCAACTCCTGCTCTTAACCATAAGTCTACGACATTCAGTGGTTATAATTTATTTATTTTGAAGGTGATATAGAGAAAATTATCTATTTTGTATTTTTGTAATGCGATTAGAACGGTCTGTTATATTGTACTGTGAATATCATTTCAATATCATTAACAAAGCTATGCGAAATCGCTTTAGCTCCTTACGTAGCCACGATAACCGCTATCAGAAGGGTCTAGTAGTTTGGTTTGGAGCTACAAGCACGTAATTGCTTCTTTGGAATCATTCAGACTTGGATTTTAGATTAATGTTATATTAACAAACATGTTGCACTCAGGCCCGGTCCTGACTTTTCGGGGGTCCAACGCAAAAATAAAAACAAATTTGGATTTTTAACATAAATTTGGGGTTTTTTCACAAAAATATATAAATTAGGGGTTTTTCACAAAAATAAATAAATTTGGGGTCTTTTTTAACACTAAAAACTAAAAAAAAATTAAGAACCCCATATGTATGCTTTGTTGGTATCCCCTCAGGGCTCTGGTTGCACTTGATGTAAAAGAGTTTTTTGAGATGAATAAATTTTACATTCTTTTGTAAAAAAAAATATCATTCACTATCATCTATCGTGAAAGCCTTCAATCAAAGTGGTGATTTCACCAAGAAAGACCAAAATCGTTGGTTTTTCTTTAACTGACGGTGCCGATTTAATGTTTTTGAATGTAGAACGTGGTTTGTTTTTTAGACCGCTAATATGATATTTGTTAATAAATTATTTTTCTCATAAAAATGAGGTGTAAACAAGTAGTAAAAATCCAAACGGTCTGTTTATGTGCCTATGCTTTGGATGGGTAATTTATACACTGATCCTAGAACTACGACATGTTCATGATTTGATGACACTCAAATAGTTTTTTATCAAAAAATTGGGTAGACTTTAAGAGAATTTTCTTGATTTCTCATTGAACAAAGCGTGTATGCACTTTATTTTACAAATGTTAAACGGATTAAACCCTAAATGAAAATTCAAAGGACTAACAGAAATTCTGAAACATAACTAGATAAAGACGAAGAAAACATTATTGAGCATAATAGGGCATCGAATAACAATATTCTTCGGGCCTAATTCAGAATATTTGTTTGAAATTCGGGTCGATTTCCACACAAAACAGAATCTTGATTAGTACGCACTATACTAATTCAACAAATAATTATATCCGGTCTAGCTACTCTAATTAGCATCTAAACCTTCTTTCTTGTACGTTAATCCAATAATATTTATTACTATTAAATTATTAATCATTGTTACATCCCGATATTTTAATTAAAGACCCGACTCGTACGTGTAGCTCTCTATATTTTCTGTTTTAAGTAAAATAATTCATGCTTTTGTAATGAACTATTTGTAGACTCGTTCAATGAAATCAATAATTCTTTTGGTTAACTTCCAAATCCTAATTACTTTACCCCTAAGTTTAACCTTTTGAAAAAGAAAAAGAATCTTTGTCTTCTTTTTCTTTTCTTCCATTCATTAAAATGCTCTCTCTCTATATATACATGATAAATCTAGCTAGTCTTCTAATTCTCTATACCACACATCTAAAATTCAAGATCATTGCTTCAATGGCTTCTTGTGACTCTCCTGATGCATTTTATTGGCTTCAAACTCTTCCTCCTATCTCGCAATGGAGAAGAAATTCAGTGTCCATGTGCATTTGCTCTCCAAATTCATCACATCCATCTTTAAACTTCTCTCTTACTCGCATAAACCCTCAATCTCCAAACATATTTACCTTCTCTATAGTAGCCGATTTCAAGATTCCTATATCTCTCTTTGTTTCGAAACCTATACAAATCATTACCTCTAATTCAAACAACTTCCTAAATGAAAATGTCATCTCTACTCTATTAATGGGCTTTGTAGACATAGTTCTCAACTATAACCTCAAGAGAAATGTTTGTTCAATCCAAATCCAAAACATAACCTCCACTTCTAACCTCAAAGACGTTTTCAACCTCGCGTTCTTCACTTTCGTCTTCCTCATTTGCATATACGAAGCGCCCACGAGCCTACGAACAACTTGTCTCAAAACGGTGAAAGATCAACTTGTTACTTGTAGGTCAAGGCAAGGTTCTAAGTTACTCATGGTGCAACTAGGCTCTAACCTTGAAGAACAATGGATGAGATCGCTGAATCTTGCAATAACCAATTGGATTATCGAGATAAAAGCGTTTCAACAGCTTAAGTCACCTTCTCCTTTGTTTTCGTATGCTTTTTCGACTCAAGGTTTGTGGAAAGTTCATATGTATTGTCCTGTGGTAGCAATGGAAATGGAGAATGTAAATAGTGCTTTAACCGATGAGAGATTGTTCTTCTCGCTCAACTATCATCAACTTGAAGGTGTGATCCAATTCAACCATAGGATTTACATTCGCGAGAAGTGGTTTAACATCGCAGTTAATATTGACAACGTCAGGTATGGTATTTAACTCTAAACCCATACATACTCTAGAAGCTCTCATTAAGAAGCACTTACCTCCATAATGAGATTATTATTGGTTAAAAATGAGATAAAAATAAGAGAAAATAGAAAATGGCACTGGTGCAAACTATTTAAAGTTTTAGATATATTATCTATAGAATATTTTGAACTATCAAATACAAACCCCTTGTATAATAAATAAAAAATAAAAGTATTTATGTAAATATGTACGTATGTAAAAAAATGCTAACTATGTTAAGTTATTTTTTCGAGTAACAATGCTTAACAGCAAGTGGGCATATAGTTTTAAATATTTTCCATCAAAAATGAAGCTTATAAGTGAAACCATTGCAATTAAACACATTTTTAAAGTTTTTGTACTTTGTTTTATGATAACAATATTTGTGTTTCCACAAAATTTTAACCATCACACCAAAGAACATAAATGCTACTTATGCTCCTTTTTTATACAAAAGTTTATTATATTCTCTCTAAATAATTATCTTTGTAATTAGGTGTGACATAATAAGGCTTGTGAACGAGAAAATTCTATCAGATCGCGGAATGGGAACAGAAGAAAAACATTTTCCGTCACGAATATCATTGCAACTAACTCCAACGAATCAATCAAACATCCTAATGGTCTCCGTACAAAAATCCTCAGAAAATCCATTAAGAGAATTCGAAGTAGAAAAGGGCATAGAAGCAACAATAGATCCACCAAACACTTTCTTTGGACTCAAAGTCTCAGCCAACGAAACCACAACAAAGAGCATGAAGCCATGGAAATTCGAAGAATGGGTTCATGGTTATAGCGCGAATCTCACTTGGTTTCTCCATGACCTTGATGATGGAAGAGAAGTTTCATCCTCTAAACCATCAAAGGTCTCGGTGATGAACCCTCGAGCTTGGTTCAAGAACCGGTACTCGAGCGCGTTTAGACCGTTTACGAAACAAGGAGGAGTTGTGTTCGCGGGAGATAGTTATGGGCAAAGCGTTTTATGGAAAGTTGATAAAAAGGCTATTGGGAAAGTGATGGAGTTTGAGGTTAAAGGTTGCGTTTGGTTAACTTATTGGCCTAATAAGCATCATACTTTTTATAGTGATACTAGAAAGTTGGAATTTAAGGAGATGCTTTACCTTAATCTTCCTTAGAACTTGTGTATTGTTTTTACTAGTAGTTTGTTGCTTTGTTTTTATAAGTATTGTTTATCATAAACAAAATAAGTATTGTTTTTACTAGTAGTTTGTTGCTTTGTTTTTATAGTCTCGATATGTAATAGAGCCACTTACATCAATCGAACCAGACGGATTACAATTGAACTCTAAACCGGATGATACAAGCAAGCCCCGTTGCAGAATAGTTAAGTCGATCTTTCGACTTTTCCACAAACATTACGATAATACGTCACAAAGGCACAAAATACAATTCACCGACCAAAAGTGTTCAAAAGTGAAGAAGCTAAGAGAAAAAGATACCAAAAGCTCACCGCTACGACCTAACTTCTAAGAAGTTAGCAAAATAGATAAGAGGACTCTTCGCATTTTCTCTCATCAGACGTGAATATATTTATATCCATAGCCAATGGAAATATGCATCTTCCAGTAAGTACTAAGCAACATTTTAGGCGGAATCCACATTACGTCCTCTTCATCTTTGGGATCCATTTGCTCATTCACTTTCTGAATTTTCGTCACCATCGATCCAATCCTTAGTGTGCTAAACTGGTTGAGTTTAGCCAGACTGCATGAGAATTCCCGTATACTCGGAGCCATAGGTGCAATACAGTTTACAGTCACATAGACGCCATTTGTTGTCTCCGATCCCTTGATAGCATGAACTACAATCAAATCATCCTCTTTCTCTTCCTTTAAAACGACCGTCTTTTTCTTGTCAAGGTCCATGCTAAAGATCATAGGACGGTCAAACCCAAAGAAAACAGACTCGTCCCAATAGTGTGCACCAGAAGCATGGCTTTTGAGATTCATGTAAGAGCCAACGTAGTTGCAGTTTGGTACGGGGCAAAAACAACGGGCGAAAACACAAACCTTCACATGGCTAGATTGATCACAGTACGTGGTGGTTTCTTTACACCCGTATTTTTCATTTAGACATAGGACTATAGATGCTTCAATAACCTTCTCCATGACTCTGCATTGTATATCCTCAATGTGAGCTCTACAGAACGAGCATGCATGCCCGACCCAGAGGACAAGCCAGTGAAACCACTTCTTAAGGCCCTAAATTTAGAGGGTTTTTTTTAGTTAAATTTTTTTTATAACTATAACTAAAAGAAATTATAAACTTTTTCTACAATAATAATATTCATAAGATTTTGTTTTTCAAATGGTTTTTAATGTTTATGTGCCTTCTCTAAGCAAACATGTTACTCATTTGAAATTATTAGTTAAAATTCGAAGTGGAAGGTGATAATAAAATTATTTTCGGTCTACTATGTGACAAAAGAGATTAAATGAGTTAGCTTAGTCATCCATTGAAACATAGATCGTTAAAAAACTCGACAACGTGAGTTTAATTAATGATTTTGTAGGCAAAAATACAAGGAGAACAATATTTCAAAAATAAATTTTATTTTGTTGTTTTTCTTTTATTTCTTACTAACTATTTGGAATTATAAACGGTTTAATGAAGTTTTAATATGTTTTTTCTATTTAGATTATCATTTTTACGGTATTGGAAAATGTACAAAAGGGCATTTTTTACATATATGCATAGGGCATTCAAAATGATTGGACCGGCACTGCGAGCATGTCCTGTTCAGTTTTCTGCAGCATGACGAACAAGCTAGATGCCCGTTTGTACACTGAACACGTATAAAAAAACACCATATTGTTAGCCAAAATCACTGACCCCATACAAAATTATAAGTTTATAATCGTACACCAATTAAAGATGAAATTGTGGCCTGAAAGTTCTTATTCTGCAATTCCATCAACCTAATAAGCTACAAATCCACAAATCCGTAATCAAACTCAGTGATATAAAGCATTTTGTAGCCAAATCAAACGCATTAACACTAATTAGAGATGAGATTGTGACCGAAATGTTCTTATTCTGCAATTCCATCAACAAAATATATATATATATATAGATTAAAAGTACTAAATTCAGCTTTCTACGTGCGGATTTGTTTTTACATTTATTCAGAAAATCTTATCTAATAAGTAAAAAACATATTAGATTTTAAATTGATTGATTGTATCAAATTAGTTTACTTTTTTCGCGCGGCAACGCACGGATTTGTTTCCTAGTGCCACTAATACCTAATTAAAAAAGTATACTTAAGGTTATTGTGTTTGAAGAACAAAACTTGAAGAACAATGATAGAAATGGTTTATGTTTGGGAGAACAATGATAGAAATGTCTTATAAAAAATAAACATGCCTAAAATCAAATTATAGAAGATTGAAAAAAACCGATTTGGATACTTTATAAAAATAAAAAGTACATTATATAGAATAAAAAAGTTAATACAAATCTATATCAATCCATAACAATCAATAACAGTCTATAAAAGTATTTGATAAGAATCAATGATAATCCATGGAGATTTGTAAAATCTCACAACTTTTAAAATCCACAAACTCTTTGTAAATCCATCTACCAAATCTATTTCAATCCATAACAATCAATAACCGTCCATAAAAGTATTTGATAAGAATCAATGATAATCCATGCAGATTTGTAAAATCTCACAACTTTTAAAATCCACAAACTCTTCATAAATCCATCTACCAATAACCCACCACCACCACCACCACCCCCCACCCCAAATTAAATCAACGGAAGTTGACTAAAAAAAAAGTTAATTCAATGGAAACCGCTAAATTATGCCTGAGCCAAAACCTAAAAGACTCACACGCACGCCATTAATCTCCTCCCTATATATACATTTAAGCTGCGAAAAGACACACATAAGCATTGTTGCATAACATATTGCATCTTGATAATTCAACTCCGACCATGAACAAAACCAAAGTCACTCCTTAGTTTATTTTCTTGTCTCTGATCCTTCTATCAGGTACTAATATAGACTACCTTTTTATTTTATTTTGCTTGATTTGCCTTGTGTATCATAGATTAATTCGCATCAGTTCTTATATCGAAAATTAAATAACATTAGTCTAATCCGTTTGATTGATTTTGAATCTCTCTAGATTACAAAAGCGTAAAAGGGTCGATTTCTCCATCGAAAGAGCAGCCACACGAAGATGGAGGAATATTTGGACCACTTGGTTTTGAACCGAAATCGTTGTTTGTGTTCGGAGACTCTTACGAAGACACCGGAAACACACCGGTCACAATCTCCGCGTCATGGAGGGTTCCGTACGGAATCACTTTCCCGGGAAAGCCCGCCGGTCGGTTCAGTGATGGTCGTGTCTCCACTGATTATCTCGGTATGAAAATATCTTTGCCAACAAAAACCCCATACCAAATAATAACAGTACATTTTTGATGATTTTAAAATGGTAACACTAGATAATCTTACGTTGAAGTCATTCAATTATAACAGAACATATAATTTTTTTATTTGACTTAACTTTTTAATTGTTTTTATCTAATTCTTTTTTCTAAAATAGGAACCATTTTAAAATGTTGACTATAGCTAAAAAACATTACGAGTATAAAATGTTACACCACGTACCAGCGGCAAATCCAGAGCACTAGCAGGGGGGCATGTGTCCACTATGAATTTTTTTTTTTTTAAGTTTCTTTAAGGAATTGGTGAAATGCCCCCCTATAATTTTTTTTTAAAATTGGTTTAATGCCCCTATGAAAAGTATTTTTGCATTCACTACAAGAAAACAGACGATATTCCGACGGCCTAAATCATCTCATTTCCGTGGAATTGGCCCTTTTCCGATGGTAGTCCGACGGGATAGGTCCGTCGGTTCTATCACGTCGGAAATTAAAATCCGTCGGCATTCCGTCGCCCACCTGCGACGGCTCTCAGACGGAAAACGGATAGCCGGATTCCGTCGACTTCGGGCGAGTACCGACGGAGTTCCGACGGTGTCGGACTTCCGGTGAGTACCGACGGAGTTCCGACGGTACAAGAATACCGAGGGAATTCCGACGGTTCTCGAGTTTTTTTTTCAAAAATTAAAAATAATTAAACAATTTAAAATAAATAAATTATAATATAACATTTAAAAATATATTAAAATTTTTAAAAAAAACTGATTAAATTAAAATTGTTTTAAAAGTATTTTTAAGTTTTACAATAAATATTAAAACGTCAAAAGGCCTATTCTGGTCTACGGGAACTAAAGAAGTCGTTCATCTTCTGTTCCATAGCTCGAAATCGTTCCTCCGCCTCCGCCTTATCTCTCGCTCTCGCTTCCTCGGCCTCCTTCTTATCTGCCTCTCTCGCTTGCTCCACTGCCCTAAGCCGCTCGGTCAGCTCTCGATTTTCTGCCTCCAATCTGCTACCACCGCTATAACGAACCGACGAAACGGATGAGCAACTATCTTCAGGGAGGCCGAAAACACGGCCTCTGGTCTTGGGAGTCGCCTACGATAAAAAAGAAATTAAATCTTAGAACTTAGGTGTATTAAAAGTTAATTTGAAATTTGTTTAAAAGTGACACGGTTACTAACCTCGTAGGTGAACTCGTTGATCTTCTCGTATGGAACTTCGGTGGGCGCCGGAGTTCCTTCCTCGCTCGGTTGCGATTGGAGGTACTGCTCCCCGAGCCTCTCCACGGTCTCCACGATTTCACGAGCAATGGGATCTTGAATGTCACCGGTCTTCTTGTTGGTGTGCGCAACTTTGAGCAATGCAAGATTCGAAGGAAACACACCGGTCTCCTGAAATTGTTAACATATAAAATTTTGTTAGCGAATTTTTAAAAATTATGAATTATTTAAATATTTACCATTTTGTTTGCAAGTGAAGCCTTGCTCGTTGCTCCGAGGTTGTGGGTCGCTTTTCCCTTCCCCTTCCGGTCGCTATTGCGGTTAGTTGAGTTTCTCTCTGAGGTCGCCCGAGTTGCCTCCTGTTTCCAATGTGCAACTAGTCCATCCCAACATGTGTCTTTATGTTTCATAACCCGAGGCACCTTCTCGGTTTTGTACCACGCATCTTTCCACTCGTTCATCTTCAACGAGTACTTCCTCGCAGCCTTTTCGTCGAATCTCTTTCGGACCAATGAAGTGAGCGGTGGGTCCCACGTAAAATCTTGCTGCAAAAACACCACAATCTCGCATTAGTAATTAAAATGTGAGTCATATATGAAATATATTTTAAACTTATAAAATAAAATCATACCGCAAATTGTCGGAACCAAATGTCCTGGTCCTTTACTGGCATATCGTGGTATGTGGGATACGGTCTAGTTACCAAGGAATTCATCATTCCGTTGATAGAACCCGTAATCCCGTTTCTCGAGTATTGGAACCTAATAAAATATTTAGTTTAGTTAAATATTTTACTAAAATAATTTTATCCAATAGAAATTTAAATAAGACTTACCAGGTCGTGTTAGGTGGCGTGTCTGGATCTAGACGAGTCAACCTATCACGTCCGGGTTGCGAGACAAACTGCTCGATGGTCATGGATGTGGGAGCTGAGAAGGATGTAGCCAGGGGCTGAGACATGTGTGGGGTTTCTAAGTCGGGAGAACTGTCGGGGATATGCGTCTCACTCCCACTCCGACCTCCCCTACTGGAAGTCCCACCTCCTCTAGAATGATGATATCGCGGATAGTTCATACGATTTCCAAAATTCTAAGAGTTTGAGATTTCGGGATTTATGGAATATGGAATTTATAGGAATTTGAGATTTTGAGATTTTGCGATTTAGTTATTTGGAAATTTCTGATTTAGGGATATAAGGATATTCGGAATTAGGGAAATTTTGGATTTAGGAATTAGGAAATTTCGGATTTAGGGATATAAGGATATTAATGTTAATAAATTTTGAAATTTGAAGGATTTAAAGGTAAAAATTGTTAAAGTTATAAATTTATAAATTTTTTAATTTTTAAATTTAAAGGATTTAAAGTTTTAAATTTTATTATTTTTAAATAGGTTTAAAATTTTAAAGGTTTAAATTTTTTTATAAATGTTATAAAATTTTTAAATTTGAAGGATTTAAAGGTATAAATTGTTAAAGTAATAAATTTTTAAAATTTTAAATTAAAGGATTTAAAGGATTTAAAGTTTTAAATTTTATTATTTTTAAATAGGTTTAAAATTTTAAAGCTTTAAATTGTTTTATTAATGTTATAATAATTATTAATTTGAAGGATTTAAAGGTTCAAATTGTTAAAGTAATAAATTATTAAAATTTTAAATTGAAAGGATTTAAATGATTTAAAGTTTTAAATTTTATTATTTTTAAATAGGTTTAAAATTTTAAAGGTTTAAATTGTTTTATTAATGTTATAAAATTTATAAATTTGAAGGATTTAAAATGATTATCTTAAAATATTCTATATAAAAAATCCCTAAAAATAAAAAAAACATATGAAAATCAATTCCTAAATTCTAAAATCCTCATGAACCCTAACTTCTTTAATTCCACATTTAACAAATCCCAATCCACATTTAACATCTAAACTAGAAATTGTTCTTCAATTTTAATGGAGTTTAAATTTCTAATGGAGTTTAGCAAAAACTCTAATGGAGTTTTAATGGAGTTTAGCAAAAACTCTAATGGAGTTTTATGTAAAACTTACATTGGGTTTTGGCGGAGAAACGGAGGAGAACGGCAAGGATTCGGCAGCGATTCCGGCGTCAAATCGGCGGTAAAACGGTGTCAAGGAGGCGATAAATCGGCGGAGCAACGGAGGAGAAGTTTTGAAGATTTTTTTTTTCTAGATCTGTCTTCGGGGAAGACGAAGACTGTGGATTTAATAGGGTACCTGACGGAATTCAGACGGAATTCAGACGGACTACTAAAACTCCGACGGTAATGCCGACGGTTTTCCCGCTTTGGCGATGATCACGAAGTTGTTTGGCGGCAAGTGAAATTAGGGTTTCCGTCGGCAATCCGTCGGAACTTCAGACGGAATACCGACGAAAATTATAATTTATTTAAAAAAAATTCCCATTAATATATTCCCGTAAGGGTAGGATCTAACGGGAATATGAGACGGGATCTAACAGGAAGGTGGTTTATGGGACTAGAAAAAAATGTCCCACTTATGTCCCGTTTCAAATTCTAGACGGGAACGGGATAAAACGGGATGAGATGGGAACGGTACGGAAAATCCAATAAAATAATCTCATATCCCATATTAAACCACATAAAACCATATTTCCGCCTAAATAACTTTTTTATTTAATAAATTAGGTAATAAATTTGGTTCCTTGAAAAGGAATTTACTAGATCCGCCTATACGTTCAATATTACATATATTACATATATTTAATATATTTGTTTATAAAATAAAACTACCGTCGGAACCCCGTCTGAATTTAAGACGGAATTCCGACGGTTTGTAATTTTATTTTGTTTATTTAATAAATTTTGTAATAAAAATCAACTACCATCGGAACACCGTCTTAATTTGTGACGGTATTCCGACGGTTTGTAATTTTATTTTGTTTATTTAATAAATTTTGTAATAAAAATCAACTACTGTCGGAACACCGTATATTTAATATTTCCGGCGGTTACAAATACGTGAAATAAAATTCCGTCGACAATGTGAACGAGTTAGAGCCATATCAAAATTGGCTTTAATCGTTTTGCCAATCGAAGTGCCAAACCCGTGAATCCCACAAGTTCTATCTGTGTTGCCTTGGTTTTCATAAATATTACATTACACATACAATTTATATTGCAATATAAATTTAAATACCAAAATAGTAAATATTACACGTACCAACATTATGCGGATAAACTCGTACAATAGATAGTAGGAAATTATTTAACATAAAAGCAACATAAAGCCGTAACCATAAAATAATTCTTAATCATGGACGAGTTAGATATTTATTCTTCATCGGAGTCTGGAACTGTTTCATATTCGTACCCAGTAGTTCCTTCATCTTCCTCCTCGATGGTGCATACTTCCGTTGGCTGGTATTCAGCAATCATCTTATTAGCACCGATTATCTGTTTGAAAACTGAATTTAGTTAACCATTCCCAAAAATATTTATAAACGTATGGTGTATCTACCTTAACAATGTTCCGCTCTGTGATGTTTAGGTGCTTTGGATTCCTATCAAAACGGCAAACGGTAACATTCTTCAGGATGACCATTGCACCTACAGCAGTCGTGAGTCTGTACTCGTCATTCTTGAAGATGTTATGGTGCATGGTTCCCTCGATTATTCCCGACGGATCTTTTAAGGTTACAAGCAGATCTTCCTGGTCATCGGAATTCCGTCAATACCTCCGACATAGCACTCCACCAATCCCATCATCCACCGTAGACGATATGGGAACCACTCAAACTTTGCCGACATCGGAAACCGTCGGAATTCCGTCAGAAATCCGTCCGTCCGTAAACGCTGACCAATCAAACTTTGCCGACGTCGGAAAGTCCGAATTCCGTCGATATACCGTCGGAATACCGTCGGAATGTAACGACATCTCGTATCCGTCTGTCTTTCGTCGGTTATTGCCGACGGTATTCCAACGGAAAGCTGAGAGAGTGGATTTCCGTCGGTATACCGTCTGAAAATGTGACGGAATTCCGACGGAAAACCTCTGTGTCAGCATTCCGTTGGAATACCGTCGGAACTATCCGACGGATTTCCGAGGGTACGAAATTTCCATCGGAAATAAGCCTGTTTTCTTGTAGTGATTCGCCAATGCCACGTACCATCATCTTCTTACGAAATATCATAATTTTACTAAGTTAATTGATTGCATTTATTTCATATACACGTAATTAAGAATTCATAGTAGTTTTTCGAACAATTAATCTACCACATAGTTTACGTTTATACTTGCAATATGTAAGATATCTCTACTTTAATGTAAATCGGTTACAAACTCGGTAGCTATTTGCAAAAACTTTTACATTGACACATTAAACGGAATCATAATTGTGGAAGTCATATAAACACAGAAATAAAACGCGTTGCTATGCATTTTCTCGTAAGTATATGCATATAATCCAAAAATACATAATTCTTTAAATTGACTTGTATTATATCATGTAGCGAAATATCTTGGACTTAGAACGCCAGTTGCATACAAATGGAGAAGACTCACACGACCCAGACAAGTTGTGAAAAGAGGAATCAATTTCGCATACGGTGGAGCCGGAGTGTTTGAGACAATGTTCAAAGTCCCAAACGCGAGTTTACAAATCGATTTCTTCGAACAATTCCTTTGGAGAAAAGTTTATTCGCGGCCGATCTCAACTCTTCCGTCGTTCTTTTCAGCATTGTCGGCAACGACTACCTTACTTACGACAAACTCACGAGAGGTATATACTTGGTTTTTCGAATAGGGTTGTTAGCTAGAATGGATCAACCAATCGATCTGATCCCGTCCATTCATTCAAATGAATTGAGAATTTTAATCATAACCGGTTAATAAGTCAAATAAAATTGAAAATTTGGGTATTGAGATAGTGGTGAATTCTTGGACCCTCTAAAAACTGTGCGTCCTTGAGTCCCCCAATTCAATTCCAGTTTAGAAAAAAAACAAATGTTCACTTGCTATATGCTGCTTCCTGTTGTATGTTTGAAGATAAAAATCCAAAGAAGATTGGCCTTACGTGGTTAAAGACTAGTCATTTGATCCATATATAATCTTTTTTCGAACACATTTTTCTTGATTGCGAAAACCAAATCACACCAAAAATAAATAAGCCGGATTTAATGAAAAGATTATAGGTTAATTTGATGATGATATGATATTATTAAGAATATCGGATATACTTTTTGATTTTTTTTTGTAGTACAACATATCTGTGAATCTAAATTTATAAGCAGAATATTTCAGTAATCATATTGTTACAACAACAATAAAATGGCATGCAGGGTCGTCCGGCATTGATAAGAAGAGTTGCTAAACAAATATTGATGGATGTGAAGCGAATTAAGGACTTAGGAGTGAGAAAAGTGATTGTGGCTTTGTCTCAGCCGCAGAAATGTGTGCCTTTGATCGTCACTCCTAAAGGTTGCGACACCAAGGACACCTCCACTAGTCTCCACAACGGCCTTCTACGCGAAGGACTAATCAAACTTAACAATGAGAAGCATGATAAAAGTTTCCTCATGTTAGATCTCTACCATGCTTTCGTGACCATATTCAAAAACAAAGGGGTTCCAGGTACGATTGATATTTATGTGGGTCTAAATTTTTCTGGTTGATTATTGCATTTGAATTATGAATTCTACTACTATTCAATAATAATACATATAAAAATACCTCATGTATAATAAGAATGTTTAATTTTGGGCAGGAGTTTCAACATTTTTGGAACCATTGAAGGCATGTTGTGTTGGAACCAAACCAGGTAACTCTTGTGGAGATGTCGGCAAGAGAGGTGAAAAGTTGTTTAGTCTTTGCAAAGATCCAAGCTCATTCTTTTTCTGGGACGATGTTCATGTCAGTGATCAAGGATGGCGTTCAATTTTTTCTGTTCTTTTACCTCATTCGACATATCTCTCCAAAACCAACTACAATTGGATAAATAACAAAGTGAAAATTTTATCTAAAAAAAACATTACATGAGACAAATGTGTAAAGATATGAATTAAAAATGATGTTGAAACTGTTAAAAATGTACTACAAAAAGACTAGAACATGTGATCTATCGGTTTATGTTATCATTAGGTTCATTAGGTTCAGATTTGTTTTATCCCATTGGATATATCAGACTTATATATGTGGGTATAGGTTCGGTCCGGTTCTAACTTGATACGCGAAGAGGACCCCAATGATATTTTATTAGTGAGTTCTGAGTAGTTATGAGTTTAGGGTAAAATCAATGGCCCAAAATTAGATTTATACACGCGGTCACAAGTTGAGTACAATTTTTTTTGTTCATTTCAGATAAGAAAGGTAAATTGAATGGTTGAAAAGGAGACTGATAGGATCATGTACAAGTTTTTTTGTTCATTTCGAGTAATAAAAAATGCATTTTTGGGTATAATAGATATAAAAATACCTGACCCAAACGACACTCGTAAAAGTTCGGGTAATTACATGTACAATTTTCTTAGACCCAAACCGACCGGGATCCGGTACCGAAATCTATAAAAACATAATATTAAAAACCAAAAAGGCAAAAAAACATAGAAGCTGAAAAGTTATAGGTGAGAGTTGTCAAAAATGTAAAGTAAGTGGGGCAGTATACCAAAACATCTAATACTACAAGACTAGTAATTATTATATTATAAGAATTGCTGGCCTCTCACATCCGCAAAACAATACTAAATATTTTCAGCCTATCATTTTGCCATGTCAGCTAATCAGATGTATAACTAAAAACATTTTAGTTTAGCCCATTAAATCTATTTGTTCATCCCCCAATCCTCTCAACGAAACTGCCGGCGACACAGACCCTATTCACCTACTTCACGGTTACGACCATTCACCTCAGTTTCTAAATCAACTCTTTCAGAATCGTCAACCGCAGAGCACGATTCAAACCCCTAGCACTTACTTCTCCTCATTGACTACCAATCTTTTCCACTTCTCTCACTCTCATTCCCTAACGCCTTAGGCCACTGCATCCTATATATATGGAACCACTTTTCTCCGAAACACACCAGTAATAGCTTAGATTCAACAGATCAATGCTTGAAATTGATTTTTCCACACTTCGAGATGTACAAATGCTCCTTTTCACTGAGAAGTCTCATGACGATATCAGGTACCTATCTCATCCAATTTTTGAGGGTTTTCGTTCCTCAATTCATTTGTTTCCCGAAAGTTCTCATCCCGAAAGTTGTCAATGGAGAATTACGAGGTTCTTGAAAAAATAAGAAAAGGGTAATTTGGTTCAGCTCTTCTTGTGAGACATAAGTATGAGAAGAAAATGTAAGTACTTAACTGTAACAGGATTGTGTGAATCTAATGTGTTATCTGAAATGTTCTCTCTAATGTTCTGCTCCTTTTGTTTTTGTTGTATAAAGGTATGTGTTGAAGAAAATTCGGCTTGCTCGGCAGACGGGTAGGACAAGAAGATCAGCTCATCAAAAGGTTTTAAATATATTTAGGCTTTAGTGAGGTTCTGGACGCTCATAAATTAATTATGGTAAGAAACTAATCTATTTTTGGTTCAAGGATGTTTGGGATTTTGTGGGCACCACATCCATTTTGGCTAGACTTTCCAGTTTGATTTGAGTTATATAAATGGTTTACCCAAGTAATGTATTCAGTTTTAATCCCTTCTGCACTTCAGGCACAAATCACAGAGCATCTTTACCACACAAAAAAGACCAGACCCATGATGTAAAGAAGTGCGTTCTACCATGAAACCATTTCTTGAGTAGTTTTAAAAGAGATCAAATCAAGACATGGTGTTTCTTTCTCGATGTATCAACACTCTTTGTCTTTCCTTCTTTATTGTATAAGGGGGAACCAATGGCTTCAAGGTTCAACTTATGCTATCGTGAATCAAATGGAGAGCTCTTAGTACAAACAATGAGGAATTGCAAATTAACTGAAGGTAAACAAATTTCCTTTCTTAAGGCCTATTTCTTAATGTCTTTGACATTGATGTCCGTGATACTCATTTTTAGGGCTCTGTCATTTTTGTAGCACCCCATTGGAGGACTTCCTTCCTGTTGAAGTTGCAGATATGGCTCAGGATAAACATTTTGAAGAAAACTTGGGGGGGGGAAACAAATGGTATACAGAGAAAGCAAACCGGAAGGTCTGGAACTCTATTATAGTTTCAGGACCCTCATAGAATAAATGGTCACGGGATTGGAAATTATAAACATGGAGACCGTAGCTGGGAAAGCACAAGTAAAAAAAAGATCTTATACTTAAGTTCACAAAAGTAGATCTTTCTATTATAAGTTCCATGGATTGCTTTTGTTTTTGTATCTAAAATCAAAAATAGAGAAATCAACAATTCTAGGGATTATTGCATGAAATATATATATTTTTTTTATTTTTAATGCAAAACTACACCCTTATTGTGAAAACTTGCAAAACTATTCTAAAGGAGTAGTGAAATTACAGTTAGAGCTTTAATGAACAAACAATAAAACTGCAGTCGCAGTGACCGTTCTATCCTTATGGAAGTCTTTGTTGAAAATATACACCAGAAGTCTGCAGCGAAATATGGAAGTTTATATCGTAATTATTTAGTAAATTTAAATCTATATATACATAAAAAATAATTTGACCATAAAATCTTTTGAATAATTAAACTAAATGCAATTGTGATGTTTGGAAAATAAAAGTTCACCAAATTAGCATAAAGTAAAGTAAAAAGACAAATTAGAATGAAAAAGTCTACATTTTGGAAGTCTGCAACGAAATATAGAAGTCTACATCGTAATTATTTAGTAAATTTAAATCTATAAATACATATAAAATAATTTGACCATAAAATCTTTTGGATAATTAAACTAAATGCAATTGTGATGTTTGAAAAATAAAAGTTCACCAAATTAGCCTAAAGTAAAAAAAAAAGACAAAGTGAAATGAAAAAGTCTACATTTTAGAAGTCTGCAACGAAATATGGAAGTCTACATCGTAATTATTTAGTAAATTTAAATCTATAAATACATAAAAAATAATTTGACCATAAAATCTTTTGGGTAATTAAACTAAATGCAATTGTGATGTTTTGAAAATAAAAGTTCACCAAATTAGCATAAAGTAAAAAAAAAAGACAAATTGGAATGAAAATGAATGAATGAACTACATACTATCCTTTTGGAAATACTATATTTCATCACATTACATTGAGAAGTTTTGTGACAATGTTGGGACATGGTATTAGTAATTGTTTTGTATTATGTATGTATAGTCTTTATGATTGTATGATTGTAATAGATTAACGTTTTAGAGATTTGTGTTACATGATCCATAGTTTATAATGAACAACTTATAAGAAGTTTCAATGTAGGGTTTGATTATGAGAAGTTTAATTCACTACGAGGGGATGTAAAATCTTGAATATAATGAGTCATATATGTCATTGACATTAGTTTGTGGGTTTATGGGTTAAAAATATGGGAATGGATTGACATTACAATTTGAAAACATGTTTTTACCTTTAGGGTTGCATTTAAAGTTAATAATTTCAATATTTAAAATATCAAATTTGCCAAAAAAATCTAAAATTATGAATATATTAAATGTTTGGATGATTTATAATATATTTAATTAACAGTTATGGATAATCTAAAGGAAAAAGTCGATTTTGGTTTTGAATTGTAGACTTTCTTTGTAGCATATTTGACATATGCAGACTTCCAATGTAGACTTCCATTAGATTTAGAGCTTGAATTGCAGACTTCCATTGCATTTAGGGTTTCATTTTAGAGTATAGGGTTTCGTAGACATCCACATCACATGGAAGTCTACGTAACCGGAAAATGATTAACCTAACCAGATCTTTTTGTCTCCATATATAAGCAAGTTTTTCAATGAAAACTCAAACTTTTTTTCAACCCTAGCCTCCTAACTTTTTCTCTCTTCTCACATTTTTAGAGAGATTTTTGAGGAATTTTTGCCCAAACCCTATCTTCTTCAATTCTCCACCGATTTGAACAATTTTTGGGTCTATTCCATACGAAACTTCGTCCTCTTTCTAATTCTAGCAACTAATTTCACTTTCAACAAATGTATGTGCCTCTATTTTCACTTTTTCAGTTCGTCAACCATGTTAAAAGTTTGAAATTTAGATGTTTTACTTCATTATTAGTTGAGTTTGTGATTCCTCAACTTTTGCTTCATTTGTTTTGCAAATCTAGAGATATGAAAGATGGTGAAACTGAATGGAAAAACACCGATGAACGAGAAAATCTCAATCCTTAACACATTCGCAAATCTCAGATCTTTGGTGAGTTCTTCCTCATTTGTTGCTTATTATGAAAACAAAATCTTAGAAAGCTATATTTGTTCCTTCAAACTCTTCGATCTCCACTAGATCTAGTCCGTTGTATGCTTTTTTAGATGATTTGATTTTGTTTGTGTATCTCAGGTTACAGAAGTCTACACGGGAAGTCTACTTACGGAAGTCTACACGGGAAGTCTACTTAATCGAAATTTTTTTTTAACCTAACCAGGTGTTTTTGTCTCCATATATAAGTAAGTTTTTCAGTGAAATCCCTAATTTTTATTTTCAACCCTAGCCTCCTAACTTTTTCTCTCTTCTCACGTTTTTAGAGAGATTATTTAGAAAATTTTGCCCAAGCCGTATCTTCTTCAATTCTCCACCGATTTGAACAATTTTTGGGTCTATTCCATACGAAATCTCGTCCTCTTTCTGATTCTAGCAGCTAATTTCACTTTCAACAAAGGTATGTGCCTCTATTTTCACCTTTTCAGTTCGTCAACCATGTTAAATGTTTGAAATTTAGATGTGTTACTTCATTATTGGTTGAGTTTGTGATTCCTCAACTTTTGCTTCCTTTGTTTTGCAGATCTAGAGATATGAAAGATGGTGAAACTGAATGGAAAAACACCGATTAACGAGAAAATCTCAATCCTTAACACATTCGCAAATTTCAGATCTTTGGTGAGTTTTTCTTCATTTGTTGCTTATTATGAAAACAAAATCTTAAAAAGCTATATTTGTTCCTTCAAACTCTTCGATCTCCACTAGATCTAGTCCGTTGTATGCTTTTTTAGATGATTTGATTTTGTTTGTGTTTCTCAGGTTACAGAAGTCTACACGGGAAGTCTACTTACGGAAGTCTACACAGGAAGTCTACTTAACCGGAATTTTTTTTTAACCTAACCAGATGTTTTTATCTCCATATATTAGTAAGTTTTTCAGTGAAAACCCTAATTTTTTTTTTCAACCCTAGCCTCCCAACTTTTTCTCTCTTCTCACGTTTTTAGAGAGATTTTTTAGAACATCTTCAAATATCCGTTATCAGGTATGATGATGTGCTCGGCTTTACATGTCCACTCAATGAGAGAAATTATCGAAAACTAGTGAAAGTTTATGACCGAGGGGATATATGATGCTTTGAATTTAAGCATCTAAATCAAATTAAACTTCAACTGCAGATTATTGCTGGGCTAATAGAGCATCGCATTTCTGACGAGCTTTCTTCTCAACCTCTACTTGTAAACATGATTTCATTTGTTGCCCGGGTAGCTAACTCCTACTATGGAACTCAGGTCAGAATTAGGCCTGTACTATGTTCTCTGGACTTATTTATCTTCTTTTTCCTGCGATTCCAACATCTCAGGTTCCGTTTTTGGTTAATACTGGAATGACCCTTTAACTTCACTTCAACTTAATCACAAAATTGCAGCAATGGATTGATCTTGCACGTACTACGGGTCTGCAACCTCAGAAAAGTGTCACAGCTTCCTCCAACCTAATCCCAGAGGCTTTGAGCCAAACTACTGTGGAATACAATGCTTCCGAAGAGGCAAGTATCGATGATCTCAAGAACCAATGATATCTATGCAGCTTGGTATCCACTGGTAAATGTTTATAAAAGCTTTTGATTGTATCGGCGGGAAATATATCTTAATTTGAGTTGTACTTATGTATACTAGTTTCTGGAAAATAATGATTTTATAAATATAATTTCTTCAAAATATAATTGCCCATGGTGGATACATGATGTTTTCCTCTCTCATCCCTCTTTGCAAATTATCAATCATTTGTTATGTACAGTCCTGAGTTCCTTACAGTCTTAGCTGAGAAATTCGAATATCTTTGAGAAGAGTGGGAAATGGTTTCTCAGATTACCTATTTGAACTATATAGATGAGGGCTATAAGTCGATAATACCTTTTGAAGTCGATAAGAATAGGATCGTCAGATTGTAAGATGAAGAAGAAGTATGTTTAGTATTTTTTGCTCAGGTGATATCTCTTGAATAAGAGTTTTCTCTGACCTTTTTGTAA
Source organism: Draba incana (assembly GCA_963576765.1). Lineage (NCBI taxonomy): Eukaryota > Viridiplantae > Streptophyta > Magnoliopsida > Brassicales > Brassicaceae > Draba > Draba incana. Next base: position 7,611,874 of record OY755202.1, on the reverse strand, counting down.
GGCGATCTGCAATGCTTTTGAGTTTGCGTATATACAATATAAATATATTAACACAATGGCATGGCATACGAATTGCTTGGTTTTTCCATTGGAAATGATCGAACTGATAGATATCAAAATTCAGGAATCTGCTTGAGTTGTATGTTGAGTACATATTGTGTCATACTTTTGGTTTGTCATTTCTAGCATTTTGAGACCCTGTTCGATGCACAGCAGCCGAAAGGTAGTCTTCAAAGCAAGCTGAGCATAAGTTTCTGAACATTTGAATCCAGTTTGAGCCAAGGTATGTTTTGCATTCCCCTTTGGATAGGAAACTAAATAAGCTATACTGAGTTACTTGGTAATTAGAAAAGGAAAAATGGAAAATACTCTCATGGAACATAGACGCTGTGTGTTATATAATGCCTCTTCTTATATGCGATTCGTTCTCCTGTAGTATCTATAAGAATGTATAGACCCTTGCCTTGGATCCTTAAGATTGTTGATTTATTAGTATCATTGCAGTGAACAAAACACAGAGATCACAGGTAGATCACAACATTTCGAGCAGTGGAACAAAACATTTACCAGGTTCTTCACCACTTAGCAACATAAACAACTATATGATTATTGTGAAGCAGATTGATTAAAAATGTTGAGATGTAAACCAGATTCTCTCCATTTCAGGTCAGCAATGTCTTCAAGCTCCTTCATCATTTCTTGTGTCAAATGATTCTTCCAATCTCCAACCACACCTTTCCTGAAAAACATCTCATACTGAGTCCCACTCCAGTGAACTCCTTCTCTCTCTTTACTTATATCCCTCAGATTCTCAATGCTACACTCTTTCACAACCTCCTCCACCATCGTCTCACAGCCCAAAAACTCAGCAATCTTCCTCACGTTTTCTTCAGGTTTTGCTTTCAGATCTTCATAAGTAACAAACAACACTAAATCTCTTGCTTCCCAGAACTCAAGGACGTGTTCGAAATACGAACCAGCTGGAACAAACCCTTTGCAAAACTCATCGAAAGCTTCTCGTATCGAAATCTCTGTTCCGAATTTGTTGTCGTATAGATGCCAAAGAGAGACAAAAGTATCTGCTGGGTTACGAGTTATGTACATAACTCTGCTTTTTGAGGTTTTGATAGCTTCAGGTAAGAAGGAAAGAGGAAGATGAGTGTTGAAAACTCTAGGAGAAGAAGTGATCTTGGTTATGTCCTTTGATGGGTTTTCTCCAAACATCTCGATCTCCAAAAACGGTATGATTTCGTGTGGATTGAGATGATTGGAATGGTCTTGGTCGGTTTGGACGGTTGAGCTGTGACGGAGAATGGAGGAAATTAAGGCTTTGAGCCAAGTTGTGCCGGTTTTAGGGAAAGAAGCAAGAATTATGTCGGTTTGTAGTGTGCTTTAATGGCTTCTGAGGCAGTGATGAATTCTGGTTTGAACCAAAAGCCTTTGTGTCTTATACGTTGACCATCGACCCACCACTTCACTTGTGGTGGTGGTGATGGTGAGATTTGGTCGTCTTCTTGTTTTTGTGGAGTTTCCATGGAGAGAGAGGCACATAGAGAAAGAGATGTGTATAGGCTTTTAAGGGTTTTTTTTTCAATCATATAATGACTCGGCGACTTGGGAGGTTTTGGTTTCTAGTTTTGCTCATATAGAAAACACGTAGTAGCAGGAGTGTTTTTGGCATATTTTGGTACCAAATGGTACTTGTTCAGATTGGATCACAAGATCACATGCTTGCTTCCAAAACATATTCCAGAACACAATTAAATACTATTGGCTGCTTATTTTCCTCTCTAGTATAGTCACTCAATGTATTTTTCCCCAAACTTTTTATCTCTTCATTTTACTACACGACCTTTGTAATCTCTTCATAAAACTACACAGACTTTTTTTTTTCTCTACAAATTAACCAAACAAAATTGGTTAAGCCTAAACCGTAATCCCGATTACGTAAACCGTAAATGAGTTTTTAATTTTTGATTATTTGATTTTAAAAATGAATAAAAACGGATTTTTATATTATTTATATATATTATAATTCATAAATTATAAAAGAAAGAAGTGTTAAAAAAAAATTATAAAAGACAGAAAAAATAGAAAGAAAAAAATTGACGAATGTCGTCTTCTTCCTCTGTTCTTCCTTCATCTTGGAGAAAACTTTGTGTTTTCGAGCTTTTCTTAGTTACACAAGCCAAATCGTTTCAAAATCCGAGGGCAGAGGAACTGAGTCGACTCGTTAATTCGTTATCTGAATCGGATGATTTTGGATCTTATGTAGATCTGAGCGCGATGCTGATTAAGTTCGTTGCGAGTTTTACTTGTAGAATAGCGTTTGGATTGAGTTTTCTAGGAAGCGGAATCGATAACGGGAGGTTTCTGGAAGTGTTCACGGAGGCGAATCGGGTGATCGGGAAATATGCGGCGGCATATATTTTTCCGTGTTTTGGGTGGATTATTGATCGGATCTCTGGGTTTTAATCTAGTCGGAGGAAGAGATTTGGAGATCTCGACACGACCAGAAAGCAATTGTGGATCATCGAGAAAAGAAGAAGACGTAAGAAGAACAAGATGATCTTATTGATGTATTGTTTAAATTGTAGAGTGAAGAAACCAAACTTGGGTTTCACAATGATTACTGATAAACATATCAGAGCTATTCTTATGTTTCGAAATTCGATTATCCAACGATGAAGATAAGAGGAAGAACAGAGGAAGAGGAAGAAGACGACCCATTCATCAATTTTTTTTGTTTTTCTATTTTCTTTATTTTTTTTTATAATTTATTAATTATATATATAATATTTATATTATTTTTAATTTATTAATTATAATATATATATATAATACTTTTTGTAATTTATTTTATTATAATATATATAAAATAATAATATTTTATTCATAATAATCATAAATTAGAATTCAAAAATCTGATTACGGTTTACTCAACCATGGTTACGGTATAATCAACGGTTAAATGAGTGGTTTAAGCTTAACCAATTTTGTTTGGTTAATTCCGAAGAGAAAAAAAAGTCTGTGTAGTTTTACGAAGAAATTACAAAGTTTGTGTAGTAAAATGAAAAGATAAAAAGTTTGAGGGGAAATACGTTAAGTGACTATACTAGAGAGGGAAATAAGCAGCCAACCCATATATATTTGAAGAAAGTTTTCAAATTCATGTTTTAGAAATAAAAAAGTTGTGTTCACTAGCACATGATGGCCACGTAACTATGTCAAATTTTGTTACTGTGGTCCATGCAGTCATTGGCTAGTTGCTACCATTGGTTTTTTCTCCATTACCACATCTTTTTGTCTTTTCAACAATTTATCGTATTATAAGGTCTCTACTGTATGATGATACAATTAAAATATTTCAACTGGAATTAATTAGTAATGCAGAAAATGTAGTAACACTAACACCACCAACATTGTATCGATTAATTACGATTTTGGGTCCAATAATTTGTAGAAGAAGACTCTTGGACAAACTTATTCTCTTATTTTCTTTTGTCGCCTTTTGTATGATTATAGTCCACTTATCATAAAAATTATTAAAATACTTTTCGAGTTATCCTTTATTTGATTTTTCCTTAACCAGAGTCAAAGAGTGAGACAGTAGGGTTTAATCAAAGAGAGAAAGTCCTCGTCTTTCCTCTACAGGATTCTATCTTCTGGTTTTAGGAAATAAAATCGAAACTTTTTGGATTCCCAGAGATTGTAACACTGATGGGTAACGCCATTGGATTTCTCTACAGAAAATGCTGCAAACCCACAACCACCGACGAATCTCCCCGTCCTCACGCCGCAACCGCCGGTGTTTCAGCTCTCGCTCATGATCTCTTCAACTTCGAAATCACTTCCCAGGTCTCTCCTCACTTTCGTTTGATTTACTTCTCCTGCCTTCGTTTTCAGCTACTTTAGTTGTTCCCCAGTGAAAAAAAGTTCACTTTAATGAAATTTCAATCAAATCAAAATGATGTTTAGCTAATTTAGGGTTTATGCAACTGGTTTTTGCTTAAATTGATCCATCAGAAATTGATTTGGATCATGACTATAACTTCTAGGTTCCTCAAGGGCTTGGGAAATATGTTGTGTCATCTAAAAAAGCTCAAGCAAAGTGGTAAAACAATACAAGAATCATTTTTACATGTTTCTTGCAGTATAAAGATGTCAACTTTACAGTGTATATATTCTAAACATTGTCAAGGTATGGAAAAATACTTGAGGCATGGAAGCAAGCTAAACCTCCACCACAGACTGCAGAGGAAGCTTCTAGGCTTGTTATTGAGGTCTTGAAGAGGAATCAGAAACCAGATGTTGAGGTATGAAAATTAGAGTTGAAGCATTTATGCGCATTCAAAGAGATTTACATGTATATGAAACAGGGACTTTTGTCCTTCTATGGACTTCCTTTGCCTCATACTCTGGTTGAGCTCTCTACTGAAGCAGCTCCTGTGTCTTTACCTCAAGGGATTCTTTTCGAATTCCAAACGCTTCCGGTAAAAATCAATTCAGTACCAATTTGTTTTGGGAATCGATGATGTTGCTGATCAAGACTTGTGTGTAATGTCAATAAAGGTGGATCCAAAGGCTGTGGCAGATGGAGACACTATCACAGTGTATGTGAGTACTTCAGAACCGGTCGTGTCATCTTCAGTTCCAAAGGAAGTAAAAATTGCAGCAATTCAAAGAGCAAAAGCCCGTGAAACGAGGAATTACACAAAAGCAGATGAACTTCATCAGAAGATCGTCGATGCTGGTTACAGGGTGCTTAATATTCAGAACGAGGAAGTTCTTGCTAGGAAGTTCAGGATTAGACTAAGGTAAAAATAAACCGTTTCCTTCGTGAGAAGCTTTAATTAGATCTGTCATGGTTTCTTTGTTTAACGATTGGTGATGGAAAAGGAAATAGGGGAATAGATGCACCAGAGAGCCAAATGCCGTTTGGGAAAGAGGCACAAGAAGGGCTCCTTGACATTGTTCGATGGAAAAGCTTGAAAGTGTTAGTTTATGGAGATGATCAATACGGACGATGCGTAGCAGATTTATACTGCAATGGAGTTTTTGTTCAGGTAATAAAAAGTACTAATTTTTAACCTCTTTCTTTCCGTTTTGATAAAAACTTTGTTTATTGGTTTCTGATGTAGGAGGTAATGCTAAAGAAAGGTCTTGCTTGGCATTACATAGCTTGTGACAAACGCACGGTCCTCGCAAATGTAAGATTAGTAAAGCTTGTGATGTATATATACTACATATGGTTTCTGAGTAATGATTCGGTTGTTTTTGACGTGAAAATCAGTGGGAAAAAGAGGCGAGACGGAAACGTATCGGCTTGTGGGCTTCTTCAAATCCAGAGAAGCCATGGGACTGGAGAAGGAATAGACGCGAGTAAACAACCGTTTGAACGCAGACGCAAACGCTGAAATCAAACATTTATCAAATTTATGATTATTGAGGGTAATTTCTAATTCGACAACTCCCATTCCATTGTAAGATGTGTGTAAATGCTGTCAGTATTTCAGACCCGGCCTTTTGTGAAATGTTTGAAATGTTTTATGTTATAAACCATCTAAAATTGTCTATACTCTCTCCTTTTTTTTAATTGATGTTCTAGGAAAAAAATTTGTTTTTAATTGATTTTTTTACATTTTTAATGTATTTTTTAATGAAAAATAAATGATAGAATTGTAAATTTCAAAAGCATTAATTGGTTTTATTAAATTACTATAGGGTTAGAGTTATAGAAAATTGTTTAGTAGAAAAAACAAACATTTATAACTAAGAATTAATGTGTTTTCTTAATAGGTGTGAAAATTTTAGAACACTTAAAAAAAAAACAACAGAGGGAGTATCATATTTGAAATGTTTTATGTTATAAACCGCCTAAAATTGTCTAGGTTCCGATTAAACGTTTTAGGCACTAGGCGTTAGGTTATCATCCATTTAGCGCCTAGCGCTTTCTGGAATTCCATTATATAGGAGATGTAGCTTAAGATTAATAATGTAGAGAGATAATGGAGGAGAGAGGAGATGGAGAAGTATTGCACGTAGCTATGTTTCCATGGCTAGCTATGGGTCATCTTCTTCCTTTTCTTCGTCTCTCGAAGCTCATCGCTCAAAAAGGTCACAAAGTCTCTTTCATTTCGACACCGAAAAACATCGAAAGACTTCCGAAACTACCCTCCATCACCTTCGTCTCCATCCCTCTCCCTCCTTACCCCGGCTTGCCTCCTTCCTCTGAATCCACCATGGACGTATCTTATAACAAGCAACAGTCTCTCAAATCCGCTTTCGATCTTCTTCAGGCTCCGTTGACAGACTTTCTCCGACGATCGGCTCCGGATTGGATCATATACGACTACGCTTCTCACTGGCTTCCTCCGGTCGCGGCGGATCTCGGTATCTCGAAAGCTTTCTTTAGTCTTTTCAACGCAGCTTCTCTTTGCTTCATGGGACCTCCTTCTTCGTTGATAGAAGAAACCAGATCGTCGCCGGAAGATTTCACGGTGGTTCCGCCGTGGATACCGTTCGAATCGAATATCGTGTTTCGGTATCACGAGGTTGCTAGGTATGTTGAGAAGACTGAGGAAGATGCAGCCGGAGTGTCTGATTCGGTTCGGTTCGGTTATTCGATTGGCGAGAGCGATGCGGTTATCGTCCGTAGCAGCCCGGAGTTTGAACCGGAATGGTTTAGTTTACTACGAGATATGTATCAAAAACCGGTCTTCCCGACCGGGTTTTTGCCCCCGGTTAGTGAAGACGAGTTTGACGAAAATGATGCTGAATGGGTTTGTATAAAGGAGTGGCTTGACAAGCAGCGAATGAACTCAGTGGTCTACGTTGCGCTAGGCACTGAGGCGAGCCTTCCTCGAGAGGAACTAGCCGAGCTAGCTCTTGGACTAGAGAAATCAAAGGTGTCTTTCTTTTGGGTTCTAAGGAATGAGCTAGATATTCCAGACGGGTTCGAGGAACGAGTCGAGGGACGGGGTATGGTTTATGCCGGGTGGGTTCCGCAAGTGAAAATACTAAGGCACAAGTCGGTGGGCGGATTTTTGACGCATTGTGGATGGAATTCAGTGGTCGAAGGGTTAGGATTGGGACGAGTTCCGATTTTGCTCCCAGTGTTGAATGAGCAAGGATTGAACGCAAGACTTTTGCAAGGAAAAGGACTCGGTGTTGAGATCGCGAGAGATGAGAGAAAAGGAACGTTCGATTCGGACTCGGTGGCTGACTCGGTTAGATTAGCGATGGTGGATGATGCAGGCGAGTTCATAAGGGCAAAGGCAAAGCTGATGAAAGGTTTGTTTGGGAACAAGGATCAAAATGTCCGCTACGTTGACGAACTTGTCCGTTATTTGACGAGTAAAGGATCATCAAACCATAATCAAAATTTGACTATGAAGTGAATCCTCCTACGTCTAATAAGACATCACAATTTGCAAATTGATCAAATCAGTAGTAATGTTGTTTGTACTTGTAGTGTGCTAAAATAATGAAATCTTTCTTTTAAGAATTCACAAGTGGGAAGACAAACAGAGACAATTCATACCACCTTTCTTTTTTCTTTTTTTGTCAGCATACCACCTTTCTTTATTTCCCATTACCATTTACCACCAACTTGTAAACACAAAAGTGAATGTTTTTAAAGAAGAATACAACACAAAACAAAACAACTCTAATGTAAATCCTTATATTCTACTCTAAAATAGAAGGAAAAATAATATTTCTTTATTTTCTCTCCTCCGTATCCTACTATTTTAGAAGATTGCTATTTTTTCTTGACAAATAGAGTAATTTTGAATAACATAAAAAACTAATTCTATTTCTTCCTTCAAATACAGTGAAAAACAGCAATCTCTACCTTAAAATTGAAAATAGAGAAAGATTGGAAAGAAAATATGAGAATGCTATTTTTTGTTTATTTTTTTATAAAATAAATAAAGATGGTAAGGGATGCTCTAATCTCTCCAAACCAAAGTAAAACACCGAAAACGAGAATGCGTTTGTTGTTCAATCTCTCCTGTTTAGTCAATTCTGAAATTAGAATTCACCTAAAATTGTATTTTACAGTTTTGGATCGAAATTAACAAGAACATCTGAAAATATAGTCAAAACTGTGTTGGATTATTTCCAATTATTGTACAAGACTAAAATAGGAGTTGTATTATTTCAATATATTTATCTTCTCTCGTTTTGTAATATGTATGATTATATTTAGAGCACCTTGATTGGAGGTTTCTCCATGGGTCTCTCACCTTTAAAAAAAATTAAAAAATGTATGAGAAAGAAGAAAGAGAATCTCTCATTTGAGAACCTCAAAAAAAAATTGAGAAACTCATTTGGTACATGTCACTATGTGGTTAGTTTATAATGTTTTTTATACATCAAAATTTAAATAAATAATTAAACTATACCATAAATATTATTATACTATATTTGAGAGATTCTAAAAGTCTCAAATCATTAGAGGTGCTTTTATAATCCATTTTCTCTGTCTTCAAAGATTCTCCCTTTAAGCCAAATATATAAAATTTAGAGAGGAGTTTCTATTATTTTTATTATTCTAACTTGTTTCTCTTTTTCCTATAATTTATCTATTTTAATCTAGAAACATATTTTTAATATTAAATTTTCCTTTTTATAATATATGTATATGTAATGGGGAAATAAACTTGTATATGCATTTAAAATTTAGATGAAATTGTCAAAACTTAATTTCGACCTCTCATATTTAGTAAAAGATATATAAAAAATACAGTGTATAATAGTTTATAAAAATTTAAATACAGTGTATAACAGCTTACAAAATATATTCTTAAAGAAATAAATAACAAAAATACCATGTATACCAATGTCGCCAAAAATGGCTTGTACATAAAACAAAAGTCCTTTAGGAAAAATCTTTTACTATATAGCTCACTCATTATCGACCTCATAAACATAAAACCAAATCCCTTACGTCAAAAAAAAAAAATCCTTGAAAATCTTTTACTATATAAACCCAACTCATCATTATATATCGACCTCAGAAACATAAAACCTAAAGCCCTTACGTCAAAAAAACAAACACAAAAAACAATCAAAGTTGAGCGCTGTCAAGTTTGGTTCATGGTCTTATGTTATGATGATGCGATCCATTTGTTACTAGTCATGTGTCCTATTTCATCGTCCATTGCTCTATGTTTTTGGTTACAAAGATATGTTTTCAATATGAAAACATCCCGGGGCGGACCCACGCTTGAAACATTGTGGCACGTGCCACACATTGATTATCAAAAATAAAAATGATAGTACTACTACTTAGTTGTGCCAGCTCTGTTGGTCTACGAAAATTAGTTGTGTTTTAGACATAGTGAGTTCGAATTTCAATGACAGTCTTTTATGTTTTCAATTTTTTTTTTTCTAAAACAAATTTTTGTTTCTTTACTTCTCACCTATCCAAAACTATGCATATAAGTAGGGTGATTTGCAACAATAACCAACAAAAAATTAATAATTAGTAATCTAACCAAAATAAGCTTATGTGGCTTAATCTAATCCATTGAAATGAGGGAAAATGGCTAGATTTTAAGTTATAATTTTTTTTTTGGTGCTATTGGGCCAATTTTCCCATATAAGTATATGTTTCCTTTTTGTTTGTTTAGTTTCTCGGCACATATATATATTCCTATTTATCAGTCAATATTTATATGAAATAGCAATTAAATTTATAAAACTAAATTTATTATACGCAATATATAAATTTATATTAATACCATTAAAAATAAATAAACATCTTAATTTTTCTTTTTACTTTTCTAGTTTGATTCACATTTAAAAAAAAATCCAAAATAAGACATAAAATTGTGATAGTTTATGTAATACTTTTTTAAAGATTTATAATATATTTTAATTACTGAAATTCTATTTAATATATATTGTGCCCCATATTAAATTGTTTTCTGTATCCGCCACTGAAAACATCACGATTTTGTGATTTTTCTCTACAAGCGAATGGAAGACTGGGTAGCTTCATGGAGCCATCACTAGAGGTACTAGTTGTTTCTCCATCTTCTTTTCAGAGGTACTAGTTGATTTTTCATGTTTTGTTCATTTTATTGAACTTTTGTGTTGTTTAGGAGTTTGAAGATACACTTGGTTACATAGAAAAGATACGTCCATTAGCGGAATCATTTGTTGAGGAAATCGAAGGAGAATACTGGCGGATAGTTGAGTAACCAACGGATGAGGTCGAGGTACACAATATTTCTTTGGTCCTTATTAACCAATTGAATACAAATCAGTTGTGTCAGCTGATTTGGAGAATCGGATACTTGGAAGCGGTTTTTACACCGATGCGAAGATGTTATATGGAAAAAGTGATATGTTTCTTTGGTCGTTATTTAACAAGAATCAGTTAATTTGAAATCATTCTAACCAAATGGATCCTTGTAATATTGTATATAATATTTGATAGAGTGTTGACAAAAATAAAATAAAAATATTTGATGGAGATAAGTATTGTATAAACAATCATTTTTAAAATATATATATACTTGAAAGTGAAATATGTATGGAATACACGGTTTACAGAAAACTGAAAAAGAAAAATCATTGGATAAAAAAAGTACTACCAAATTGATAAGTAATGGAAGACAAAGTTTTGACTATATTTTCAGATTTTCTTGTTAATTTCGGTCAAAGACTGTAAAATACAATTTAAGGTGAATTCTACTTTTAGAATAGACAGAAAAGGAAATCAAACAAAGGCATTCACGTTTTTACATTGTTAGTCTCCCTTCTTTATGGATTATACCTTGTCCTTTTTGTCTTTCACTTTTCTGACTATAAGTCGGTGGTAAATGGTAATGGGAAATAAAAAAAGGTAACATGAATTGTCTCTGTTTGACTACATTTTGGTTTAATTTAATGGCATGATTTCGTTGGATTCATCACCCGTCGTCTTTAACTCTTTGGTTTGTATACTAAAGTTTGTTCCCTTCGTTTCAGATGGTTGAGGTAAATTTTGATTTGCAATAGGATGTGCTTTGGTTATTTGTGATGGTGTTAGTTTTAGTCTTGCTTGTTAGGGTGTAAGCTCTGTCTTAGCTATTTCTCCGGTGTGGTAAACCGTGAACATGTAATATTTCCTCCCTTTGCGCCTTTAGGCCTTTATATATAATTGATTGGAACGACAAAAAAAAAGACTACATTTTCATATTTTTGGCTTTTATAATATGATATTCATATAGTAATTGATATGAAGAATATCCCAATAAATCCGTTGTAACAAAAAAGTTAATTTATTCTCATCGTTAATATCAAGCCTTAGCATTGGATGGAGTCCTCGGATGATCCTGACACCAAGGTCATAAGACCACAACAGGTTAGTAGACCACAACTAATATATGCTGATTTGATTTCAGTTTAATACAAATATTATGTAAACCGAAACAACTGAAATTAAAGAAAACAAAAACTCAGAACTGAAAACTGAAAACGAAAGATAGAATTTTGGTGGATCTTGACAAGGAGATGCATGAGGGTAGTCAAATCGAATGAGCTCTTTTCGTATACTGCCTCTCTATCTCCGCTATAAGCACATTAATCTCGACTGTTAATTAGCATTATAATCATTAGTATATCAACTCTAAATATATACCTAATTAAAAAGTGTTATGTACAATGAGCGGAGATAGAATGTTGACGCAAAGCAAAGCTACGCTCGCTCCTCAAGCATTCTATTCTTAGTTTCTAGACATTGATTCAGTTTACTCAAGATTTCTACTTGGGAATAAATTGACATTGACATTTACATTGAGCTCTTTAATTTTCTTCTCTAGATATTTTAACATATTGTTGCTTCTTCCACCTTCTTCCACCTTGATCATTGAGCCGAAACACGGTTTACAATTATGCTACATATATATAAATTCATATGGAGATGGATGAATTTCAATAATGGATTTGAAATGTGACGCAGTCAGAACTCTCAAAGTGTCTATCAAAAATAATAAGATATGCTTAGAGGCTATAATAATATGTGTTTAAATAGTAAAACAAAACTCTAAAAATTAACATATAGCTCAATTTTAAAAGGAAACTAAACCTAATTCAAAAATCTATATAACAAGAGGCCAGCTTTCTCCAAGAGATTGACACGTGGCAGAGAGAGAAGCTGACACGTGGAATGTTATATTATATTATTTTTCTTTCTTATTATGCCGAATCGATTTCTGTTACCACTCCATTAAAATAAACGTTCTGCTTCCGGCCCAAAAATAAACGTTCTGTTTCCCAACGCCGAATTAGTTCATCAAAGGCTCAAAGCTAAGCGAAACAGATTGAATCGTTCTTCAAGGAAAATCCCTCCACTTTCTACATCATTTCTTTTTCGTCTAAAAATTCTAGCCCAAACGAATCCACTGAATCAGTCGACGGTGTTGCAAATATACACAACGATCAAGTATATGTCGTCTACGGAAAGGCGATTCCTCTGGATCCAACCCCATTCAATCTGATTAATAGAAAGACGAGAGGCTTCTGCTTTGTTTACGTCTTTCATGTCCCGTACCAACCTTAATTTCTGGATCTCTTGCGGGCTTATGGTTATTTTTCTTCTCGCAACTCATGTCATTGCCTTTGTAGTTTTCGTGTTCTTATTGTTGATTTCTATGTTCGAACCTCCAATCGTTAATAATTTTCAGCTTTATGGGTTTCTTGCAGGGCTAATGTGTTCTCAAATTAGTAATCGATCGTCGGCCTTAGAGAGAAAAATTCACTGAGGAAGTGTCAAATAGGTTTATAATCTGAACTACGGTGTTATCGCAATTTCAAATGCTGGTGGAGTTTGCTTCCGAAACTAGATTTGCGATTACATAGTTTTTCTGATCATTGGTTTTGTCGCTTATGAGGATTTTGAAAACTGTTTGCACTGATTTTTGCCCAACTTCAAGAGATGCGTCCAACCCATGTTGTCTCGGTTGTGTCACTTATTCTATACTGTGAGGTTGGGTATGTTTTTTAGGTTTCTTCCTCACTTCAATAACAGTAAATCCCTTTCGTTTACAAAACAAATTACATATTTTGTCTAAAATTCTAACCATTATCTTATGTTTCAGGATATATTCAAAACTAGCTTATGACACTCGTACCAGTTTTGCAGTTTTCCGGTCATTCTCTGCTTCAGACTACATTGCTACTCAATGTATTATGTGACTGACAGTAGACAATTACACAGCTTTCACTTTTGATTGTAACGGCAAAAGTAAGTTTTTTATTACTCTAGGCAGTTAAAAGTTTGACTTACTAAGGTCTCATAAGTCTTTGCATGAAGTGTCATGGCCTGATTTCTTTTTGGTAGATATCTCATATGATTTTCCCACAAACTACATGCTATATAACCAGAAAATTAACCAAGAGTGGTAGTTGTGTTACTACGTGCCTACCATTTCTTTATGATGAGATTAATTTTGGAATTGTTTGTTGCAGGAGAAGATGGATGAAGTATAACTTAGATATCTTCAAACACGTTGATGCCATTGTGGTTTCATCTCTCGGGCAAACATGACCCTACAATTGCAATTGACGTTCTTCGCTCGATCCCAACATAATTTACTTTCCACGATTAGGTCATCTTCATCAACTATCCATACCTTTCTCTCCGTTACATTTTTGTGTCTACCTTTTCTTTGTTTTTGTCTACAAACTTTATGATATCTCACTAGATCATAACAATGCAGTTTTGACGCCGCCTCGGACAGTCAAAGAAATTGAATTGACTGGTTGGACTCCAAATTCAAGGAAGCGACTGTTCTTGGAATAGATCTTAAACGATATGAACTGGTAATGTTGTTGTTTAAAAACACTTTTCAAGTTCGATAACACTTTTAGACAGTTCTAGACGAAGAAAGGTTCAACAATGGTGCCTGAGAAGCCCAAATTTGTTACTAAAGTTGAGGACCAAAGATGTTTAAAATCTGAATCCGGAGAAATCGAGTGTTGTTATTTTGCGGCTAAAAAGTGTGTGTAAGTAGAGAAAAACATAGATTACTTCTCTGATTTTTCTTTGATAAATATGTAAAAAGAGATATTGCGTAAGATAATGAATCCAATACTAATAAAAACAGATTTGGATCAAGAGATTACAACGTAACATTCAATATCTCTTTAAGTTTCATCTTGTTACACAAACAAAAACAAACACAAAAGAGAGTGAAGAAATATGTGAAACAGAGAACTAGAGAGAGTGAAAAAGTTCAACAGAATCCAACATAAAAAAAGAAGAAATTAAAGACCTTGAGGAAGAGATGTTTGTACATGTTAGATGTTTTAAGGAAAAATTTGCCAATTGGGCAACTTTTTTGATCAAACCGATTAGATTATATATTAAACTCCTTATTAGGAGCAAGAGTTTAAACAACCAAGTCCAAATTTAGCTAGCGCGTCGGCTAAAACATTTTCCGAGCGAGGAATAAAAGTAAACAAGATAGAAGCGAAATCATTTCGGAGACACCTAATGTTGTGTAGAATTGATTTCAACTCGTTGGTCACTCCGTTCGAATTGATTAAACTGACGAGCGAGAGAGAACCCGAGAAGAAGTTGATATCTCGGAAACCCTTGGATTTAGTCGCAATTAAGGCAGCTTTCATAGCAAATGCCTCTGCGGTTCACGCCGAAGTCACTTTTGGTCGGGAAGTTGAGTCTTGATGGATTATCTTCATGTTGGAATCCTTGAAACACCATCCTAAACCACAAACCTGAGTCGATGCCACCCAAGCAGCGTCCACAAAACCACTAATGACATGATGGATTATGATCGGAGGCAGAGGGTGAGGATGCGGTGCTCTGTTTTTGACACAGCTCAACTGTGCTAGTTGCCATGCTTTTGCTTCCTTGACCGCTTTCGAGATAACATCCATGGCTGGCGAGTGGTAATTGTCAAAAACCAATCTGTTTCGAGTTATCCAAAGATTCCATAGCACCCAAGGAAACAAAGGAACATCCAAGAGTCCTACCGGAGGGAGATTGATGTACCTCTGACCTGCATCTAAGAATTGATTCATTGTGATTTGTAAAGTGGTATCAACTTTACCGAGAACAGGGGCTATCTCCCATGCAGATTTAGCAAAAGGGTAATGCAGGACCATATGCAACTCGTCTTCTCTTTCACCATAATGTTTACAACGTATACCATCATTCATTCTTCTAGAACTGAGATTACTTCCCACTGCCAAAGCCTTGCTTTTTAACTTCCAAAGAAAGGTTTTCAACTTTGGTTCTGTTTTGACTTTCCATACACTCTTGTTCAAAATTATCTTCCATAATCGGAGTAGTGTGAAGTTTAGCTAGCGCATACCCCGACTTTGTCGAAAACACTCCCGAATTGACGGGTAACCAAGCAATCGCGTCTTCCATTGAGAATGAACAAAGGACGATGCTCGTGATTAAATCCTCATATTGAGGTAAATGAAAACGTATGGCTTCCACATTCCAAGTGCTTGTATCATGATGAATCAAATCAGCCACTTTAAGATTACGAGAATTATATGGGGCAGGACCAAACGGTTGTTTCGGGGTAGAGGCACAGAGCCATGGGTCGTCCCACATTTTGATCTTGTAGCCATTCCCTACAATCCATCCCCCTGTTTCAAGACTTTCCTTCCAGCCATAACACCGGTCCAGCCGTGTGATGAATTACCCGAGTCCGAGCATTCTAAGAACGAGGAAGATGGGAAGTACTTGCCCTTGAACATTTTGGCCACTAAGGATGTTGGATCCTCTATTAGCCTCCAACTAATCTTTGCTAGGAGAACATTATTAAATTCTCTAATCTCTCTAAAACCAAGGCCACCCGCCGAGGGAGGAAGAGTAAGTTTGTCCCAAGAAACCCAACATATATTCTTAACTCCCGGTTTATCATCCCACCAAAATCGGGTTAGCGATGCTTGAATACATTTACAAAGAGACACCGAGAGTTGGAAACATGACATGGTATACGACGGCAAAACGGTTAACACCGCTTTGAGAAGAACTTGTTTTCCGGCGGAGGAGAGAAACATATTAGAACAACTAAGCGCTCTAGTGTTGATCTTATCAAGAATTCTGGTGAAAACGTCCTTCTTTTTCCTCCCGAAATGTTCGGGTAAACCCAAATACTTTCCCATACCACCTTCGGTATCGATTCGTAGAAGACGTTTAACTCGACCTTTTAGATTCTCCGGTGCCTTTACGGAGAAGGTGATTGACGATTTACCGAGGTTAATTTTCTGCCCCGAGACCTCTTCGTATTGATGTAGAATCGCCGCTAAAGCTTTACAACATTTAGTGTTAGTTCTTGTGAAGAACATCGTGTCATCGGCGAAGAGCAAGTGGTTGACATGATGTTAACCGCTTTGCCAGGTAACAGTCCTTTCTTTTGTGCTTGAGTACACGTAACGGGTAGAAGACGTTTAACTCGACCTTTTAGAGCCACTTTCACTCCGGGTAAAAGTCCTTTCTTTTGTGCTTGAGTACACATAGCGGATAGTACTTCCGTGCATAGAATAAAGAGATATGGAGAGAGAGGATCACCTTGGCGGATTCCTCTTGATGGTACAACTTTCCCGTGTGGCATTCCGTTAATGAGAAAAGAGTATGAAACCGATTCTACGCACTCCATTAACCATCCGATCCATATATCATGGAAACCAAGACACTTTAACACTTGTCGAAGAAAGCCCCATTCAATCCGATCGTAAGCTTTACTCATGTCCGTTTTTATCGCCATTGAACATCATTTGCTTGCATCGGATGTCTTGAGAAAATGGAGCACTTCGTGTCTGATTAACACATTATCCGAGATAGCACGCTTTGGTATGAATGCGGATTGAGCCGGTGATATCAAATCCAAGAGAAGAGATTGTAGTCTCTTTGTCAATACCTTTGCTATGATCTTGTAATGTGTTGAACAAAGGGCTATAGGTCGATACTCCAATACCTTTTTTGGTCCAATGCCTTTAGGGATAAGGCAAACGTGTGTCTCGTTGAAGCGTTTGTTGAGGCAGGAGGTTACAAAAAAACTGCTTATTTCGTTTGATACATCGGAGCCAATAACGTCCCAAAAAGCTTGGTAGAAAGCGGAGGAAAAACCATCGGGTCCCGGAGCTTTATCGAAATGGATTGATAATACCGCTTGGTATATTTCTTTATCTCCTGGAATTTCAATCAATGATTTGTTTGTAGCAGCAGAGATACGGCCTTGGAGAATGTCTTTCACAAGCTGGAAATCTGAGTTCTCATTCGTTGAGAACAAAGTTTGGTAGAATTCAGAGATAGTTTGGGCTATTTGATGCTCCTCAAACACTGAATTACCAGTTTCGTCCTCAATTACTGTTAAATTATTGACTGCTCTTCTTCCACGCACCGTCGCATGGAAAAAACTCGAGTTACGATCACCACCTTGAAGCCACTGCACTCGACTTTTCTGTCTCCCAAACATCTCTTTTTCCTGATAAAACGTCGCAAGTCTCTGAGTAGTATCTCTTATAAGTGATTCATTTGGTTTTCATCTGATAAGGCTTTTTGAATTGTTCTTTTTCCTTTTTTTGGCCTATTTGATGATGTGGATACGACATCTTTCTATTTTCCTGCAAACCGATTCTGGAACAGAGCTGTGCCATATCTCCTCAATAAGTTTTTTGAAATCCTCTTTGTCACAGAGGCTTTGATCGAACCTGAACATTCCTTTCCTCCTCTTTTTCTTTAAACCAAAGTAAGTGATTAACGGTCGATGATCCGATCCTTCAAACCGCAAATATTCGCAGCGGCCTCTTGGATAGCTTTCTAACCATGTGCCATTAGCAAGAGTTCGATCTAATCTACCCTGAACAAAGTGAATTCTTCTATAACCTCTCCAAGACAGAAATTCTCCCGAGTATTTAACTTCCCAAAGTCCTGCTTGAGAGACAAAATTACGAAACCTCATGAAGGATCCTTTCCCCTTTCCGAACCTCCGTTCTTTTCACTGTTGTCTGCGATCTCATTAGGTCCCCAGTGATTAGCCAGCCAATATCTCTGTTTTTTCCCAATCCAATGATACAATCCCAGAAGGATTGTCTGTTCTCTGCCTGAGGAGGTCTATAAATGAAGGTCACAAAGCTTGTTTGATCTTTGTCTTTGATTTTTGTATCAATAAAGTTTGGAGATGAATCCAAAATTTGAACAGCAATATCATTACTCCAAACTAGAGCAAGGCCCCCACTATGACCCTCTGGGGGGACTGTGAAATTGTTTACAAATTCAGTACCAAGAAATTCCTTAAGCACCACTTCGTCTTTATTCTTGGTTTCCATGAGAAACAGAAGATCCGGGATGATAGTTCGACGTATCTCCTGGATTCTAGGAACTGTCATTTTGCTTTTCATACCTTGACAGTTCCAACTAGCTAGGACTAAGGAAGAAGGGAGGGTGGTATTTGAAAATCCACCCTATTCCTTCCCGGAGACGCCTGATTCCGTTGAGGGTTTGCTTGTGTCAACATCCCAATATCCCTATCACTGGGCTTTATCTGACCCTTTCTTCTTTCTTGTTGCAGCCCGGGGGGGAGGGGGGCAGTGCGTTCCTCTTCCATGTACTTGCCCCTTGTAAGGGACTACTTGCCATTTTTTTCTTAGATGTCCCTGCAGTTCCTCTCGGAATTTTCGATCTTTCAATACCATTTAAGGTCCTAAGGATCGTGATTTGGACAGATTGAATGTCTGGAGAGTTGGGATAGCTAAACCTCCTTGATGCAGGGATTCTGTGTTCCAAAGGCAAGACCTCTGAGCTGATGCGAGTTGAGTTTATGGGATTCTCCTCACTTTCTCTCTCATCCTTGGTAGGGTTTACACCCATGAAGGTATTCTGCATATTTCCATTGTCATAATGAATTGTTATATCTTGCAAATGATCTGACTCCCCACTATTGTTATCTCCTACTCGCAGCAAGGCTGAAGTTCTGAGTTGGGAGAGGCGTTCCAGAGCAGGTCTTCTTGATCTAGCAGAATTTGACTCTTCCATAGTGGTTAGGAGTGAAGGGGGTTGGATTGGCTCTCTTTGTGGCTTCGGCGAAGGAGTGTGTGTTCCTCTGGATTGTGAATGGGATTTTTCTACTAGGACTGGTCTGAGGGAAGGGCTGTGTATAGTCTCACGTTCAGAGAACCCCAACTCCCGGGGTAAAATTCCACTAGGTGTAGCTGAGTTAGTGCTGTGTACCGGTGTAAGGATTGGTCTGTAGTATAATCCTCTCCTTCGATTGTCTGTTCTGTTCCATCTTTCTTGATTTCTAGAAGAAATTGCTCCATATCCACCTCCTTGGTGGGAAGAGGAGTGTCTCTGGTTGTTATTCAAGAAGGAGCTTCTTGTCGGCGATCTGCGATGCTCCACTCTTCCACTAGAGTCTCTTCTGTGATAGTTGGATGAGTAATGGTCAGGACCTCTTCTTTCTTCTTGTCGTTTCTTGTCCGCTTCCATTCGATTTAACACTCTCCTTTGGTTTATTCCCAGTCGGCTCAAGTCTCTTACTCCTTGTTTGGTTAAATGGCAGTCTCTTTCTTCATGAGACAGCGCAAAACAAGAGAAGCAATGCTTCTCCAATTTTTCATACTCAAACTCAAACTCAACAGTTGTGATTTCTCCCTTAGGTAGCATGATTTCAGAGCTCATAACTAGGGGCTCTAACCCATTGAGCTGGATTCTGACCCTATCATGATCATCATCTCTATCTTTGATGCATCCCAAATCTTTTCCAATTGTTGTTATAGCTATATCTGACGAGTAGTGGAGTGGAATACCACATATTTTGATCCAGAAAGTGATTTGCGAGGGAAATGTCGGAGATACAATAGGTTCCCATTGTTGAAGAATGAGCATCCACTTTTTAAAGTGATAAGGTCCTCTCCTTAGGACCGATTGAAGAGCTTCTTCTGACTCAAACTTAAACAGAAAGGTCTCAGGACTAAGCTCTCTACCTAACACCCTACTTTCCAGGTTCCATAATTGTGGTAAGTAGCCTATGATTGCTCTAGGATGTTGTATGATGGAATTTGTAACCCTTCCGATTATAGAGAGCTTGTTATCCCCTATAAGAGTTGAGTTATCACCTGATGGGATTCGGAGTGGAGAGCGTCTTCTCGGTCTAGATACTGGTGGAATCCATTTACCCTTTTCCTCTCTTGTGTATCGGTTTGTCATTTGACTCAGTATTTCGTAATTTTCCTCGTCGGCAAAATCAGTGTATGGTTTATAGATTAAGCTTCGGGCCTACTGTTTTTCTTGAGGATCTCTACGATAGAGTAAGTAAAACGGACTCAATACAGAGTAAGCTGAAGACGGAGAACTGCACACTACAGTAGGACGGAGCCTTGTGATTTTCCAGAAAATCAGCCCGACTTCAACGCCGGAGCCTCTTCCTTCTTCTGCTTGAAGATTTGTTTAAACGAAGATATGGACGTCATGCTCTCAGCGCAGAGCCATTAGGGAGCCTTGAGCTCTGTGTAGACTCGCCGAAAAACTTGAACGGAGAGACCAAAGTGATTGTTCCCGGTATAGAAAGTTTGGTAAAGAGGGTAGATGAAAAGTTAACTAAACTCGGTAAGAAACATCGGTTAAAGTTGACCAAATAGAAGAGACTAATGGTTAAAGACTTTTCTCGATGACAGTGGCTGGGAGAGAAAACTCGGTATTAGACCACATACAATGCCAATCCATAGTAGGAAATCCTTTGGAGAATTTAATTCTATTCAGGATTTGAATTTAGGAGTTTTGGATTGGGCGATTATGTGTATGGTTAGCCATAAGATGAAAAGAGTGATTTTCTCGGCTCAACAACCGGAGTTGTTTGGTGCAATTATGAGGCCAAAGGCTTGGCCTAATTTTTTATCCAAAGCGCAGTTGTTGTTAAGTTCTTTATCTAGAATGCAGGAATGGAGAGTTGAGATCTCAATGAAGAAAGCTAATTGTGGTGCGACGTTGATAGCACGGAGTGTAACCAATGATTGTAGAATACACTCGTATGTCTCTATTGGTTACCCTTTGTGGTTAAAAGACGTTTTCGAAGGGGAAGATAGAGTTACTTGATTTTTTAATCTTGTCCTTAAGGCTTCCGTTTTGATCGTGTTTTGAAGTAAGATTATGTATGATAGTGAGGGCTATTGGCATGGTTATATCCCTTGTTGTTTGTCCATAGGCTCTATATTTTCTGTTCTATGGTCTTTGACCGTAACTTTTTTGGAATGAAAGTTCAAGATGAAAAAAAAAAAAAAACAATGCCAATTGGGCAACTATTACACAATTATTATGTCAAATGGGCTAATTACTATTTACAATTTGCTATTTGGGCAATTGTTACTGTGCCGTGCTTGAACAATACCGATTACCCCCTTCATGATTGATTATATTACGTAATTGCAACTGGCCCATTAACCATATTCGGCCTGCTAACTTATTTCTCTGCAGATTTTATTTTCACAAAAATTTCCTTTTAGGTTTTCAAACAAATCGACGGCGGTCTTCAAACAAATCGACGGCGACTGTCAAAAATCTACAGCGAATCTCAAACAATCGACGGCGATGAAGATTTGCGAAGGAGAGAAATCATTTCCGACTCGATCCAGTTTCCGCATTAGGCATTCCGGTGTACCTCGCGGCATCAAAGGTTCCACCTACAACTCTTGTTAGTAGAAATCTCGGCAATCGATATAAATCCGAATTAAGTCAATAGGTAAGATTCAGCGGCAACGCCCAAGATTTGTGGATCCAAATCTCCAAAGAGATTCGATCCAAATTTAGTCAATCATCTTTTTTGATTTGAACAACTATTTCTGCAATTTGAGTTGCTTTCTGCAAATCTGCAAAGAGATCCGATCCAAATTTTTTTTTCATTATTTCCCTGTCATGTGTTTCCTTGCATCATTCAGTTCCAAGTTTCCTATGATTCTCTTGATATTGTCAATTGTTTTGTACTTAGGCTTAATCTTGGTGAACTCGTTTTTCTCGTTGTGTGGTGGTTTTGTTTGGTGGTTTGGTCCTAATGAAGGCATCTTCTTTTACTTGCCGATGCGTCTATACGATTGCAATGGAACAAATGGCGGCGACCGTAGAAAGGTAACAAAGTAAAACAATAGTGGGAGAGGTGTCGCAGAGAAAGAGAGGTGTCACTCTGGTGAGTGGTGATCACTTTGGTGTAAAGTGAAGTGAGCAAAGTGGTGTACAAATTGGTATATAGATTGGTGTACACAGTAGTGTACAAGGGTATTTCGGATTGACGTGATGGTGTACACGGCGGTGTATGAGATGGTGTACACGACAGTGTACGAGATGGTGTACGCCACGGTATACAACAGATGGTGTACAAGGGCGATGGTGTACGGCATTGTACGAGATGGTATATAACAAATGACAAGATGGTGTACAAGGCAGTGTACGAGATGGTGTACGGCATTGTACGAGTTGGTATACAACAAATGTGATGGTATACAGCATTGTTCGAGATGGTATACGCGAAGGTATACAACAGTGTACGAGATGGTGTACGACATTGTACGAGATGGTGTACGTGATGGTATACAACAAATGACGAGATGGTGTACACGGCGGTGTATGGCATGGTGTACGGTGGTGTACGAGATAGTGTACAAGAGAATGTACAAGGGTGGTGTACGAGATGGTGAAGATTCTTTCACAGCATGTGGATGGCAGAGGTGATTTTCTCTCACATCATGTGTACGCCCGATCTTTAAACGTTTATGAAATTGAGGGTGGATCCTTCATTGTTACATTTGATATGGGTTCTCTAAAGCAAGCCATGACTACTCTATTCCAAAGCCATAACCTTATTTTCCAACAATTTTGATTTTAAATCTATTTTCTGTTTAGTGTAGTGAAAGCTACTGCATAAACCCAAAAGAATTTTGATTATTCTCTTCCAATTTATACACACCATAAATATCTGCTCGGATCCATACAAAATTGCTTAATTTATATAAGAGTGAGAATTTAAGAGTGAAAAATAAAAGTTACGGAGGAAGAAGATGAAAGAGAGACAGACACATAATGCAATACTGAATAGTTTAATTTAAAAGAAAGGGAGGTGTTTTGCCTAAATTTCGGCCCAACAACTGGCCCAATTAACTCACGTCCAAACATCATACACTTACTCTAGGGGTATGTCTGTCTTTTTACTCAATAACCTCTATTAGTGGATTGCCCATTTAGCCTATTCTAAATAGTGTTTTGCCCACTTACCAAATTAAGTTTAAATAGTTGCCTAAAATACTAATTAACCCTATTAATTTTTATCATGAAGTACTATTAGATTCGGTTATACATGTACATATATGGTTTTGTATATGTAACCTTATTTCTTTTGCGCATCTATATTTTAGGTATCCTTACCCTTGTATAACATTGAACAATTATTTAGCCAACAAAGAAAACATTGAACAATGGAAATAAATTTTGCCATAATCTTTAAAACAAATAAGAGCATGAATTGTGATAGGTCGGCTAAATTTTGCACACCTGTTGGAAACCAAAATTTATCCACATGTATGTTTGTTCTATATTTACGGTTTACATTACCTTTATTATAATAGTAAGAAGTTTAAATTTTGAAGAGAAACCACTCTACATGAAGGCAAAGATCATGAACATCATTAATGTATGTCAAAATTTAATTCCTAATAGTTGGGTACCCTTGTATAACCATTTGACTTGGATAATTAAACCTTTTGGTGGTTACCAAAAAAATTTCCAAATCATATATAGATCAGACAAAGTGGAATATAGAACTTTGGCGATATTCAAAGTGATGCATTTGTTGACATTAAAGCAAGAAGCTCTTGCTTTTGCCTTAAGCGAGAGGAAAGTATGTGCTTCAAGATGTTAACCAATTATGAGAACAAAACCCACGCGTCTGTTGTTTTTGACATGGACCTCTCTGACTTAGTTACTCATATGACCTTATGTTATTTGAGTAAAGAAATGGAAGTAGAAGCTAGAGTTTATGCCAATGAACGACCTCGATGAAGAAATCATAAGAGAAGATATGTGTCTAAGTACATGGAGAGTTGAGAGTTGAGTGTTGTGTGTTGAGGGATATTAAAAAAAAGTGATGTACGTGTTGTCTTTGTGCACTCTGCAATCACTTTTTATCTCTTTTTAATAACGGAAATAGATTGCCTTTGAAAATTTGTTTAAATGTCTTGTAATGAAGATGAAGGAGATGAAACTGGACATAAAATTGGTCCGAGTTGAAACACACAAAAAATATTCTAATGATAATGTGTATACAGATGTCAAATTAATATTAGGAATAATCATACCCGCGCGTATGCGCGGACTCTCATCTAGTAGAAAATAAAAGAGTTGTTTCCTCGATGCCATATGCATTAGACTCTTCCACCTCTGAAAAAACTCGACATCAAGTTCTTTTCTGGATAACGAATCACATCTGACTTGAATGGACAATCATAGTTTCTCGGTTGTGACTTGTTGTACCTATCAACATGAAATCTCTTCTTATGAAAGTACACGATCACTTCTTCACACTGCAAAAAATTTGGTCTCCCTACGCATGTTAGGTGTAACCTCATTCTCATGTTGATCATCAGTAATCAATTCTCCGAAATTCTTTAGGTTCATTAGATCCACTTTTGGAATTATTGCCTCCTCCACTACAAGAAAACAGGGCGATTTCCGACGATTTTGGTCCGTCGTTTCTATCACTTCGGAATTTTAGTTCCGTCGGATTGCCGTCGGAATTTAGATTTTTTTTTTTCAAAAAAAATTTTCCGGCGGAGTCGCCGGAAAAATTTTCCGGGTGAGTCACCGGAATTCCTTCTTCCTCCTCCTCCGACGGAATTAACCCTAATTTTTACCGCCTAAACACTTCCGTTTAATTAAATGGGCGGGAAAAAAAAACGTTTTCCGACGGATTCCTCTTTTTTTTTTTTTTTTTTTTAAAACGCAATCCGTCAACATTTAGTCGGATTGCCGTCGGAAAATTCCGACGGACGCAAAAATCCGTCGGAAAATGCCTTGTTTTCTTGTAGTGCTCCACTTCCGAAGTTTCATAAAATAATGGAATATCTGTTTTTATGCAAAGATATTGATTATTATGATTTCTTTTATCAATATTTTCGTCCTTTGGTTTTTCTTCATTAGAGTTGGAACTTTCAACAATGTTAACATGACCGTCTTCATTCTTTCGAACCCTAATTAATTCTTCTCCTCTGTCTCTTTGTGGAATCCCAATCTTATTTATTACTCCCTTCGTTTCATACTAAGTGTCGTTTTGAAAAATATATCTGGTTAGTATTTGGATGTTAACTCAAAACACATTCAAATACATTTCAGATACATTTTATCAAAACGACACTTAATATAAAACGAAGGGAGTATCGCCTTTATGATAACTAGTTATATCATGATTGTTTGCGCCCTTTTAATAATCTGATTGGATAAAACTGCTGTATGATTAGTCAAAGCGGTTAAAGTGAGACGGTAGGCTTATTCAAAGAGAGTCCTCCTCGTCCTTCCTCTACAGGATTATTGTTGATGTAGCAATATTAGATCTCATCACATAAGTATTCAGAATGTGAAATCACATCAAACGAGTTGAAAGAGCAAAAGCCCGTGAAACGAGGAATTACACAAAAGCAGTTACATGGTGCTTAATATTCAGAACGAGGAACTTGCTAAGAAGTTCAGGATTAGACTAAGGTAAATTCAACTCATTTCCTTCGTCACAAGCTCTCACATGGTTTCTTTGTTTAACGAAAAGGTCTTTTGGTGATGGAAAAGGAAATAGGGGAATAGATGCACCAGAGAGCAAAGTGCCGTTTGGGAAAGAGGCACAAGAAGGGCTCCTTGAGATTGTTCGATGGAAAAGCTTGAAAGTGTTAGTTTATGGAGATGATCAATACGGACTTTTTGTTCAGGTAATAAAAGTACTAATCTTTAACCTTTTTTTTCTTCCATTCTGATTAAACTTTGATTAAACTGGTTCTTGGTTTTTCTTTTTTTAGGAGGTAATGCTAAAGAAAGGTCTTGCTTGGCATTACATAGCTTGTGACAAACGCACGGTCCTCGTAAATGTAAGATTAGTAAAGCTTGTGCAGTAAATACTACAGTACAATTTACAAATCTCTTCTCGGCATATTAACTTCGAGTATAACTCGTTTTTTGTGAAAATCAGTGGGAAAAGGAGGCGAGACAGAAACGTATCGGCTTGTGGGCTTCTTCAAATCCAGAGAAGCCATGGGACTGGAGAAGGAATAGACGTGCGTAAACAACCGTTTGAAAAAAAATAAAATAAAAAAATAAACAACCGTTTGAACGCAAACGCAAACGCAGAAATCAAACATTTATTAAATTTATGATTATTGAGGGCAATTTCTAATTCGACAAATCTCATTCCATTGTAAGATGTGTGTAAATGGTGTCAGTACTTCAGATCTGGCCGTGTAATCTTCTATAATATCATATTTGAAATTTTTTATATAATATAAACCGCCTAAAATTGCCTAGGCTCCGATTAAACGTTTTAAGCCGTAGGTTCTGGGGCATCATCCATTATATAGGAGATGTAGCTTGAGATTAATAATATAGAGAGATAATGGATGAGAGAAGAGATGGAGAAGTATTGCACATAGCTCTTATAATCCAATTTTCCCGTCTTCAATTATTCTCCCTTTTAAGCCAAATATGTAAAACTTAGAGAGGAGTTTTTATTAGTTTTATTATTCTAAGTTGTTTCACTTTTTATTATAATTTATCTATTTTAAATTGTCAAAACTTCAATTTCGACCTCTCATATTTAGAAAAAGATATACAAAAAATACAGTGTATAATAGTTTACAAAATATTTTAATACAGTGTATAACAGCTTACAAAATATATTCTTAAAGAAATAAATAACAAAAATACCATGTATACCAATGTCACCAAAAGTGGTTTGTACATAAAACAAAAATCCTTTTGGGAAGATCTTTTACTATATAATACAACTCACTCATTATCGACCTCATAAACATAAAACCAAATCCCTTACATCACAAAGAATAAAAAAAAATCCTTGAAATTTTTTTACTGTATAAACCCAACTCATCATCGACCTCATAAACATAAAACCTAAACCCCTTGCGTCAAAAAACAAAAAACAAAACAATCAAAGTTGAGCGCTGTCAAGTTTGGTTCATGGTCTTACGTTATGATGATGCGATCCATTTGTCACTAGTCATGTGTCCTATTTCGTTGTCCATTGGTCTCTTTTTTTGGTTACAGAGATATGTTTCCAGGACGAAAACATCATGATTTTGTGATTTTGGCTTAGACATGGAGTTATTGTTGTTATTGAAAAGCAAGAACATGCGTAAAGCCTTTTATAAGGTCAGTGAGTAGTAGTATTGACGAGTGTTGTTTTATAGTAAGTGAAATACATGTTAAATACCTTGTTTGTCCTTCTAAACTAGACTTCGGTATTACTTAAAGAGAAATTAGCATCAATAATACTCATTACTTTAATAATTAAAGATTTAACATAACCTAAATTATATTTAGGTAAAAAACATGCATCATATCTATAATGACCATTTTACCCTTATTTTATTTTTGAGTTACAATAGTCAACTATGTTTTGATATGATAGTTGGTTATTCACAAATTGGATAGTTGACTATGCATGCATAAATAATCAACTATAATCATAGTGAATTAATAAAAAAATAAACTATATTATAACTAGAATAACAAACACTAGTTTACATAGAAAATGTGTTACATAGTCAACTATAATAGTTGGTTATTCACAGATAAATGTTAAAAAAAAAAACGAATAGCTGACTATGCATACATAAATAGTCAACTATAATCATTGTGAATTAAACACAAAGTAAACTATATAATAACTTAAATAAGAAACACTCATTTACACAATATTTTACATAGTCAACTATTTTAATTAACATAATAGTCAACTATCTATAACTAATAAGATCATTAAGGGTATTTTAGTCATTTTTCTTTAATGGGTGTTATACAACTAATTTTCAATTAGAGCATGTTATATACCTAATTAAAAACTCTCAAACTATTATACACCTAATTAACCCTTACTTAAAAGGTAAAACAAGAATTACGAGAATTGACTAATGCATGCATTCTTGCTAGTTGTTTAATATACCTTATCAAATTTGTGTGTTAAAAAAAAACATCAATATTATCAATATTACGCACAACTGATATCTCAATATGTACAAACTGTGAATGGTACAATATATTTAGCAAGAAAAAAAAACAGAAAAATAATATTTTTAGGAAACAAAAATTTGTTGAATGTTAATAAATCTCTATATGGTTAATTTTGTGAACATTACAGTCGAGTTTTTGATAAAGGTCAATTTATTAAAATTAGTTGAATATTAATAAATCTCTATATGGTTAGTATTTGTTGTTTCTATGTTTAGTTCAATGGCGGAGGTGAAAAACAAAATTTTGTCAACAATTACTATGCTTTTTTTTTTTTTTTTATCAATTGACCTTTTTTCGAAAATGCCATTGTTACGCTCACGAAATTAACCATATAGAGATTTATTAACATTCAACTAATTTTTTTTCCTAAAAATATTCATTTTCTCTCCTTTTCTTGCTAAATACATTGTACCATTCACATTTTGTACATGTTGAGATATTAATTGTGTGTAATATTGATAATTTTGAAAGTTTTTCTTTGACTAACAAATTTGATAAAGCTTTAAAAAGTTTTATCTATTAAATTTGTTACCCATTCACATTTTGTTTAAACAACTGGTAAAAATGCATGCATTAGTAAATTTTCATAATTCTTGTTTTACCTTTTAAATAATCATGAACTCTAGTTTTGATAGGCAAATAAGATATTTGACATGTACTTCACTCACTATAAAAACAACACTCAACAATACTACTACTCACTGACTTTATAGAAACAACCAGGTCGGTTCTTGGGCTGTGCAGCCGTGCAAAAGCTCAAGGTCCATATAGTTTTAAAATATTTTTGGTCTAAATTAAAGGCCTAAAACTTTTTTTAAAATAAAATATATATAAATTGGGTCTTTTTCATTTCTTTTTATAGATAAAGCTTTAAAAAGTTTTTTTGCATTGGGCCGTAAGTTGAGTTGAGTCGGGCCTGGAAATATGTTACTAACCAGGAGATCAAATGGAACTCTAAACCTAAATAAGTTCCCAAATTCTAAATCAAATTCATATCCAACAAAATACATGTATAGATGTTTAAGAAATTCATCAAGAATAAAGATTAAAAAACTGAAGATTTCATACCAATCACAAGGACAACTCATAATTTCTTGTGTTTGGTATGAAATCTTCAGTTCTTTTTATTTTTATTCTTGATGAATTTCTTAAGCTTCCAATTATCACCAAATTCAGTGAAATCAACAAAAAGGTCCACCGCTGAAGAATGATCAACTGGAGCCATCGGAGTAATTCTAGTTGGTTGCATAGCATCTTGCTCAGCAACTCCATATAGTCTCCCTCTTGGATTAATTGGAGTCACTGTAATCCAATGATCTCCTCGATGTGTTACCCTATGATAAGAAATGTAGCATACCTGAAACAAACATATTTAGTTTAGGCAATTACAATATCATTATTTATCTATAAGGCACGTATTATAAAATTTTAAAATCAAACCTGGTCTGCATGTGATGCTAGGATGAATGGGTCATACTTTTGCAGTCTCCTACAAGAATTTACTGAAGTGACGCCAAATTGGCTCACCTGGACACCTTCTGGATATGACGGATCATACCACTCACACAAGAAAACAATGCACCTCATGCCCAACATTCCTGGATAGCGCACTTGCAATATTTCTTTCAGAATCCCGTAGTAGACTACATCACCACTTGTAGCTGAAATACCGTAATCTGCAGTTGCCCTCGGCCTTTCTTCATGAATCCTAAATGCAAATCCCCTAGTGCAATACCGAGCGTATGAAGTTGCTTCAAAGCTTGGGCCTGAAACTATCTCTTGTAACCATGTCGGAAACCTTTCTCCATTCTTCATTCCTTCAGAAACCTGAGATAATAATTTAGACAAATTAATAAACAAACATTTAATTAAGTAATAATTAATTCAGTAATTTTAAGAAATGTAAGCGTTTTTTTAAAACTTACGTAATATTGCAGCCAATTTGGAAACTCGTTTTCCTTAGATTCTCCAAGTTCGTCTTCTGTCATTTCTGGATAATAGCGACGTATTGATGCAATGTAAATCCTGAAAGCAAACAAAAAATATATAACATATGAAACCTATATATTTAAATAAGTTCTGTTTTTACCTTTCGTACTCCGCCATCTCCTCACAATTCGTTAGGATATACATATGTAAGTGACTCCACTCTGCTTGTGATAGGAAGCGTCTCTTCCCTCTCCCAATCACTCGGCCAACTTGCGAAAACATCTCAGGGACAATCGCGACATATGTGACTCTCTCACCTTTATCATCATAACGAGCAGGACGTCTACTCTTCGTACTAACTTCCAGCGGAAAGTAATATTCCGCAAACTGTGATGATTCTTCATTGATACTCTGTGCGACAATAGAACCTTCAACTCGAGCCAAATTTTTGACCTTCTTCTTTAGATGGAACATGTACCGCTCGAAAGGATACATCCAACGAAATTGAACGGGACCACCTAGTTCAGCTTCGCGGGGGAGGTGTAGGGGAAGATGTTCCATAACATCAAAAAAAGACGGCGGAAAGATCTTCTCAAGATTGCAAAGGATCACTGGTATATTGGCATCTAAATTGCGGATCCCCTCAACTGTAAGTGTCCTCGTGCATAAATCCCTAAAGAAAGCACCAACTGCTGCAATAGCTTCGTGGACAGTTTGAGGAAGGAGATGGGTAAAAGCAAATGGAAGAAGCCTCTGCATCAGTACATGACAATCATGACTCTTCAGTCCCAAAAACTTTAGGTATCGCGAGTCTACGCAGTTACCCAGATTAGCTGCATATCCATCAGTGAATTTAACTTCGTGTTCAATCCACCGGAAAAATTCTCTTGTCTTTTGTATTTGCAATCGGTACGGAGGAAAAGGATATGTACCATCGGGAATACGATCAAGATAAGCACGGTAGCAAATCTTTGAAACATCCATCCTAGACTTCACATTGTCTTTTGTCTTTCCCGGGATGTTTAACACCGTATTCATGATATTGTCAAAGAAGTTCTTTTCAATATGCATCACATCGAGGTTGTGCCTTAATAAATGATCCTTCCAATACGGCAAATCCCAAAATATACTCTTCTTATGCCAGTTGTGAGCTCCTCCTACACCACAAAGCGGTTCATGCCCATTACCCCCACAATCAGGAGTCCTCTCAGCACCAAAATCTCTCAACTGCTCCAATATAGTACGACCGTCTATCTCATCAATTGGAGCATCAAACACTTGTTTATTTTTCTTAAATAATCTTTTAGACCGACGATAGGGATGGCCGTCCGGTAGAAACCTTCTATGGCAATCAAACCAACATGGCTTTCTTCCATTCCTCAATTGGAAAGCGTCAGTGTTGTCTTGGCAAAACGGGCACGATAATGTTCCATGAGTAGTCCATCCAGATAGCATACCATATGCTGGGAAATCGCTAATAGTCCACATAAGGACCGTACGCATCAGAAAATTCTGCTTCCGTGAAACATCAAATGCTTCGACACCGTGACTCCATAGCATTTGTAACTCATAAATCAATGGCTGGAGGAATACATCAAGTGATCTCTTCGGATGCTCAGGGCCGGGAATAAGAACAGAGAGGAATAAAAACTCTCGACGCATGCACATACCAGGGGGCAAATTATACGGTGTTACGATTACGGGCCACAAAGAATACTGCCTTCCATGCTTCCCAAATGGATTGAAACCATCCGTACTTAACCCGAGGTACACATTTCTTGACTCGTATGCAAAATCCGGATACAACATTTGAAAATGTTTCCACACTTTTGCATCTGAAAGATGTGTAATCTCTCCATCTATTCGATGCTCTGCATGCCATCTCATTTGTTCTGCCGTTCGCACAGATTGATATAACCTCTTTAACCTCGCTGTCAATGGTAAGTACCACATACGTTTATATGGAATTGGAACTCTCCCACCAGTTTCCTGATACCGCGGTTTACGACAAAATTTACATCTTCTCCGGTCTTTGTCTTCTCTCCAATATAGCATACAGTTGTCGATGCATACATCTATCACCTGATACGGCATACCAAGACCAGCTACAAGTTTCTGTATCTCGTAGTATGATGCAGGTGCCTGATTATCTTCAGGCAAAATATCTTTCACAAAATCTGCTATCGCATCAACACACTCTTCCGCCAAATTGAAGTCTGTCTTAAGGGTCATCAGTCTACTAGCAGTTGATAAAGGGGAATGTCCGTCTCTACACCCATCATATAATGGTTGCTTCCCTGCGTCTAACATATCAAAAAATCTTCTAGCTTCTTCATTAGGTTCTTCTAGTCTATCCTCCCTTATTACGATCGATGGCAAATTCTCTCTAAACGCATCATGAACCATCTCAGCGGTACCTACACCAAAATCTACTTCCGTTCTATGTTCGCCTAAGTTATCCGTTCTATGTTCACCTAAGTTATCCATTCTATGTTCGCCTAAGCTATCCGCAACATATGGTGCACTGCTACTACTAGCACCATCATTATTAGTTTCTCCATGAAAAAACTAAATTTTGTATCCCGGCATAAAACCAACGGTATACAAGTGATGCCAAACTTGTTCTACATTAACATTACGAAAATTGAAACAATTTAAACATGGACATTTTATCACCTTTCGATTCCCGACAACCGCCATGAACTCGCATATACCTCGTGCATAACTTGGATTTAATGTATTCGACTTCGGATCATACATCTCTTCATCCATCCACGATCTATAATATCTAGAAGATGACATCTCACTCTCTTAACGATTTTTTTCTAACAAATATTTGGTTGGAAGTTGTTGTTGTTTTGTGAGTGAATGAAGATGTGTGGAATCATATATATAAATACGCTGACCGTCGGAAATCTGTCGGCAAAGCGACGGAAAAACAACGGATATAATAACGGCTAGATAACGGTTATATAACGGCTATTTTTTCCTACAGATTTCCGACAGACTAGTTGGGAGTCTGTCGGAAATCTGTCGGAAATTGATATTTTCCGACGGATTTCCGACAACTGACCGGAATCTCCTCCGGCGTCGGCAACGGCTAGTTACACGGTCCAATAATCCGACCGATTTCCGACGGTCTGTGGTCCGTCGGAAATAATTCCGACAGATTTCCGACGGAATTGAAAAATTTCCATTCCGTCGGAAATCGGTCGGATGACCGTCGGAATTTCCGTCGGATTTGCGGCTGTTTTCTTATAGTGAACTTTGCATAGATGACATAGACCAGCATTGAGAAGATGCCCTTTAACTCCATACTTAAGCAAGTTATTCATGAGGGAATGGTGAGCTCTTTCTTCATAGATCTTTATTGCTTTCTCATATCTAACAAAGACGCAAAGAGCGCATTAATCACATATCCTTGTAGCAAGCTATTTTAGTTCATCAATTTGTTATTTGTAATTCAAATCAAAGAAAAAACACACAATAAAACTCTTACTGCTCTAATTCGGCTGAATATTGCACGATCTTTAGCTTGCAATTGTTAGCAGAAGTAGTTACTTCTTCAGTTTGATAAAATTCAGCTGCATTTCCATAATACGCAATAGCCTGTTCGATGTTCTGATCGGATTCGTAAAATTCAGCGAGTTTCTGCCACAATTACAAAGCAAACAACTCAAAACATTGCATCTAACTATACTAATATTTTCAGTTTAAAAACCTTACAAAGTTGAATCAAACATCTAGTTCATACATAGAAGAAAAAAAAAATGTACCTTATAAATTCTTGCAGCCATGCTAAGCATTCCTATCTCGCAATATAGATTCACCGCATTCTCTAAACAAGAAGCAGCCTCTGCGTAAAAAAATGCCCATGCATGGTTTATATTCGGAAAACAGAAAAAAAAATCGATAAAATGATGTTAAAGCAATATACTATAGACTGGATTTTCACCACTGAGATATCAAAATCATAAAGGTTTTGGCTACACATAATACCATCCAAAAAAACGAATAAAAGTTTTCTATTTTGGGACACAAACCATTTGTATCTATTTTCTTGTATGATTTCGCGGCTTCAGCAAAAGCGGTTGCAGCATCATGCTTGCGCTCTGACTACATGATGCATAGCAACATCATCAAAACCATCATATAAATTTTCCAAAGAACATTTGTAACCAAAATTTGTTTTTACCTTGAGAAAACATTTTAGCTTGTTTTACATAAGCTTTTCTTGCTAAATCCCCTGGATAAAAAAATCACACATATTGAAGTCATAAGCTTGGTTATATATACCATCAAAGAATGTAACAAACCTCTGAAGGAAACATAAAACCCCAATAAATTTCTAAGTCTCAAGTTTTAAACTGATACATTATATGTGATCATCGATTCTTCGAAAAGTAATAAAAAGTACATGATTTGGCGAGTTTGTAGAAATTTGCTGCTTCTCCGAGACGCATTGCAGCATCATCATATACTTTAGATCCAAAGAGATTCCAACTATTGAGCTTCTTCTCTGCTTTCTTCTCAAATTCCTCTGCTTTCACCAAATGATCCACCATTTTCTTCTCAGATGCTTTGCTTTCTCTTCTTTCTGTAGAAACAATTACTTCAAATTTCTGGGTCAAATGGTAATCAACTAAGATATTGTATTACTTAATTTTATGAGAAATGTACAGCTATATAGTGTATATCTGTACTTTTAATATACTAAAATATTAAGTTGATTAAAAAAATAAAATTCCCTTAATTTTATGATATTGTATTGGCTTTAAAAAGGGCAAACCTATTTACTTTATTTCATGAGAAATGTATGTAGTGTTAAATCTCTATATTTTTAATATAATTAAATATTAAGTTGATTAAGAAAAATATAGAAAATTCCCTTTAAACACTCTTAAAAAGAAGCAAGATTTTATACCAAATTTTAAAAGAGTCTATAAAGTTGAAATAATATTAAATCTGAAATCCTTAAACTCCAATGAAGGATTTCAATTTTAAAATTTAAATTAGAAAGTTATGTGTATTTTTTCTGTCAACAAATAATTTTTTTTTAATTTGAGACATTATGATCACTATGTAGGATCGATACAATAAAAGATGGAACATAAAAATACGGTACAAAAAAATTCATCTGACTTAGATCCGTATTAATACTATCCGCAGTTTGATTATTATATCGAGAGGTCCATTTCATGAAGTGATCACTTCTCTCTTCTGAATTTTGATTTGCCAGTGCTTAATATCATTGATCCAACTACATAATACAAAGTAATTCTGCTGCCAAAAGCGAATCATATCTCCATATGACATTATAGCCTATTTCAAGATAAACACCATTTAAATCATGTATAATATAACCCGCCATTTTGCACCTCTCCAATTTGAAGAATGTTGGACAAGAACTTTTGTATTTTTTAATTTAAAAGATTTTGGGACATTTACTAAAATGCCACTTTTGACATGCTACTTTTCAAATATTCCACTCTTGAATTATTTTCTTACCAACATACCACTTATAAATCCGTTTAAAATCTTTATGTCTCAAAATTCTCAATTTTAAAAAATATTTTGATCCATAACATACCTTAAACCTAAATCATAAATCTTAATATAACATAGTTAACCAAAACTTAAATGATTTAAAAATTTAGAAAAAAATGACAGTGGTATTTTTGAAAAGTGGCATATCTTGAAAATTTTCAAGATAAAATGATAGTGGTATTTTAGTCAATTTGAGTAGATGAGGTATTTTATTATAAAAACATTTTATTTCTTTGACCAATAAAATAAATATATTTTATCTTATTTGTCCTTAGGCATGGGCGTTCGGGTAATCATTCGGGTTTCAGTTCGGTTATTGGGTTTTCGGTTTTAGGAATATAATACCCATTCGGGTAATTTAAAATTTTGGTTCGGTTTCGGTTCGGTTAGTGCCGGTTTCGGATTCGGTTTCGGTTATCCGAGAAACTCATAATTACGTAAAATTTTCCCGATTTTGGTTCGATTTAATTATTTTTAACTCGAGTTATCCGAAAATGATAAAAAGAAATTGAAATTTTCAAATAATATACCTAACTAAATTGATTATTTTTAGCCAAATATACTTATAATTTCCGAGTTGACCAAAAATAACTAAAAACTATAAAATTTGCTTAAAGTATATGAACATACCCTATCTTATATCTAAATATATGTAGGTTAATTTTATGTTTCGGGTATTTCGGTTACCCATTTAGTTTTCGGTTCGGATTCGGTTTTTCGGTTTTAGATATTTAGAACCCATTCAGTTATTTTTAGAAATTGGGTTCGGTTCGGTTCGGGTAATTTCGGGTCGGGTTCGGTTTGGTTTTTCGGTTTCGGATTTTTTGCCTACCCCTTATTTGTCCCTACATTTTGTTGGGATTGTGAAAATCTTCTAGCATGCGACAGTGTCTATATACATGATCCAATTATTCATGCCACGTAATTTCGACGTTATCATTTTCTCTTCTCTCTTAAAACAAATTCATAATCCATTACCATTTCCTTCTCGCCGGGAAAATTCCTCTCCGACGTCGGAATCAACAAAAATGTCTCCGACGATTAAATCCCCTCTCTTACCGAACCAAAACCCTTCATCACCATCACCATCTTCATCATCGGTATCGGAAGAGAAGCATGGATCATTCGCCGGAGCCGTGTTCAACATCTCGACGAGCATAGTCGGAGCCGGAATTATGTCGATTCCGGCAGCTTTCAAAGTCCTCGGTATAATCCCATCTCTATCGATAATCGTAATAATTGCTTGGCTTTCTCATGTATCAGCTGGGTTTTTGATGAAATCTTCTCTCGCCGGAAAATCAACAACTTACGCCGGAGTTATGAAGGAATCGTTTGGGAAATCTGGATCCTTCGCTGTTCAGATTGTTAATATGGTTGTTACTTTCGGTGCTATGATTATCTTCTCGATTATCATCGGTAAGATCTCAGAAATCAAAAATTTCACAAACCCTAAAACCCTAAATTGATTTGGCTATTCTGTTGTTATCTCAGGTGATGTTCTTTCTGGTACTGAAAATGGAGGAATTGTACATTTAGGTCTTCTTCAAGAATGGTTTGGTTCTCATTGGTGGAATTCGAGATTCTTTGGTTTATTGTTCATCTTCGTCTTCCTCTTTGTTCCATTAGTCTTATGTAGACGTGTAGGTAAGTTTCTTTAACCAAAAGCTTTAGAATCTGGGAATGTATATTGGTCTTGATGAATTTGTTTGTTTGTTTGTGTAGAAAGATTAGCATTAAGTTCCGCGATTTCGTTTCTGCTTGCGTTACTCTTCGTTGTTATAAGCTCGGTGTTAGCGATTATCGCGCTCGTGCAAGGGAAAACAAAGAATCCAAGACTTTTCCCAGAGCTTAACAATGGAGGAGTATCGTTCTTTAATCTCTTTATGGCTTCACCTGTTATCGTAACAGCCTTCACGTTTCATTTCAATCGTATAAACCACGAAAAAACCAATCTTTTACTATGAATCATATACTGTTTTTTTGTTTCTTGATTCTGAAATTTACGGTTTTTTTATTGATTACAGTACATCCGGTTGGATTCGAACTTAAAGATCCGTTAGATGTGATTTCAGCAACAAAGATCTCGGTAATTCTATGCGCTACGATTTACTCAGCGACTGGTCTCTTCTGTTACCTTCTATTCGGAGATTTAACCATGACGGATGTTCTAATGAACTTTGATCAAACCTCTGGTTCTTCAATAGGCGCGTTACTAAACGATATTGTTAGACTCAGTTACGCAATTCACCTCATGCTTGTGTTTCCTCTGCTCAATTTCTCGTTAAGAGCCAATCTAGACGGACTCTTGTTCCCTATGAAACCGTCTTTAGTGAAAGACAACAAAAGATTCCTCGGACTCACTTTCCCGTTAATGGTTTCTTGTTTCTTGGCTGCGATTGCTATACCGGATATTTGGTACTTCTTTCAGTTCTTGGGATCAACTTCTACAGTCTCTATTGCATTCATCTTTCCAGCTGCAATTGTCTTAAGGTATGAAATTTTACCCTTCTTGCTTAATTCCTCTGAATGAATCAAGTTTGAATCAAGTTTTGGTGTTATTCGGAAATTTGCAGGAATGTGAATGGTATCTCGACCTTAAGAGAGAAGATTGTAGCTTCAGTAATGCTTGTTCTTGCTGTTGCCACAAGTTTAATTGCCATTTCGACAAATATATACAGTTTCACAACAACAAAAGACACATGAAAAGTTTTCAGCAGTCCCTTTGTCTTCAAGAGTCTCTAAAATGGTAGAGATTGTATTACATTTATTCATATCTATGTAAAATAGGTTTGTAAAGGACTGGAGTGTAGTGTTTGTCTCTGAAACTCCAAAATTAAACTTTTATTCTTGAAAATGATCTCTTTCAAGAATATTTTGCTCATTGATGTGATCCAAACTAATATTTCATACCAGTATGAGAAAAGGAATTGGTAGCAACATCTTTTGTTCTGTTTTCCTTACAAAATCAAAATTGATAACATTAAAACCAACTTTATGTTAAAACACAACATATATGAGTATCAGCTGCTGTTTTCTAGCAAAAAGCTTTTTCCTTAAACAAGCCATAGGCAAATTATGAAGAGTTCCTACTTCCTGCACAAATCGCCATTACCATAGTAAGAACTCAAAATAAACTACTTTGTACACACTGTATGAATCATTTACTGTAAAGAAAAGTTACCTTCTTATGGTCTTTGATGGAACAAGTATCCCTCGCTTCTCTAGGCTCTTGAACCGATCTCTTGCAAGAGTGCAACATGCCTAAGAAAATAACAAGGATGACTTGTTCAGCTTTTTAGCTACCAAGAAAACTCACAAGGACGAAGGGAACTAAGAGTATACCTTTAGCTTACGAAGTGACCCGGTTATCTCTTCTGTTAAGAGGACTTGAACTGGAGGAGCCTCGTATCTGAAATAAACATCAGTCAATTTAACCTAAATCCAAGTTTCAGAACAAAAAACATAATTGATTGGAATGACCATTGATGAGGTGGAGATCATACTTGTGCTTTCCCAACCGAGGAGGACGTATCTTGAGCACGTCCTCCTTAGCAATTTTCCGTCGTAATTGTTTTTTCTTTTTTTCCTTATCTTCTCTGGCTATTTCTTTTAAAATCTTGGGCACGCTACATGGAAGAAAACACAAATGAAGAAAAGTAAGAACACAACTTTAATACTCACCATCAACCTTTGATACAACAAATCACAAAATACCTGTTGATGTCTTTAGATATCTTCCTTTTCTTCTTCTCCTCCTTCTGCTTCTTTTCCAGTGCCTTGTGTCTGGTTCGCTTATTTAATACCGAGCGGGTTATCTTTTCTGTTGTTCTTACGACTCTGCAGTACAATATTTCAATAAACATGAAAATCCAACTCTTCTTCCCCAATGCAGTATGTAAACAAACAAAAAAAAGTGATTTTTATTTAAAAGAGAGCATACTTATTGCCAGCCTCGGACACTTCATTTTCAGCGTCTGAATCGTCTTCATCTTCACTAACATTGTCCACTTCAAGAAAGTACCTCTGCGAAAGTAATTACAACAGCAATATAACTATCAGAGTCAGTGCTTGTCTTTCCATTGATTATTTTGTCACAAACAAGCAAAAAAAGACTAACCGCGTCTTCATTGATTGCATCTCCGTCAATAGTCAACGGAACAGGCTCAGGCCCTAACTCATTCTTGTAAACTTTCTGCATTTCTTGAGCAACAGCTTCTGCCAACATATCCTGCAATATAAAAATGCGCAAAGTCAATGCAAAATATTCGCACGTAAGACGATAAGACTAGCTCCCGTCTGTGAAAGACATTTTACCTCGTGACTTTCAGCTGTAGGATTGTATGAGCATCCTGCAGGATCAACTTCTACTGCTGGAATAATCGAAGTTTTTTTCGAAATCTGTATACAAGAAAAGATTTCTAGCCAAATGAGTAACGGGAACCGGATTTCCAATACAGGAACAGCAAAGACAAACAATTCAATTAGAGAGGAGACACATTACCTTTCTAGGGTTTCCCACTTGTTCACCATTACTATCATCACCCCACAAGTCCACCATTTCAGAATCATCAGCAACATTCTGTAAATAAATTGAAGATCATATGAAATAAGCTCCAAAACATCAAGAAAATCGTATGATCAATCGATCAAATTACTCACCTTTTGAGCTTGTTTAGGTTTTTCGCTTTCTATAGCGATCGCCTTTTTAGTTATCTTCGACTTTGGCTTTGAAGATGACACTATTTGAACAAATGGGTTCTTCTTCAAAACACTGTCACACCGAAGCACTCTCTCTCGATGTTTCTCGATCTTCCGTTTCACCGGTAGTTCTGATATGAAAATCAAAATCATAATCAAATCACACATACTCTTTTGATTTCTTAAAACTCTAATCAAATCTTATGAATCAGCTAGAAATGTAATCTTCACCAAACAGATACTCTTTTTTATTTCAATTCGGTAAAGTGCGAATGCTAGGAACCCTAATCCGATGAATCAGAAACATCTAAAAGGGAAAAAAAATCATTATTCTGCTAATTACACAAACTCCAATAACCATTGAATTAAGATGAAAACCCTAATTAAAGAGGTGAAGAAGATAACCATGAGATTTCTCGACATGGAAGAGATCCTCGCTGGGAGCGGCGGAGAGATTGCCGCCGGAGAGAGCGTCTTTGGTGGATTTTTCGTAGAAATCTTCAATATCTTCGGTGCTAATGTTAGCTCTCCAAGCTTTCTTCCCTTTCCTTGAAGTTTTCGCTAACTTCCCCATCTCTCTGTTTGTCGGCGGCGCGAAGGTTCAGTATCGAAGAAGAGAGGAGAAGGTTTGAGGAAGAAGAAGACACTAGGGGTAGGGCTTAGAGAGAAACATTATGGGCCTTGAATAAATCTTATTTCTTTAATGGGCCCATACTAATCGTCATAATTTTTCTTTAAAAAACAAATAAAAAATCTTGTTTGGATTTTTGATTTGGAATTTCATATTTTGAATTCTTTTTCATAATTTTATAGAAATGAAGTTGTAATCAGGTATATTGGAAATATATTATATATGCAATTTGATTGGGAGATTAAGAAGTAGGAGTAGGTGCAAGAATGGAAAACATATGTAAGGTTTTAATAAGGTATATTGGAAATATATTATATATTTATATATGCAATATTGTACGTACTAGTTATCCCTTATACGTTATTAGAGAGGTGATTTCACTAAATAATCTTACATGTCCTCTCTTTAATGTGACATGACATCACTTAAAATGTGACATGCATATCTCATAGGATAATTGGGTCAATTATAACAAATGTATTTTAATTAGTGGGCTAATCTATATGAGTAAACCTATAATGAGTAAATATTTTTCTGAAGTAAAATATTTATCATGAAAAAGTAAACAAATCTTTTCATACGTTAATAAATGAAATTATTAATAATTCATAACAAATAAAATAATTAATAAAAACAATTAATAATTCAAAACAGACATATTGAATACTATAAAGATATTTTAACAAGCACCACTTTTGAAATGATAATTTTTAAAAATGCAACATTTCTAAATACTTTATTTCTTGCCTATAAATATAGAACATAATTTTCCACTTCAAAACTTCATACACCATCTTCTAATTTTATTTTTCTTTCAAACATTAGTGTATATGTGTTATTGTTATGGTGAAACATTAGAAATAATATTCGTTTATAAATGTAATGAACATAACAAAAAAATAATTTCAGCTAAATTTTTATATGTATAGGATATATTTGTTTCAAATTTGAATGCACACCAAAACCGAAACCATTCAAAATAATCCATATTTGATTATGTTATACTTTTGAGATTATTTTCTTATATACTATGAAATAACATTTTTCTAATTAGTTTGATACTTAAAGAGTTATAAAATATTGTATCCGCGTATTACGCGGGGAATCAACTAGTATATATATATAGATCTTGTCTTCCGGGAGGAAAAAAAATACATTAAATCATGGGCAATTCTCAAAAATACCACCAAAAAATGTTTTTGTTCCAAAAATACCACCAATTTTCAAACGTTCCAAATATACCATTTTTCCAAAGGTTCCAAAATACAAAAAAAATAAAACTAACTTTAAATATTCAAAACTAAAAGCCTAAATCCCTAACCTAAATCTTACCCCCTAAAATTATATCCTAATTGTATAATAGTTAACCCAAACCAAAAAAATTAAATTCTAAGCTCTTGAAAATCAATTTTTGAGGTTGTGGTATTTTTGAAACTTTTGAAAATTAATGGTATTTTTGGAACTTTAGTGGTATTTATGGAACTTTTGAAAATTGGTGGTATTTTTGGGAAAAAAAAACTTTTTTTTGTAGTATTTTAGGGAATTTCTCTAAAATCATTAATTAAGTTGACATCGTGGCAAATTAGAGACATCAGATTGATCAATGTTAAGAAAGATGGGTTGAATAACAAACAAATATAATTAAAAACCTGACAAATTATCCTAATTTAGTGGATATAGTTAAGCTATATAGGTTAGTTTTGGTTACTTGCATAACTATTCATATTTTTAAATTATTGAACAAAAATTAGCCCTATCACTTGAACTAATATTTGGTTCAAGTGTATCAATTATGTCTCCCATTTTTGTGGGATTCCAACAAAATTGTTTTGGTAAAAGCTTAATCTTATATATAATTAGGGAGTTCTCTCTCCATCTAGAGTGTCCACATAGGCAAAACTACTTTTAAAACTAATTAATTTTTATATTATGTTCATTAAATACATGCTAAATCA
Organism: Draba incana; assembly: GCA_963576765.1. Lineage (NCBI taxonomy): Eukaryota > Viridiplantae > Streptophyta > Magnoliopsida > Brassicales > Brassicaceae > Draba > Draba incana. Next base: position 7,568,871 of record OY755202.1, on the reverse strand, counting down.
TATTAATTATTTTTTCTAACTAATAAATAATTAAATTCAATTAAAAACGTGAATTACTAAGTAAAATGAATGAAAATGAAAATGAAATTTTATATATAAGAATATTCAAGATTTTATAAGTAATAATAATATGAATTCATTTCTTACGATAAAATATATATCACACATACTAAAAAAAAATGCTTATGAATTAAGTGATAAAGTTAAAAATAAAATGAGATGACCATATTAAAAGAAAATAAAACAAAACAAAAAAATTTAAATTAATTTTAATATTTAAAAAAAACATAAAATATGAAAAGTTTATTTCTTATTAAAAGGTTTTCACCTCAATTAAAAAAAAAGTCTCACATTAAATCCATCTTACATTTTTTTCAACTACATATCATACTTATAAATTAACTTAACTCCTTGATTTATGACCCTATTAAGAAGAACAACTTTTACAAAATAATATTCTAAAATCTTAAGTATTTTTCTATGATGAACAAATATATGGTAGATCTAGAAGACAATATACATATTTGATGAAAAAAAATATCATAATTTATAAAATATAAATTGTGTTAATGAATTAATTAGATACAAAGTCAAGTCTTTTTTAATTTTTTTTTAAAAAAACCTCAAATGGCTAATAATAGATATAAGAATAATAAAATGTGATAAATTTATAAGAACATGAAAAATAAAATTCAGTGTCCCAATATATGCATTCTGACTCTATATGGAGTAGTCTCATCATCAAAAAAAAAAAAATGGTAGAATAAAATTTATTGTAAAAATTCATGAATTCATGTTTATTTATATTTATTACTACTTATAATTATTAGAGATTGGAATTAAATTAAAACAAAAATAATAACAGTATATACAAAATATGAAATTTTATAGGAAGACAAAACAAAAGTAGATGTACGGAGAAAAACGAAATTAGGTTGAAACATGACGAAAGCAGTATTAGTGAAAAAGTGTACAACGAGAATTTGACTAAACCTTAGAAAACATTAATTCACAAGACTAACATAAAATCTTTTAGATTTCATTCATTGAAATTTCATAAAATATATGACATAGATTATGGATCATGGTAATCAGATTTTAAGATGATAGAACAAAGAACAAATTTTATCTAAGACGCAATTCACTACAAAACTTAGCTTCAAAATCACTTGATGATATCATAGAAACCACATGAAAAGAATTGAAAACTCTAGAATTGAAACACTAAAGTAAGCACAATCGTAAAATAAGCTTAAAATTAAATCAGCTAAAATGAACTAACATTAAAAAGGCTCCATAATAATTACAAACAAAATAAAAGTGTTAGCTAAAACTTTTTAACAATAAACTCAAAAAACTGAATACATGAGTATGAAGTATTGAAACTGTTAGGTGTTGGATGCTCTTCGTAAAATCAAAGGTATATGACATAAATAGTTTTTGGTGCAACTAAAGTATTAAACCAACATAGCTTTTTTCTATTGATCTATTACAAATTATAAATACATATTATGGTGTTTAGAGTAATCCAAAATGTGTAACAACTATATGTACCCACTAATATCAAGAAATGGATTTGTACAATCAAAATATTATTAAAACCTAATGTTAATATATTATCTACATATAAGTAATGTTTTAAAGTGTCGTAATATTTAACACTAATTATATTTGATAAAACTATTACATATGTAATTTATTTAATTATACAAGAACATATTCTAAATTGATTAATTACGAAACATGAACCATATTACATAACTTACAAAAATACAAATAGTAGATGCGTGGGTCATTCTCTAGTTATAATTAATTTACTAGATCGACATGCACACGTCACGCAAATATAATAACAATATCTAGTCATAAATATGTGTTTTTTTTTTCTAGAATTTTCTTATTTAGATATATGAGGATGTTAATGATTGAGCAATGTCTATTATTTGATCAAAATACTATACAACAAAATCGAAAAAACAGAAGAAGAAGAGTGCATAATGTTTGATAGCTCAAAAGCCGCCCCCGTGACCTAATTCTCATTTGATTCTTTTGTCACATTCAAGAAGAGAGTGGGGTAGATCAAATTGCTAAACCCTGACTACAACATATTATTGTAAATTCTTCTTAAGATATGTTCAATTTTATTTTGTCCTTTTGGTCTCTTCTAAATCCCACGTATGGTCCATCCAATATGTTATATCTTGGAGTTTAATTAATGAGTCGTCCTTAACATTGATGTGCCAACATTGAGAAGAAACAACGAGAGATCAATATTTGTATTATAATATTATGAGTCATGATGATCGATAGACCCTTGCAACGTAATTAGTTTTATAATTGTTTTAAAAAAAAAAAAGGATAAATATCTATTATTTTTATCTTTATTGTACTCTAGTTAATATTTGTTCTCAGCTTAGTGAATTTGTATATTGTGAAGGTATAGTACCAAACTAATCTTTTATATATTATTTGGGAGGTAATTCCTAATAAAAAACTTATATGTCCTTCTCATATTCACACTCACAAAACTAATTTGATATGGCAAGGCATAAAATATGAAATTGCAAAATCTTTGATTGATGAAATAACAAAAATTCATAAACCTATAGTATTGGACTAATGGGCTAAGGACATTTTCTTAAAATTCATTTGATTATATTCAAAATTTGATTGTATTCAAATGATAATAAAATCTCCTATCAAAACTTCCATTACTAATTTATATTTATTTTTGCAAAAAAATTGTTTTGGAATCAACTAAAACTATATATTTCTTAAATAATATTTACCAAATCATGTGATTGAAATATTAGAAACAATACGAATGTTTTTAGTTAAAAAATATTTTTTTACCGCTTTCAAAAAATTTAATATATTTGATGGGACGTATGCTTTTAGTTAAAAAATTTCTTTTACCACTTTAAATAGGTAGTGAAACTCTATATCAAATAATGTTTTTTGAATTCTAAGACACAAATTATGCTATTTTATTATTAAAATGTAATTTACCATTATGTATGACACGAATAAAATGTTTTAGTACTACCTTTGTATTATTGTAGGTGATATTTTAGAATGTTGTATACATGTTAAAAAAAACATAAATAATATACTATTTATGAACTTTTTACGCTAAACAATCAATTAATATTTCAATAAAAATAATTGAACCAACCGCAAAAAAATACTGTAAAGTTTAAGTAATCACAAAAGATAAAAGATATTATGTTTGTACATTGAAAAATGAAAACAACTAGTTTATTTAATATTTATAAATTGAAATCCTCCAAAAAGTCAAATAATTTGATACATAAAGACTATGATATGATAACATGTATCTTAAAAAAATTTAAACTTATGTGTAAAAATAATTTAACGCATACTCTTCATAAATATTAGATGTTCTAGGAGTTTTTTTTGTTCATAAATATATGATGTTCTCACTTTTCAATGCACAATTAATTGAATTTTTAGTTTTTTAAAATCTTTTGAATTCTGCATATTGGTTTTCTTTTTGTTGAAATGTCTTGAATAAATAAGAAATGATATTTTGTTTCAAAAAATAATATAAATTTAGTTATTACTTTATTAGAGTGTAGAAATCTTAAACATCTTATAATTATGAAGAGAGAAAGTATCGATTTGCTTTGAATATATTTTTAGTATTATCTCTGCGTATAAGAAAAGATTTTAAAACATGCGGTTAGATCAAATATGTTTTAACATTTATCTTATGACCTTTCTTTCACCTCTATTAGTTTTTTTTAAAAAAAATTAATACGGCTTTGTATTTGATGTAAATCATTTTTTAAGTTCTTGAGTTTATGGTAAAGAAGAATTAATGTAAGAAAGTAATATTTTAAAAGTTGATGTGAAAACATGTGACTGGAACAAATCTTCGATTAATTTTTCATGAAAACATGTGACAGGATCAAATCTTTTAACATGACCATATGATGTAAAAACATGTGACTCGATCAAATCTTTTAACATTATTTCTCATAATTTATAGTAGTAGTAGTAAAGATTTTAATGAAAGAAAGTTGGCCGAAAACGAGAAGTATTCAACATAACCTAGCAAGTAACATCTAGCTAAAATTATACGTGTAAATGGTAAATGCGGAATCTGACAGAATTACGGAATCTGACAGAATTTTTAGTGATTTTTTGCGGATTGCTAAACAACTTTGAATCCAAATGGTAACTGCAGAATTTGGTGGAAAATATCAGATTTTTTTAAAACAAATAAATTTATTAAAATTCGTCAAAGTTAAATATAACACTATTTAAGGAACTTGCAAAACCAAACATTTTTTTAATGTTAAAGTGCAAAAGAAAACATACAGATAACATTTTACTTAAAAATGTTTTCTACTTTAGGGTGTCATTTAAAATCTCCAACATGTGAGTGCATTTATCACTGGTTATAGAACTCATCATGAAGATGACAAAGTATCTCAATGCATTGTGAAGAAGCTGAGAAGAGTCGTCTGTGGTAACACATGAAGCTAAGACAGCACAGAAGAATGCAACATGATCATTCAAGGAGATGGTGAAGACACAACTATTTGTATGAGCCTTAGCATGAAAAATACAAGAGAAAAGAAGCCAATTGGGTTCTAGCAAAAGGAGAAAGCCATATGGGCTGGATTTGATGAGAAAAAAGTGATGGGCTCTGCAGGCCCAATTGGTTAAAGCAAAACTGTCTGTCTTGAACAGTGTTGCGACATGACTGGAATAGACTTACTTTATTTGTGTCAGCACGCCAAAGGAAGTCAACTTGTCAAAAAGAAGAGATAGGCTTTTATCCAAGAGTCAAAAAGAAGAGAAAGACTTTATCCAAGAGCCAAGAAGAAGAGTTGCTGCTGTCTGAGATCAATAGTGTAAAGGCGTGATTATAGCACACAAAGTTGCTTTCTGTGTCAGGACAGAGGCATGGACAAGAAGAGGAGAAGTCATTTATCCACAAGGCAAAGAGATTAGGTTTTTGGAGGAAAGCTCAAATAAAAGATGATGTTCAGCTGAAGAAAACGGTTGACACTTCCTAAACCTAAAAGAGATATTCACACAATCTTAAGTGTGTGTTATGAAGCTGTCCCACCAGGCAGATTGCAGAATTTGATGGTGTCTTGATGTTGCAGAGCTACACTTGCTGGAGTGGTAGTTTTTGTTGATCGTTGCACACAGTGTGTGCGTTGCTGGAACATCGAAGAAGACGGAGAAGTCTGAAGTCGGTGGCTCGTGTTGCAGAACTGAAGTATCTGTGTTGCACCAATGAGTACGGTTGAAGAACACCGAAGAAGACGAAAAAGTAGGAGATCGGTGGTTCGTGTGCAAAACGGTGGTATAACAGTGAAGACCCAGAAAAGGGTTCAAGGCCTGTGTGGTTTGCGCCAGTTAGTGCGTCTGTGGTACACCAGTGAAGACTCGGAAAAGGGTTCAAGGACTGTGGTACTGAGCAAAACAATACTCGTGGAGCTGTTGTGTCTGTGACTCATTGTAAGTCTGTAAAAGTGCATATAGCATACTCTGTGTATATGATTTCTTTTCTAGTTAATGAGAATCTGGACGAGGTCCCGGGGATATACGAAACGAACCCCGTTAACAAATATCTCTGTCTCACTTCCCTCTCTGTGTTGTTGCATCACTCTGCGCTTAAATATGCTGATTCATCACTCTGCCAGTAATATGTTGCAGTACCTCTCACCCACTTAGATCTAGGACAAGCCTATAGGACTCTCATTACATATTTTAACGATGTAAATAAAGCACTTGACATAACTTTCGATTTTCAATTTTAGAGATCCTAACTATTAAATCACAATATAGTCGAACTCATCACTAAGCCACATCAACGACGTCATGTTACTGCTTCCGTCTTCTCACGCTAACTTAGATGACAACGAATTTATGAAGATTCAACATATCAAGGCTTGAAAATTTATGCTGAAAACCATGTGTTTTCGACGTTGTTACTTCACATGGACGTTGCACATCTCGAGATATAAAATAGATGTTTAGATGTTTTGTTTTCGTATTTCTGATTTTATGCACTTAAGTTTTTTTTTTAATTCTTTTTTGTAAAATATGTCTTGTCTGCCTTTGTGATAATTATATATATGGGTTTAGTGAATTTATAATAGACTAAAGCATGTGTATATTAAGTACTTATGTATATGACTACTTGTATTCTTATGCATATTACTACGATTTTATATTACATTCAAACACGAACTTAAAAAGAGAAAATACTTTTTGTGTTCGTTTTGATTAGCTTAATTGTGAACATAAAATTTTGAAATGTACGTAATGTTTGTGTTCAGAACAAATCAAGTGCTAGTTTGATGAACATCGGATTTTCTCAAAAAAAAAAGAAAAAAATTCATTTTTGTTTTGGTAATTACAACTTCCATTTTTAAAGAAAATACAATCTTGCTAGTTTAAAATCTAAAATATCTTCTTTATAAACAAATACATTTTAAAGATCGTGATGTGACCTTAGTTTAGTGACACTTGTAAGTCCAGTGCGTACAACCACTATCACACCCAAAATAGAATTCTATTCCATGAAAATGTCAGGATTAGACCAATGGACCGGCTAGCTGTGACCAAATTTTGACACAAAAAATACATTTTAAAGATCTAAATTTGTATTCTTTGATGATACTTTTTTTTTTAATTATGTAAAATTTTCTTTTAATTATGTGTAGTTTTTTTTTCTCCCCTATATGGTGCATATATACTTCCTTGTAGTAGAAAAATAACTTTAAATTATATATTTTTTGTTTCAAATTGATTAAAATTTATAGAGTACCTTTTACTTGAGCTGATGATAACTAATGTCTCATAATAGAGGTTCATAATTTGGAAGTATAAAATTACAAGTACAATCAGAATCCTTTTCCTAATACTTTGGAAACAAACCAATGATCGGTTTACAAGTAGAACTACTCTACGAATACTGGTATTCATTAATTTTATTTTATCTTTTTTTATGTGGATATTGTAAAAACAAAATGATACTAAAATCAATTGTTTTCGGAAAGAAAATATAATACATATGGGGGAGAAGACAAAAAGGATATAGCTGTCACAAACACGAGAGTCTTTTACAAAATTTTAATGTATATTTACAAAAATAAATAGATAATATGGAATAGGAATAACAAAAATATTGCTTGTCTTGCTAAAATGAAAATTTTAAGCCAAAAGCTTTTAGAAGGGAAAGATGGCAAGGTAACTATTTGTAGCCATTTGAATTCAGATGTAGATAGCGACGCGTTTTATATACATATTCTAGTCTTATTTATAATGTAACTAATATTATCCCAAATCCCCTTCCTATTAAATGGAAAGTTGTTTTAGTGAAAGATGATTAGGTGTTTTAATGTTTTAATTTCATTGGTCAATTCTTCAAAAAATGATGACTTGGAATGGTGATATGGAATGGTGAAAAAAATGATATGGCTTTTAAACTATTTCAATCATTTGTTTATTTCATTGAATTATTAATTTTAAATCTTCCTTTTATAATTTTGCTAAACAAGAATTTAAATTCTGCAGAAAAATATACCTCAAAATTTTATAACAAACTTATTTTTTAAACCAAATATACAACATTATCCCAACTATTTGTTTGGTTTAGCTCTCCCCGGTATGAAAATTTTCAAATATCTTTTAAAATCTTAGGTTTTGAATATATAAACATTTAGAAATATCTAACTATACATTTAAATCCCTTTAAAAAAAAAAATTATACTTTGAGAAATTCCCTAAAATACCATCAACAAAAAAAAAAAAAAATACCGCCAATTTTTAAAAGTTTCATAAATATCACTAAAAGTTCCAAAAATACCACAACCTCAAAAATTGATTTTCAAGAGCCTAGAATTTAAATTTTTGGGTTTGGGTTAACTATTGTACAATTAGGGCATAATTTTAGGAGGTAGGATTTAGGTTTGGGGTTTAGGGTTTTAGTTTTGAATATTTAAAATTAGTTTTAGTTTTGTGTATTTTTGAAACTTTTGGAAAAAAGGATATTTTTGGAACTTTTGAAAATTGGTGGTATTTTTGGAAGAAAAACTTTTTTGGTGGTATTTTTAAGAATTGCCCATATACTTTTATCGATAGATTAAAAATATTTAAACCTAAAAAATTTTAAATATCTTTTAAATCTTGGTGCCAAAAATATGCTGAAATTATCTCTTAAATTTAAAGATTTTCTGTTCAAGAAAAAAACTTTAAATTGATATATATATATATATAAGAAAATAATCAATAATGAAGGAATAAATTTATATTCTATAATATATTCCAATGTTTAAAAAATCAGCTATTATTTAGAATCGTATTATGTACTCCTTCCTCCATGCACAATATAAAGAAACACTTCAACATCCGGACATAAGAACGTCTTTGTGCTTTCTTTTCTTTACTAAATCGCTTATATTTATTTTATACGTTTAAATGTACTAATTTGATTTGTTTCTATTTTTCTATATGCTTTAATGTAGTAATTCAATTTTTGTTTAAATTTTGGTTTTGGTTTACGTAGATAATTAAATGAGACAAGGGAGAGTCAAAGTATCTCAAAGCCGTTAGATGTTGCAAATACAAAACATCCACAAAATTTCAAACTTGAGTTCTTTTTATCTTAATCCTTACATCAAAAACACAGTTCTGTCTTAAAATTTGGCTAATTAAACAGTAGCAAATGAGACCAACGTCAATAGCCAAAACTAAAAAATATACACATCAAAAGTAATAAACATCGTAAAAAAAAATTAATTGATCAATATTTTTCTTGATTACTTTTACTTTAGAATCATATATAGGGGTAACCAAAACATTACCTTTCGTAACAACTTTTTTACAAATCAAATTTTATCTATAGATTGTCGTTGCCAAAAACCGTCAACTAGAATAGACACAAACATACCTTATAGACTAGAAGAATTGTGAGAAAAAAGTAATTTTTCCCCACAAATTTATCCCATAAGAAGATCTATGAAATTGTTTTGGAATCATAAACATTTTACAAGGTCATAATATAAGCAAGAAGATCGATGATGCTTATAAGTCTTGATAAACCGGCCCGAGCCGTTTCAGTCGTTGGTTTTATATTTCACTTAGTGTTTAGAATCAGTTTTAATTATATTTCTTTCAGATTTCTCTTTTTTCTCAACATCTTTAAAATTTTATAAATTTAAAAATAATAATTATAATTAGTATATTGTTTCTAAATTGATAAATAATAAAATTATGTTATTAGTACTAAAATATAATCATTTTAAAATATATTTCATACCCGCACATGGTGCGGGCCAATCATCTAGTATATATTATTTTCCAATTGATTGTTTTTAACAAGAAAACTAATAACACCACTGTTGGCGAAATGCTTAATCCAACTACATTATGCTAAGCTAATCTATATCGTGTATTTAAATGAATCTATAGCATATATACATTCATCATTTATAATTCCAACTATAACATTTATAAACTCAACTACAACATGCATCGATTCTTATAAATCATGTATTAAATGATCCTCTATACTCTTGCAATTTTCTTAAAATTTTGTATATATATTGATTTATATAGAGGATTTTATACATTACTCTAACTTTGTATATATATACTCTTTATACGACTACATATTCGTTTATATAAACAAGAAAAAGTAGTCCAGTATATGTATTATTTACAAATTGTTCGCATCGCATACAAAAATATAATTTAAATCAATCAAAATTAATATATTTTTGGTTTACTACCTAATTTGTCTTGAATTTGAATGATATAATTTTTATTTATATATTTTCTATTTACTTATAATGACATATGTCGATAATATCTTACAAAACAAATGTTGTATTTAAATTTTTTTTGACAAACGATGTGGTGTTGACACCTCAACAAGAGATTTCTCAATAATACCAAAAATAATATATAGGAGATACTAAAATCTGACATGCGGGGAAATCTTGATCCTTACGCACATTTGAGTACCAAATTGTATGAACTTTAATTCATATGTATATATCTATTACAATATATCAAACCAAACACATGGATCGTGGAGTGACCTAGAGAGGGAGAAATTCAGTGGTACATTAATTTGCACCAAACGCTTATTTTCTTTTTTGTTGAGAAAATGCAAACCCTAAATTCAAGAAAAGAAATAGAGTGCAGATGAAGAAGATGAGAGAAATAGTAGAATGTCTAAATGAATTTAGCGATAGACGTGAGATAACAAATATGGTTTGATGAAGCAACGGGACTTGTGTGTAGAGTGTTGTATTGTTGTGATGATTAATTGGCACACATGTGAATTGGTGGGTACGTTTATTTGTCCTTCTCCCATATAGACAATCTTGTATATCATATACCAATGCTAATCTATCCCAACATATATACTTACATGTATTTATACGCGTACAATATTCACAACTTCGCATATATAGTAGATACACGACTATATATGCAATGTTAATAAATGTGTTTTTGAGATTGATCCATCAAATCATTTTTTATGTAATATATGAAGGCAAATTGTTAGGCATCAAATAAAATATGATATGTGTTTTGAAAGAAGTGACTTTACATTGGTGTTTGTTCAAAAATGGGATTATGTATGTGTATAGATGCACATATATACATGGTGTATACGGGATGCATATACATATTCATGTATATACGTTTAGCGAGAGAAAAAGAGGACAAATAGAGATGAGGAATAGGTGAAGAGAGAGGAGGATATGTGTGTGTGTGTTCATAAAATCCCCGTGAGGAGTGTTTGGAGGCATTCAAAAATCACAACTAACATTCTTTTGTTTGCTTTTATCCTCTCCTTCACTTTTTTCGATGCTCCCAAATTATAATTTTTAAAAAAATTTTGATTTCACAATTTTAGTTTTTCCCCCATATATCACGAGCTCATCATTCCATTCTCGTCCAATTTTTTTTTTTTTTTTTTTTTTATTACTTTCACTCTCTCTTCAAGTATCCTATCAACATTATTCAAGTGTCCCAAGTTCAAATGATATTTTCTTGTTGTTGCGATGATCATAACGAATTGGTAGTAAATGGTACGTGCATCTCTATAATTCGCAATTGAATAGAAATTGCATTAAAAACAAAGAGAATGGTGATGCCTTTTTGCTAGTTTTGAAATTCATTTTAGATATGTAAATAAATATATGGACTGAGTGGAATTAATTTGATTTAGAATGTATAGCTGAACTTGAATCTAATATATTGTTTTAAGTAGTCTATCAAGCGTACTTATGCATACATGATAAACTCCATTTTGTTTTATCATTGTCTTGCTTATTACAGGAATTTGAAGAGTGCCTACGGTATATCATATCATGGTAAATCAAGTTTTGTAATTATATATCTTACGTGTTTCCAAAAAAAAAAATCAAAGCTGGCGATAGTTGTTATCAATTATCGTGATTTTTTTTTGGAGGCGCGTTAGAATAGTATAAAAACTTAAGAGGAAAATAAATCACACTAGTAAATTAAAGTGAATAATAATATGTTTGCAAGGTAACGTATTTTAGAGTTTACCGTCAAATCACTTGGACAAAATAAACATAGTGATTAACTTATACAATATTCAAGCTGGTAGGTAAGGGATACACACACGTACATGTAAATTTACACGTATTTATGAATATAGTAAATTAATCAATATACGACGTGTAAATTTATATAATAATAAAAAATGTCGAATATTAAAAATAATATCGTCTATTGAGACATAGAGGCAAGCAAGTAATTCACGAGATACAAATTGGAGTTGTCCGTATATTATATTTTGTAGCGATCAAGAGAGACCTAAGGTAGACATGTGAGAGAGGAGAGTATCCTATAAACAATTTAATCTAAAATCTCTGCTTCTTCCCTCTCATATATATACACACATAGTTCCTCTATAAAGAAGAGAGTAGAAAGCGATATCGAGAAGACTCAGTATACGAAGTAAGAGGCTAATCAAAGCCTAGAAGAAGAATCATGGTTTCAAGGGAACAAAAGAGAAGTTCTTTGCAAGAGAAGTTTCAATTACTTCGTTCAATGACTAATTCTCATGCTGTAATTATTACATCACCCCTCTATTTTCTTTGATTGTGTTAATAGATATAAACGCAATCATATTATATATCATCGATGCGTATAGAAATCATTTTATGAACACGCACATGCACACACACGAACTCAAACTTACTCTATCTATATATAGAGCTATGACTTTTCTTTTTGTTTCACTCAATCAAAATTTCGTCCCTTTGGATCATTTTTTATCTTTTGGGTATTTTGAACCCTTTTGGATCTTCTATATTCATGTTTACTTTTTATTTATTTGTGTAATCACTTGATCAATAGAAGTACATATTATTAGTAACGAGATATGTGGGCCAATCATGATCGTTGAATTGAGGACGAATTTTCCCTCTTGGCTAAATATATAATTCTATATTTTGGGATGACGTATATGTTACTAATATATATTCGTCCGTTCCTGTTTTTGATTACAGGAAAACGAAACATCGATCATAATGGATGCATCGAAATATATCCAGAAGCTTAAGCAGAAAGTCGAAAGATTCAACGAAGACACTACCCCAGAGCAATCTTCAAGGGAGCCCACGGATCCGACCACACCAATGGTAAATAAAAAAAATGACAAACATATAATCATATTCCTTTGTATCCATTATATATTTAATAGTACGTACGTAATTATAAATAATGTGTGAGAGATTCATTAAGATCGGTTTGATTCGGAAATTTTATAGGTAACAGTGGAAACACTAGAAAAGGGTTTAATGATAAACGTATTCTCCGTGAAATACCAACCAGGCGTGCTTGTTTCGGTATTAGAAGCCTTTGAGGATATTGGTCTTAACGTTCTTGAAGCTAGGGTTTCATGTACCGACTCATTTAGCTTGCATGCCATGGGAGTTGAGGTAGTTTACTAATCATTACACCATAATTATGTTATATATATCATTTACATTAGATTTCCACAGTATAGTTATTTGCCTATGTTTTGGAGTCCAAATTCTGGAAATTTCTTGTATATCAATACAAAAGAACAGATTATGCGCTGAAGTCATCATATGTTTTTAACAAAACCTATGTGTTTTCATTTGTAATTAAATATTGAAAGTGTTAAAGTGAAATTTTAAATTATATTTTTTATATAAAATAATGGGAAAATCCTCAACACATACACGAATACAAAGTCTAAACTTATGTTGTCTATGTCTATATGTGTGTGTTGGCATGTATAAATTATTTAATGATTACGTCACTTTTTAATAATAAAAATTTCAGAATGAAGATGGAGAAAGTATGGATGCTGAAGCAGTGAAACAAGCAGTGACAGATGCAATCAGGAGCTGGGGTGAAAGCAATGATCGACAGGGCTAGATTGACCCACTTTTGTATAAATAATTTCCTTTATTTATTCATATATTTATACAAAATTATAATTACACAAAATCTATATAGTAAATCCTGCTTTGTTCGTTATTTCTTTTGTTTTCTGTCCATTTTGTAGCCCGAAATTTCTCACATAAAAAAGGGATAATGAAGAAAAATCAGTTGTAAGCTTCTATTTATTTCACATGATTAAGAAATAACAGTACAAATAATACGTACTCATTAAATAATTTACAAATAATGATTAAGAACAAAAAACGGCATTTCGAAAATTAGTTGACTTAAACTTTACTATTATTAAAGCTCAAAAAAAAAAAAAATTAAAGCTCAAAAAAAAAAAAAAACTTTACTATTATTTCGGATTTTAATCTGATGACATTAGAGAACTTATTTTCTACCATAAAAGAAGACAAACGATTTTGTTCACGTGATGAGCAAAATGACTCCACAAAACGTGGAAAGTAAAAACGTACAAATATACATCCGTTCTACACAATCGCCCCCACAATCGATCATCCTGTACTTTAGGGCTTAACTTTGATTGACAAAGCATTTAAAAGACTACTAGATTTTGACCCACGGCAAGCGTGGGAATATAAATTTTAATTTATTGTATAGGAAAAATACTCCCTCCGTTCCACAAAATATGATTTTCTACCACTTTCATATTTATTAAGAAACAATTAATATTTGACAATAATTACATTAATTTTCTCACAAAACCATTTTTCATAACTATGAACCAATATTATTCAAATATTTTCATTTAATATTTTTTGGAAACTGTAATTTATTAATATTAACTAATAAAAAAATTATAACATCATCTTTTGTGGAACAAATTAAAAAGCTAAAATATCATGTTTTATGGAACAGAGGGAGTATTGTTCTGCATCATATATACCAAAAAGATATTAGGTAAATAATTATGTCCACTAAAAAAATTAATCAATCGATTTTCAAATCTTGAATGTCTTAATATGATAGGTGTTACGTTTTAAGTGTATACAAAATAAAAAAATAAAAAAATTGATTTACAATAACAAAACCAAAAAGCGAAACAATCTTATAATATAATGTATGACAAAAAATGTAACTGAATGATATATATCTTATATTTACAAAAACAAATGTTTTTTAATAACTCTATAAAATGTTTTTAAACCCAACTTTATCACTGACCAAAATACTATTACATAAATGAATTAAATCGGTTTGAGTTTCTCAGTATGGTAATGGATTTGGTAAATATATATTTTTGTCATCAATGCTTCGTATATATTAAAGATATTGAAAATATATAAAGATTTCCACCATGACAAATTGAAATATTTTCATAAGTTGATTTAACTAATGTGTGTCATTAAGTTCCTCTTTGAATGACACCTAAGATTAATGATACTTAAGACTCTCTTTGAATGACACATATGATTTTTAACTTTTAGTGTCTCCTCAGTTAATATATATAGGATTAAACTATTAATATTCAAGTAACTTTTATTCATAAAGTATACGAAAGAACATTTAAAAGTTGCAAATGCTTCAATTAACTTTTTGATACGCATAATTTTTACCTTTGCTAGAGAGCAAAGATCCAATTAAACGCTTAAGCTTTACATTTATAATAAAGCCTTAAACAATTCAATTGCATGGAACATCGAGGAGTATTTAAGGATCGATCCCACAAGGACTAAAGCTTGCACACTAGAGATGCGAGAAACAAACTAATCTCTAGCAAATATTTTTTGAATTTTTTTGAATGGTTTAAAATGCTAAGAAATGCATGAAAATGAACTATACAAATATGAATGCAAGAAAGATAATGAATCATGGATAGAGTAATCGATAAGGGAGACTAGAGAGTAACACCTAGATGCTTAAATCAAATAATCAACATAATCTCAAGACAATGAAATTTTCATTATCTAGGTTAGTCCACACCAATGGTAAAATCCCATTTCTCTAATCACATTCAAGATCTGCGGTCAAGCATTTCATCTCAATGATTAGACAAACATTAATATTCTCCTATTTTCTTCACAAGAGTTCATAGAACTACGGTCAAGTAGCTATGTGACCAACTCACAACAAGATTGATTCAAGCATTTCACAAACAACTTCCGGATGTAAAATAGCCCAAGATCTAAACTATGGTTAATTACTCCAAGTCTAGCATTAAGAGCACCTGAAGTGATGAGACAATGAAAATCTAAACTCAAACATCAAGAACATCAAACACCAATCATCCAAGCATTCTCGGTGATTTCCAGCGAAGGAGATTGTCGTTCAAGTCTGATTTTCGTGTGTTTCGAGCTTATTCTTTCCTCAATTCGTTTTATCGAAGTGAGTGCGCGACCGTAGGCTCGTATAGGCCAGAAATTGAGTAATTGATCGTTTATGTGTTTTTCGTGTTAGTATCGTGATGGAATTTTGCTCTTGTGATGAAATTGTGATTTACTTATGTTCCTTGCGTTGAAATCGTTGTTGTATTGCGTTTCATGTTGTTGTTTTTTGTGCAAAACTGCGGACAGAGTGTCGATCGACACCTTATGGTGTATCGATCGACACTCGTGTTGGTCCAGCGTCGATCGACACCCAATTATTTCCTGCCATAAATGTTTTAAATTATTTGTTGCTTGATGTTTGGTGTATGCGTACTTAGCCTATAGACGGGAGGACCGTCTCACTAAGTAATTATTAATTACTTACACAACTCTTATTTCCATGTGTTGCAGGTAAAAAAAATGTGTGATCGCGGAATCAAGGCTGGTGAAGAGGATGATAGGATTATTGTTAATTGTTTAGTTCTAGTGAACCTGGTGTTTAGGTTGCAAGAGTTTTTATGGAATTGAATACTAGAATTTAAATTGTTGGTTATGATATTTGGTTATTGGATTAATTATTTATTGGATTATTTCTTGAGAACTTCCGCAATTGTTGAAATAGCCGCAGAGGGTTAGCATTTATGAGAATATTAACTCGGGTTATTTAATTAAAAAAAATGTTGGTTGTTTCACAACCGATAGGATCCTTATATCATTCTCCAAAGCTTGAGCTAAGGCTCCTCTGATTGCCAGCCCTTTTGCCACTAAAGGAAAGCAAGCATTAGCCATACCTATGGAGTAGCTCTTTAGAGTATTGTGGATATGATGTTTGAATGTCCACCCAAGTCATGTCTGTTGCAGGTCTTTATTCCAAGTTGCATCCGTTTGGTAGATAAAATTCTATTTTGGGTTCTGCAACTCCTTAGTCACCAAGACTACCTTGTCTTTGGATTTATGCTCCTGCTTCGACTACTATTCTTTGGCTTCCCGTATGGTTTGTGATATCATTTTTGCTATGTTCAAAATGACGGTCCAACACTAGAGGAGACGATCATAATAACTACTTAATTCTCTAGGGAATTATATAGTACTCCCTCCATTTGTTTTTAACTGATGTTTAAAGTTTCTACATTACTATTAAGAAATCATTAAATTTATCTTCTTTTTTTAAATAAAACATCACGTTTTATTTATCCAAGATATTACAACCAATAAAAATTCAATATGCAGAATTTCAAGAATCAAAAACACTAAAAGTCAATTAATTATACATTGGTAAGTGAGAACATCACTTACTTGTTAACAAAAATAACTCCTAAACCATCATTTAAAAACAAACGGAGGGAGTATGAAACCAAACAAAATGTTACAAGTTTCAACAAAAACTAGTTAAGGAAAAATAAAGACCGCACTATTACCAAAAAGTCATCAGTTTTAACTTTTAAGCATGAGTAAACAATTGCTTTTTGATTTATGTGAGCAAAATAATTCCAGAAAACCTGTAAAGTCAAGTGTAAAAATACGCTAACTCGTGCCAAGACTAATATGATTCCAAATTTAATGTATTATTATGAACAATTTAAGGGTTGTTAGAATGTTAAAGTCTGATTAAAAAAACCAATTAACTTTTTTTAAGTCTTCAAACCCTTTAAAAGCAATTTGTCAATCACATCTACAATTTGTGCTCTTAAAAAAACCTTAGTCCACTATAAATTGTGAATCAAGAAATCCAAAATCACTTCACTAATGAGTCGTTGTCAAAGATAAAAATCAGAGCAAAACAATAAAGAGAGGGAGACAAAAATACAATAAAGCATCAGTTATTCTCTCGCTACGATTAAGGTTCTGATGAAATAGATACGTTCTAAGATCTTTGTTGAGATGATGTAGATGTCTAGGTAGAAGAAAATTTCCGAATTTTTTTTTTAAGTCTTCAAAGCTTTGTAAACCAATTTGTCAATTACCTTTAATGCAATGTGCTCTTAAAAAATTTAGTCCATCATAAATTGTGAATCTCGAAGTCCAAAACCACGGCAAACCAAATTCAAAACAACACTTTGTGTGGTCTCACAACATTTTGCGTAGGAAGAGTAAAATTATCGTTCCCGTTGATCGTTCACTGAGGAATACAATTTTGGAATGGCTTCATAGTTCCGGAGTTGGCGGTCATTCAGGAAGAGATGCGACTCATCATCGAGTCAAAAGTCTATTTTATTGGAAATGCTTGTCTAAAGACATTCAAGCTTATATACGCAGTTGTTCATTTTGTTAACAATGCAAATATGACACATCAGCTTCTCCGGGCTTACTTCAACCTTTGCCTATTCCTAACGCAATCTGGTCCGATATTTGAATGGATTTTATCGATGGTCTTCCTACTTCATTTGGTAAATCTGTCATCTTTGTCATTGTTGATCGTCTCACTAAAGCTGCACACTTTGTGGCTCTTAGTCACCCATATTCAGCAGCTATTGTTGCACATGCTTTCCTCGATAACGTCTTTAAGCTTCATGGATTGCCAAATTCTATAGTAAGTGATCGAGATACGGTTTTTGTCAGTGAGTTTTGGAGAGAACTTTTTACCTTACAAGGGGTCTCACTTAATTACTCTAGTGCTTACCATCCTCAAAGTGATGGCCAAACCGAGGTAGTGAATAGATGTTTGGAGACTTATTTGCGGTGCATATGTAGTGACAGACCATATTTGTGGAGTAAGTGGTTACCTAATACTGGTACAATACGAGCTTTCATTCTTCGGTCCAAATGTCACCTTACGAAGCAGTTTATGGTCAATCTCTGCCTCAACATCTTCCTTACTTACCTGGTGAATTTAAAGTTGCGGTAGTTGCTAAGAGCTTGGAAGAACGTGAGAGTATGCTCTTAATTCTCAAGTTTCATCTCTTACGAGCTCAACATCGAATGGAACAAGTGGCAAACAGGAGACGGTCTGAGAGAAGTTTTGAAATTGGAGATTATGTTTACGTTAAGCTTCAACCATATAGGCAAGGTTATGTGGTACTACGAGTGAATCAAAAATTAGCTCCTAATTATTATGGTCCCTATAAAGTGCTTGATAAATGTGGAAAGGTGGCTTATAAGTTGGAGTTGCCAGCCACGTCGCGAATTCACCCGGTGTTTCATGTGTCTCAACTGAAGTTACGGGTTGGTGATCATGTCGTGAGTACACAATTACCTTCTATCGTGCATGATGTTTTGATTAAAGAACCCAAACGGATTTTGGATTGAAAGATGGTAAACAAGCAAGGCCGAGCAGCCACTAAGGTTCTGATCAAATGAGGATGAAGCAGAGGCTACTTGGGATTTTTTGTATGACTTCTTGCAGAAATATCCAACCTTTCAACCATGAGGACACGGTTGTTTGGGACGGGAGGATTTGATATAGTAAGTGTGTATCAAGGAGTGGTGGACACGTGTACGGTGGAAATTCTTAGATGGATTTGACGGTTGCGATCAATTGAAGCTTATAAGTAGGATTAAAGGCAAAAGTAGACATAAATTTTTATTCATTCAAAATATTCTTTGCCGACATTGTTATCTTTTTCCTCTGTTTTTTATCTTACAAAGACATTGTTGTTCATTCAATTTAAGAAATCTTTTCTTATCTCTAGATTCTTGTAAGGTGAACGTGGGAATCCTTTGTTTTATGAACATTGGTTCTCTTTGAGATTTCTATTGAAGTTTAATCTTATCATTCAGTGAAAGGAGTGGATCTCTTTTGGCGTTTTAGCCTATCAAGGCTTTACAGACCTTTAAATATGGATTTTTTAAAAAGCTCTTTGAAACCTTAAAACGCTACAAGCTTCCAAATTACTAAAATAAAATTCGTTTATGGCCGGTTCAACCGATGAACTAGAAAGGCAAAACCTCTCTCAAGTGTATATCAAAGACATTGAATCAGATAAAAGGTTCTACAGCAACAGAGCCAAAAAATCAAGCCAGAATATACTGATAGGTTACTAATGCATTATCAGGGAAAAAATAAATACCAATAAGGTTTGAGGTTGAGAATTTTGTGCGAAAGTCTGAAGGAGAAGAGAAGACTAATCATGCTGAAGTTCACTATGGAAGAGTAGCGAATCACACGAGCATAGCATTTTCGTAGTCGAAGTTACTTTCAAGAAAACATTAGGTGCTAAGCGGTGACTTCGAGAAAGACATGACTCACAAATCCCAAAGCAGTCTGAGCCCACTAATGATCATTGTCAATCTCTTTAATTACTGATTTACGGATTTGATGCCTTAAACTTAAAAATGTCTGACTTCCGAGTTTTTCTATTTTTTAATTGTTTGGATTTATAAATTGTTATAAATTATGAAAACAATTATACATGAAAATTATACAACTAACAATTTTAGTCTTAACATTCATGGATCGCTTCGACTTCTTGGAGTTTTGAATACTTTTTATTTAGTAGTGAAAATATTAGTCTTGACATGAGCGACCGCTTCAACTTTTAGAGTTGAATCATTTTTATTTGGTTCTACTAAGATATTTGGCTGCATTAGAACATCTACAATCAGAATCCAGCCAATGTGGGGGGAGGGGGGGGGGGGGGGGGGGGGGGGGATTCAAAAGATAAGAAAAATAAAAAAAACCATGGTGGGCAGGTCCCTCCATAATTTTTTATTTTTTTGCATTCGCCACTGTCTACAATGGGAGTTTCTCATTGGATTTCTCATTGAATTTCTCACAATTAAAACAAAGAAATGCAAAAAGTAGGAAAAAGGGTGAGAACCGGTTCTCATGTGAGAATCCATGAGAAACTCTTGTGCTTCTTATCACTTTATTGGTGGCTCAGTTTTCTTTTTTGAATTAAAATTTAAAACATAATTGAATTATCTTAAAATGGTTATTTATATTGTTGAGATACTCCTTTGAGAAACTTTACCATTGGAGATGCTCTTAGTTTTCTTGTATATTCATCAAATCATTTTAATCCTCTAACCACAAATAGTAAAAACACTATCATGTAGACCTCATACGAATAGTGTAAAAATACTTAATTCGAAAATGATAATATCTTGCGTTGTTATTATGTCAACTCCAGTGAACAATAATTATAAATTACAGTTTCTAATAAGAAATGAAATAAGAACTAGACTGTGATTCTCCTAGTAGAGATAGTGACCACTGTAATCACAACTGTTGTGACTAGGCTGAGGAAGAGAAACCTTCATTATATCCACAGAAAGATTTGGGTGATTGACGACAAACAACTTGAACTCAGCAGAGTCAGCAATCGCGCTTATATTGGTTTTGACAGTAGCGAAGGCCTCATCGTTGAGGGCTTGGTCAAAAGGTGGTGTTTGGGCGAGCACAAGGATGTTAAGAGCATTCGACAAGTCAAGAGATGATATTAAATGGCTTCTACATACGTCTCGTAGATGCGGTATCTCATATTTGTCCGCAGCGAAATAGAGTGACTGAACATGTTTCTTGAGACTTTCATAAGAAATGGAGCCATAAAAACTGTACATGAACTCAAGTATAGCCTCAACTTCTTCATGTTTCATCTCGGAGAGAGTAATCGTCTCTAGCTTAATCGAAGCCTGTAAGCTGTCTGATTCCAGCATCTTCTTAAATACCTCTGATTTTGCTGCCTATTCAAAATAGGATTTCAAGTAGAAGGCATTTCCAAAAACATTACTAAAAAAAAAATGATTTATAAATATAAAATGAGTGAGTCATAAATAGGAAGATGAAGTTAGTGAAAAACAGAACAAATCTGTGTGTAGAGATGGCTTCACGTTCTTCATTGCTCTCTCCTGCCTAGAAGAGTACGTCAACTTCCCATTGTTCTTTAAAGAGTTTCATGAATCCACCTAAGAAAACATCTTTGTTGCTCTGTGTTGCCATTGCAAATTATATATGTTAAACCTGAAAAGTGATTTGGTAAACGATGTTAACTAATGAACAACTTGATATTCAAATAAAAGACAACATATCTATCCATATCAATTGGTATATTTTACCATAAAAATTCATCAGAAAACATATACAAACATTAAACGAAAGCAGAAATAGTCGCACTTTCTCATCTTAGAAATCCATATAGGTATACAAAGAAGAAATACTTACAAGAGTGGAAACAAATCCCAAACGAAGCTCAAATCGAGGCAAAATCCAGGAGCAAGAGAAATGTTTTAAGACGTGTGGAAATATCATGTGATACTATTCTATAAACTACAATTTAAGTAACCAACAGCAAAATTTTACAAAATAAACATGCAAGATTCTAAACGGATTTTAGTACCTGGCGGCCGGCAGAGGAAAGCAGATAACTCAGTTAATCGCAAAGTGGAAACTGTAAGCGTTTTAGTCTTTTAGGGTGTGTTTATAATGATATCGTACGATGGTTGATTATATATAGAGCCGCCATGACTTTTAGTCAAAATGGCTTTGGAGTTAGAGAAGACATTAATATAAATACTAAAACTCCCAATTCCCAACTTTTGGTATTCCTCTTCTCTTGGAGATCTGAACTATACAGCCAAACCGATGTTATAACACAGGACCAAACAAAACTATTTTACTGCTAATTTATAGAGATCACATTCCGTATAAAACTCTTAGTATACCAGTATGGTCGTGATTGTGACCGTGCAATCTGTTTTTGATAGAATTGTGGAAGACGCTTTTATTCATGGCTAATAAGCAATATTTATAAATATATGAATTAACCTAATATGTGCTTAGGAAAAAAAAACTACAAGGAAAGGTAATTTACATACTAACGTATATTCTAATAGAATAGGAAATATAAACATATATTCCAAGAAAAGTGATTTTATTAAATTGAAAAGGATCTAAAACCTAAAATAACATTTTCAAAGATTCGTGAAGCTTGAAAAACACAAAGTCAAATCCCATAAAAAAGAAGAAGATGATACACTGTTTTATTAAAGCTAATACCGTGTTTTATTTAAGTTGATCTCAATCTTACAGTACGGGCAATGTTTACCGCTCAGCAGTTGCCCTTCGCCAGCTCCCCCATAAGATGTGGGTGATTGACAAAAAAAATCCTTGAAGTCAGCAGAGTTAGAAACTTAGTCATAAAGGATCTGATAGTAGCAAATGCGGCATCATGGAGGGCTTTGTCAAAAGGAATTTGAGCTAGCTCAAGGATCTTAACAACATTCAACAAGTTAAGAGATGATATGAGATGGCTTTTGCATACGTCGTGTAGATGCGGAATCTCGTATTTGTCTGGTGCAATATAGAGCCACCGAACATGTTTCTTGAGAGTTTCAGAAGGGATGGAGCCATCAACGTTGTATATTGTAAGTGCAAGTGAGGTAATATAACGTGCAGCAAAATAAATGAGACAAGAGAATTTTTAACGAGGTTCGTTTCCTACTCCCGGGAGCAAGTCCAGATTCAAATCAACTAGAACCAGAAAGCCTTATTCGCAAACGTGTAAATCAATTACAACTTTTTAATTTACCGTTCTATTCAATAACATGGATTCTTCAGGATAACCCGATCCTGAGCTAAACTTCACCTGAGTCTAGACTTGAGTTTTGTGGAATCTCCACATACCAACAACAACTGTTGGCAACAACACGCATCCACACAACCTGCAACAGCAACAAACTACTACATCACGACCTCAACAGTAGCAGACTCCAACAGAACGAACTACAACAGCACGAACTGCAACAACAACAGACTACACCAATAAGAACTAATACAGCAGCAGCAACAGCAAACAACACAAAATATACCTTCTTCTCTTAAATCAAACTTTATGTATATATACACATAAAGAGAGCTTTCATTAACCCTAAGAAACTTTCCTTTTGTTGATAACACCAAGTTCCCTAATTTTCTCCTGAATATCTTCTTTGAATATGTTTTCCTTAACCTCCAAACAAATATTTTCTCCCTTTTCCAATCCAATCCACGTCAATACTCAAGTCTATCTTCACAAACTCACGCTCAACTTGGTTATGCACTTCCTGTAGTACTTTAGACTGCTTCAGGAAAAAAAATTCATCTTCATATATGAACTCAACTAACGCCTCATCTTCTTCATGTTTCATATTGGAGAGAGTGATTGTCTCTAGCTTAAGCGAAGCCTTGAAGCGGTCTGATTCTAACATCTTTTTAAACACCTCTGATCTAATCTGTGTGCGGAGATAGGTGCACATTCAGCAACACTCTCTCCTGCCTTGAGTTGTACGTCAACTTCCCATTGTTCTTTAAAGAGTTTCATGAATCCACCTAAGAAAACATCTTTGTTGCTCTGTGTTGTCATTGCAAATTATATATGTTAAACCTGAAAAGTGAATTGGTAAACGATGTTAATGAATAACTTGATATACAAACAAAATACAACATACCTATCCATATCAACTGGTATATTTTCCATGCAAATTCATCAGAAAACATGTACAAACGTAAAACGAAAGCATAAATAGTCATACTTTCTCGACTTACAAATCCACATAGAAACACAAAGAACAAGTAGTTATAGTTTTTAACATAGAAACTATAAATGTTAAAACGTATAAGTATTAGAAGTTATTTTAAATTCGTTACTACTTGAAATCATTTACTAACCTCATACGCAAGCTCGTTGATCTTCTCAAATGGAACTTCGGTGAGCGGTGGAGTTCCTTCAACGATCGGTTGGGATAAGAGGTAGTCCTCACCGAGCCTCTCCACGCTTTCCACGATCTCACGAGCAAGTGGATCTTGAATTTCACCAGTCTTGCGGTTCGTATGCGCATCTCTGATCAACTCCAGATTTGAAGGACGCGTACCTTTCTTTTAGTACAATTAGCATTGAAAAGTAAAAAAATAAGTTAGCGATAATAAAAATAATTATTGTCATAAAGAAACTTACCAGTTGTTCTGCACGAGTCGCCTTGCTCGTTGCTTCGAGGTTATGGGTCGCTGCTCCCTTCCCCTTCCGGTCGCTCTTTCGGTTCGAAGACTGGGTGGCAGAGGTCGCCTTAGTTGCCTCCTGTTCCCAATACGCAATGAGTTGAGCCCATAACTTGGGACGGTTTTTCATATCCCGAGGAATCTTACGATGTAGCCACAGGTCCTTCCACTCGTTCAACTTCCGCGAGTACAATCTACCAGCCTTGGTGTCGAACTCCCATCGAACACTACCGGTCATCTGTCTGTCCCAATTAAAATCTTGCTGCAAAGAAAAAAACTTTTAACGATTTAGTAATTAAAATTTTTATGTAATAAAACCGCGAATTGTTTAAATTACAAAATTTAGAAATTACCGCAAATTGCCGAAACCAGCTATCACGGTCTTCTACCGGCATCGATAAGTATGTGGGATATGGGCGAGTTATCAAACTATTAAGCATAGTGTTGATAGACGTCGATATCCCGTTTCCCGAAAATTGAAACCTATCCAAAAGTAAAGAGTTATCAAACTATTAAGCATGTTAACTAAATCGAAAATATTTTTAAATAAAACTTACCATGTCGTGTTGGGAGGCAACTCCGGATCTAGGAAAATCATACGATCCCTTCCGGGTTGTGAAACGAAATCCTCGATGCTCATTACTGTGGGAGCTGAGGTAGTCGGATTTGGAGACGGTTGTTGTGTTTCCAAATTGGGAGTGCCTGGGATCTGGGACTGACTAGAACTCCGACGCCCCCGACTGGAACTACCATCTCCAAAACTCTGCTGAAATCGTTCGAAATCCCTACGAATTCAAAGATTTTTAGGAATTTTGAGATTTAACGATTTATGGATATAGAGATTTAGAAATTTAGGTATTTAGTGTTTAGGGAATTTGGGGATTTGTGAAATTTAGGGTTTAGGGTTTTAGGGATTTTGAAATTTATGGATGTAGGGATTTAGGGATTTTGGGAATTCAGAAATTTGGCATTTATAAATTTATGGATGTAGGGATTTTGGGATTTTGGGAATTTGGAAATTTTGGCATTTATTAATGATTTACTTGTGTTTTACTTGTAAGATGTTTTACTTGTGAATAAGATTAATGATTTAACAAAAAAGTTTTTTAAAAATTCTTAATATTTATAAATTTAGAATTTATTTAAAAATTTTATTTAAAAAATCTTAATATTTATAAATTTATAAAATTTTAAATTGTTTTTTAAAAAAATCTTAATATCTATAATTTTATATTTTTGTTACAAATTCTTAATATTTATAAATTTTTAATATTTTCAAACTTTATTTTCCAAATTCTTAAAATTTATAAATTTCTAATATTTATAAAATTTTATTTTAACAATTCTTAATATTAAAATCCTAAAATTCAATAAATCCCTAATTCCCTAAATTTTTATATCCCTAAATTCCTAAAATTCTTTAAATACCTAAATCCCTAAAATGCAATACATTCCTAAATCTCAAAATGAAGAACAAATTATGTTTATCCAAAAAATTTTTTTTTATGAAGAACAATTTTTTTTATGAAGAACATAATTTTTTTTTTGGACAACCAACTTTAAAATCATGACAAACTTACATTGGGATGTTGAATTCGTGATGGAGGATGTGATTCCGGCGGTTTGTGTGGTTTTTCCGGCGGTGTGAATCAGTTTTCCGGCGGTGTGAATCGGTGTTCCTGCGGTGGAAGTTTTATTTTTTTTGTTTCCTCCGTTGTGGTTTCGGGAAGAAGGAGAGACAGATTTATACAGGGTTTCAGACGGAATTCCGACGGCCTTAGTGTTTCCGACGGAATTCGGACGGATTGTGCTGCTTTTTCGATGATCACGAGGCGTTAGGCGGGAGAAAAATTAGGTTTTCCGTCGGCAATCCGTCTTAAATTTAAGACGGACTTCTGACGGATTTGGTTTTTTATTTATTTAATAATTAAAATCCAAATCTGTCGGCAATCCGTCTTAATTTAAGACGGATTTGTTTTTTTTATGATTTTATTTAAACCGACATATGTTAATAAAGGTTTTTAAGGTAATTATAAGGATTCAAAAATATATGATATGGTTTTAAAGTTGATTATAAGGGGTTTTAAAGATAATTAAAAGAATTTTTAAACTATTTCACAATATTTTTTAAAGTTGTTTATAAGGTTTATTGAAAGTTTTTCTAAAATAGATTATTAAAATTTAAAAACATACTATAAGTTTTTTTGAAACATATTATAAGGTTATAACCATCTACTATTTTACAAAAATCTTATACTTTTTTTAGAACTTTATAATCAACCTTTAAACCTTATCATATACTTTAAATAAAATAATAAAAAACCAAATCCGTCGGAAATCCGTCTTAAATTAAGACGGCACACCGACGGATTTCGTTTTAATTAATTTAAATTAATTAAAATCATAATCCGTCGGTAATCCGTCGTAATTTAAGACGGAGTTCCGACGGAAATGGTTTTTTATGATTTTATTTAAACCGACATAAGTTAATAAAGGTTTTTAAAGGTAATTATAAGGATTCGCAAGTATATGATATGGTTTTAAAGTTGATTATAAGGGGTTTTAAAGGTAATTAAAAGAATTTTTAAACTTTTTCCCAATGTTTTTTAAAGTTGTTTATAAGGTTTATAAAATGTTTTTCTAAAACAGATTATAAAAATTTAAAAACATACTATCAGTTTTTTTGAAACATATTATAAAGTTATAACCAACTACTATTTTACAAAAATCTTACACATTTTTTTAAAACCTTATAATCAACCTTTTAACCTTATCATATACTTTAAATAAAATCATTAAAAAACCAAATCCGTTGGAAATCCGTCTTATTAATGTAAGACGGATTCCCGACCGATTTAATTTTAATTAATTTAAATTAATTAAAATCCAAATCCGTCGGCAATCCGTCTTACATTTAAGACGGATTTCCGACGGATTTGGTTTTTTTATGATTTGATTTAAACCGACATATGTTAATAAAGGTTTTTAAAGGTAATTATAAGGATTCACAAGTATATGATATGGTTTTAAAGTTGATTATAAGGGGTTTTAAAGGTAATTAAAATAATTTTTAAACTATTTCACAATGTTTTTTAAAATTGTTTACAAGGTTTATTAAATGTTTTTCTAAAACAGATTATAAAAATTTAAAAACATACTATAAGTTTTTTTGAAGCATATTATAAGGTTATAACCAACTACTATTTTACAAAAATCTTATACATTTTTTTAAAACCTTATAATCAACCTTTTAACCTTATCATATACTTTAAATAAAATCATAAAAAACCAAATCCATTTTATTAATGTAAGACGGATTCCCGACGGATTTGACAATGTGTTAAAGTTGTTTATAAGGTTTATTAAAAGTTTTTCTAAAACAGATTATAAAAATTTAAAAACATACAATAACTTTTTTTGATAAATATTATAAGGTTATAACCAACTACTATTTTACAAAAATCTTATACATTTTTTTAAAACCTTATAATCAATCTTTAAACTTTATCATATACTTTAAATGAAATCATAAAAAAACAAAATCCGTCGGAAATCCGTCTTAAATGTAAGACGGATTCCTGACGGATTACGTTTTAATTAATTTAAATTAATTAAAATCCAAATCCGTCGGAAAGCCGTCTTACATTTAAGACGGATTGCCGACGGATTTGGTTTTCTTATGATTTTATTTTATAATTTTTTTCTTCTATTTGTAATAAATGTTTTGCAATCTAAAAATTATAGTACATTGTACGTAATTAAAACAATAAGCTCGTTGGATTTATTTTACTAATATCATGTTAAACACTAACATATAAGAATTTATTTTTCCTTCCTACAAAATCGGTAAATTCTACGCCCATCCCGACTCCCCGATGATTTATCCTGTACTCGACGGTACAAACTATTTATATATTTTAGTTTCTTATTTTTTGAATGATTTGCGTATAAATTTATGTAAATAAGTAATTCGAATCGTTTAACACATATAAAACACCAATTTTTCACAATCCCTAATAGGAAATATAACACATGACCACATTATATGATCGTACAATAGATACTATGACATTATTTAACATGAAAGCAACATAAAGCTGTTATCATAAAATTATTCTTAATCATGGACGGGTTGGCTGTTTATTCTTCATCGGAGTCTGGGACTGTTTCATATTCGTACCCAGTAGTTCCTCCATCTTCCTCCATGGTCGATGCTTCCATTGGTTGGTATTCAGCAATCATCGAATTAACACCGATTATCTGTTTGGAAAATGATTTTAGTTAAGCATTGCCATGAATATTTTTAAACGTATGGTGTATCTACCTTAACAATGTTCCGCTCTGTGATGTTCAGGTACTTTGGGTTCCTATCAAAACGGCAAACGGTAACATTTTTAAGGATGACCACCGCACCTACACCAGTCGTGAGTCTGTACTCGTCCTTCTTGAAGATGTTATGGTGCATGGTTCCCTCGATTTTTCCTGAAGAATCTTTTAAGGTTACTAGCAGATCTCCCTGGTCATTGGGGGTTCACTACAAGAAAACAAGTCCTTTTGCGAGAGCGATTTTCGTCGCAAAACCTTCGCAAATGGAAAATTGCGACGATTTTGCGACGATTTTAGGTTTCTCGCAACTGGCTCGTCGCAAATCCAAAATCGTCGCAAAATCGCCGCAAATATAATTTTCGTCGCAAATACGCCGCTAGTTTAGCGACGCTTTTGCGTCTAACTAATTTGCGAGGAAGTTGCGACTTCAAGTTTTGCGACGAGATTGCGGCGTTTTTTTGCGGCTGTTTTGCGACGGAATTGTAGCTAAATGTTTTGCGACGGATTTGCGGCTTAAATTTTCGACGGTTTTACGACGATTTGTGAGCTGATTTATATAAAAAAAAAATTTAAATATTAAAAATTTAAAACAAAATATTTTAAATTAAAATATCTAAAAATATTTAAAATTTTAAAAACCATAAAATAAAGTTTTACTACATAAAGCTAAAACCGAAATTATTATCATCGATCGGATCTCCGCTCGATGTGCCTCCTTCACGAAGTTTCTTGTTTCTTCGAAACCATAAGCTCGACAATTATGGGGTTCGTCTTCGCTAACTCCGCGAACATGTTATCGTAGATGGTCTCGATAGTTTCCAACTGTAATGCCATCTTTCCCTAACGGTTTCGAGGAGCCATCTACAATTTATAAAATTCAAAGTTTACAATTTTGGATAAATAATAATAATATATTTTTATTTTTGAAAATGTTAATTGTATATTAAATATTTAAAATTGTGAATAAAATGAAAAAAGAAATTAAATTTTTACCTGTGATGCGACACGGTTGATCTCCAATGGTGTGAACTGAGTAGGTTGACCATCGGGAGTAGGTTGGGATTCAAGTTCCTCGACTCGGTCTATGACAATATTGATTTTAACAATTTTAATGATTACACTAAATTAAACTAATCAACATTGATGAATCATAACATTAAACTTTAAAATAATTTAACAAAATTAGTAAATTAACAATTTTAACTATTATAATATAAATAAAAATTGCAACACTAGTTAATCCTAAATTCTAAAGTACAATTCCATTTCTGACTAATTATTCAAAACCATTCTCCTAAAAACCACAATTACCTAATTAATTACATACGAATGAAAAATTTAATATTTATAAAGGAAAAGAAAAATTTAGAGAATTACCGTAGAAGGTCGGGAATGATTTGGAATGTGCGAGAAACTTTTTTTTAGAGAGAGAAACGTTTTTGGTAGAGAGAGATGCAGAGATGTGAGGAATGAGCGAGAGATTGGAAAAGCATATATAGGGAAATAGTTCCCTCGCAATTCGGTCGCGATTCCGGGCCGATTTTTTTTCACCCACTGCATGTTTGCGGCCCAATCTTTTCGTTTCCCGCGCACCAAACGTCGCAAATGCGTCGCAAAAATTTTAATAGATTTGACCACAAATTTAGTCGCAAACGCGTAGCACATTTAGCAACGCCATTGCGACGAGTCCGTCGCAATTCCGTAGCAAACAATAAATTGCTACGGATTTGCGACGGATTCGTCGCAATTTCCACGCAAATGGTGTTTAGGGTATACTTAGGGGTTTAGACCAAAATCACGATTCGGAAATGGTAAATATACAATTGTTTAGGTCCTTAGTGCATGTATGGACCAAAGATAGTCCAATAATTGAAGTTCTTCGTAAAATCGCCAAAAATGATAGATTGTTCATATTCATAGTGGATTGGAATGATTCTTATGACTTGGACATTGATACAAATAATTTCATATATCAATTAGGGCCTACTTTATATGTTTTTATATACCAAGTCATAAGAATCATTCCAACCCACTAAGGTTTAGGGTTTCGACATTTGCTACGGATTTGCGACGAAAGCCTCGCAAAACCGTAGCAAATGTCGATACCCTAAACCTTAGTGGTTTGGAATGATTCTTATGACTTGGACATTGATACAAATAATTTCATATATCAATTAGGGCCTAATTTATATGTTTTTATATACCAAGTCATAAGAACCATTCCAAACCACTAAGGTTTAGGGTTCGATATTTGCTACGGGTTTGCTACAAAAATTCAGTCGCAATTCCGTAGCAAAGTCTCATTTTGCTACGGATTTGCGACGAAAGCCTCGCAAAACCGTAGCAAATGTCGATACCCTAAACCTTAGTGGTTTGGAATGATTCTTATGACTTGGACATTGATACAAATAATTTCATATATCAATTAGGGCCTAATTTATATGTTTTTATATACCAAGTCATAAGAACCATTCCAAACCACTAAGGTTTAGGGTTTCGACATTTGCTACGGTTTTGCTTTGAAAATCTGCAGGCCGACGCTAAATCGTCGCAAGTTTTGCTGCGGAATTGCGTCGAGACTGAATAATCGACGCAAAACCATCGCAAACACTATAACATTTGCGACGGTTTTGCGTCGATAAGTTGCCACGCAAATTTGCGACGATTTAGCGTCGACCCGCGGATTTTCGTAGCAAAACCGTAGCAAATGTCTCGCAAATTTGCGAGGCTTTTTTCCGTCGCAAAATTTCGCCGTAAATGGGCCTGTTTTCTTGTAGTGGTTAAACTAGAGAGCATAGCCACAATCTGGTAATGAATTAAATTATATACTTGTCAGATAAATTGTATGTCTAAATGTTAATAAAATAGGTCGAACACGTAAACCTTTTTGACTTTCAAAAATTGTGAATGCGGGGATTGAATTTCTGCAACCTGGGTCCAGAATGGTGTGCTCCTATTGTTATAAGAACCTACATGTATGAAGTATAGATTTAGTATTTGTCAGCTACAATCATTATTGTAAAAGTAAAAGCGGTAATTGTATATATACCTTCACGGATTATGTAATCGATAGTAGAAGTCCACCGAGGACTACTAAAATCCTTGTCGGCCTGTGGTGCCTCATTAATGACCTCACGAATAAAATCTCGTGTTGGGCGTGGCTGAGAACTTTCACCTCGCATCACATTTGCATCATGAGACCTCTTTTGAAACAGGTCTCGCCGTACCACTTGGCCAGGTCCCGGTATTACGGGCGTTTGGTTCTGGGATTGTTAAGTTGGATGGAGTGAAATTGTCGGTTCAGCATCATTAACATTTAAGTTATCGTAAGGAGGGCTTGAAGGAAAAAGAGTTGTGGTTGGAGGGTTTTGACCGGGGTCTCGGTTTTGCATATTGTAATTCCACAGATCTCTGTTTGCCATTACGAAATTGAATTTTTCTGTGTTATGAATTTGTATTGAAATGTTTTTATGGTCGCATTACAAAATGTGCAACCTTATGTAGAACCTCCGACATAACGCCCCACAAATCCCATAGGCCACCGCTAACGATAAGGTAACCAATTAGACTTTGCCGACATCGTAATCCGTCGGAAATCCGTCGGAATTGTGTTATAAAATTCCGACGTTTAGGAAACCGTCGGTAATGCGTCGGTGCAAGTTGACGGTTTACCGACAGATGTCCGACACTTTCGGTAGCGGTCTGAAATCCGTCTGTAAAGTGTGACAGATTTCCGACGGATTTTCGAAAGTCGGACGTCCGTCGGTCGACCGTCGGAAATTTTCGACGGATGTTCTGTCCGTCGGAAAGTCCGTCGGAATATCACATGTTTTCTTGTAGTGGACATCATTTATGTGGGCATGACTAGTCTAGTCTATTCATTTTATATATTTCTCTTCTCTTTGGGATTTGAAGTTTTCGAATGTAAACTAAGAAATATTTTAGCTATGTGATGAGATGATAATCTCTCTACTTTGTTAATATATGAGAACAATTTCCCCATAGACCCTACAGTGTGTTCAAATATTGTTTAACTAGTGTGGTATATTAGTTTTTTCCCCCTGAAACTAACTAACTTAAGCTATAGTTTAACTTCAATATTTCAGATGCAGCACATATTCAATGCTTACAATCCATGACTATTGATTTGAGTTGTATATAATAGTTCAAATCCTTTCACACTTCCGATGTGAGATATATTCCTCACATGAGCTGCCAGATAAAGGAGGTAACATCTAGTAGCAACCTAGAATAAGTAACACTCCTATTTCTCAGAAAGACATAGAGTCGTCCACAGCAGGCAAAGTTTCATGAAGGGCTCTGTTTCATTGGCCCATTATAATTACACATACATCCACCTTTGCATATATGGTTGTAGATAGACATGAGATGATAGAAACTGGTTGGTACCATTTTTTTTCCATTCCTTCTTTGGGTATGTTTGTTACGTGTTGTTCGTAGCATCTCATGCTCCATAATATCTGATGAGCTCATCAAATAACAAAACCACTTTTGTCATTTTTCCAAACAAAGTTTTGGGATTTTTGTTTTTGCCGATTGCACAATGCAAATAAATATATTTTCCGTTTAGTAAAATTATCAATTAACATATTATAGAAATTATTTCCTATACAGTATACTACTCCCTATGTTCCTCATAGACTAATTTTTTAGAGTTTTTACCCTAATTAAAAAAGAATTAATGTTAAGTCATAATTGTATTATTTTATCTCACTAAACAACTTTTTAATAACCATAACCAATATTCAAATATTGTCATTTAATGTTTTTTTAAAGTTTACAATTTGTTAGTATTAATTGATAGTAGTATATTACTCCTTTTTTTTTTATTTGATGTTCTAGAGTTTTCACACTATTAAGAAAACATGTTACTGCTTAGTTATAAACGTTTTGTTTTTTTTGCACTAAATAATTTTCTATTAAAAAAAATCAATCTTTTGAAAAAAAAAAATTCCAAAAAATCAATTGAAAAAAAAGGAGTAAAAACCTAGAAAATAAATTTTTAGGAAACTGAGAGAGTATTAAGTAAACTATAACAAGTTAAGCTCAATTTTATTGGATTTAGTGAAATGGTAAATATTGGGAGTGATTGGTTCAGCTATACGTGTAGAATTTTGTTGTAAGTGTTTTGGTTGTAATTGTACATGATTGGTAAATAAAACTTAAAGCTACAGCTTCTAAATCAACAACAAAAAATTCTGCTGCAAAAAAAATATACAACTACAGCAAAATAACTTTTATAGCACAAAAAATAAGGCTTTAGTTTTTTGACATGTTTAACTTTAAAATAGAAAATGTACAACAAATAAAGCTACAGCCAAATAACTTTTACATGTTTGACAACAACAAAATCTACAGCAAAAAAAAAAGTACCGCTACAGCCAAATAACTTTAGAGCCCAACAAATAAGACTTTGGGGATGATTGGTTGGACTGTAGCTTTTAAATTAGCTGTAAGAATTTGGTTGTAACTAATTAAAACTAAAGCGTGATTGGTAAGCTAGTAATATTTGTATAATATTTATCTATTATATATATTTTCACAATAAAATTACTAATGATATTTATAAAATAATATATATGAAAAATACTCAACAAAATAAAACTATATATATATTATTTTAAATTAATAGTACTACATACATTATACCAATTATATATAAATAGTAAGATTAATGTAATATGCATATATATTATATAGATCTAAACTGAGCCAAATAACTAAGCAAAATCTAATATGCATTATATATAAGATAAATAATGTATATACATATAATAGTCCAAATAGAATAGTATATATACATAAGTACTATTTTTAATTAATATTTTATGAAGATCCTTTAACAAAAAACAAAATATATATACACGTACTATTTAATAAAACGAAGGAAGTGAAGAAAAAGGAAACAAATATGGGAAATATTCTTACAGCCCTTCCCGTTTTTCTACAGCCTCAGAATAAGAGATGTAGGAAATACGGGTTTTACAACCAATTGTTTGTTTTTTGGTCTTTAGCTTTAAAAAAAAAATTAAAGCTTGATTGGTATAGTTTAAGGCGGTAAAAAAAAAAAAAGGTTGTAACTAGTTTATAAAGACCAACCAATCATCCACTTTAGCTTTTTGACATGTTTAACTTTAAAATAGAAAGCTACATCACGATAAAAACTAAAAACAAGGATGCAGTTTTAGGAAGAAAGCTACAACATGATTGGTAAATATTTTGTATATATTTTTTAAAACAAGGTTGTAAACTAAAGTTAAAGTCCAAACAATCACCCCATTGTGTATGTTGTTAAGATTCACATTTATTGATATTTTTGTAAATATCTCTAGGTAGGCGAATAATTTTCCAAATTACACAAGATATAGCTTTGATATGCATTTATTGAGAATGCCTCGTCGAGTTCCAAGCATGTTTCCCTATCTCACGTTGTAAAGACAAAGGGCCATCAAGGCTTAAATCCTAAGGTGGGGGCAAGATATTAAAACCTTTTGGACCACCATTTTTCTCTCTATCGTTCCAATTTTATTGGATGTATCAAACGCGTATTTGGACCACAAATGCTTTTGATTTTCACTGCAAGTTTGGTTTGTTCATGTTTCAAATAGAATGGAATGTCTCAGAAAATTTACTTTTGATCCAAGAGATTTGATTTTGTCATGAATTGAAAGTCGGCAAGTAAAAAAGACTTCATATCATAGTCGTTTTGTGACGAGAATATCCGGATATTTGGTCTTGAATCGTAGAATATAATTTGAAGATTATTGTGTCAAGCAGAAGAAACTATGTATTATTATTTGTATTTCGTACAAATCCTATCCAATTGTGCAAGCATATGTATCATTCCCATGTGCTTTTTAGATAGTGCACGTGTGGTATTAAGGTGGTTGGTTCTTGGTTGTATTTCTGATGAGGCTGAAGTATCTAATTTATTGTTATAGAATTAGGAAACTTAAGCGACTAGGAACATGTACACTCTAACTCACAGAAATGTAAAATCTTGTTGTATTCCACCAATTTAGTATCACTGGTCTTGAAATATCATTTAGTAAGGAAAAACAATTATCATTGGACATGCTCTTAAGAGGCACATATGATATGAAATATATAAATTGGATGAAGATGGATGCATATACATATATAAATGAATTAAAGGAAGATGGAAATGGTTAATAAAATTTACTCATGATAACTACTATTATCTCATTTATTCTTCTTAATGGTGTTTTGACTGTTTGCCCTTGCCGCCCACTTTTTCATCCCCACTTTTTCATCATATTAATGCACTACGAAATTTAAATAAAAACATTACAAAATGATTTAAATAGCATAGATCATCTGACTAAACTTGAATACACATGGAAAAGTAAATTTCTTATATTCTATAAAATTTACATATTATTATTGGAAATATTTATGATATTTTTATGGGGCAATTGCAAATATGCCACTGTTCACAAAAATTTAATCAAATATGTCACTGTTCACAAAATCATTACGTACGAGCGTGCCACTGTTCACTGACTTAATGAAGAAGAAAAAATCTCACTTTCTCTCTCATCTCTTTCACGCTCAGATCCAAAATTTTTTCTCTCACAAAATTCTCTTCTTTGAAATTGCAAATCGGATTTGGGTTATAGATCTAGGATTTTCGATTATCTTTCGTCCATGTAAATCTCTGTAAATTCCTTTAATCGATTTTGATTCCCAAGAAGAAGAAATTTAATCCGATTTTGGTTACAAATTTGAGTTTTTTATTGGATTTTGGTCACGAATCTAAGCTTTTTATTCGATTTGGGTTACAAATTTGACCTTTTGATTCGATTTTTGTTCAGATCTGTTCAGAACTGGGTTTTGGTTGTTTTTTTTGTCAAATCTGGGTTTTGGTTATTTCTAGGGTTTTCCCGTTTTTATAAAGTTTTTAAACAGTTTTATAAGATTTTTTTACATGTCATTAAAAACTAAACAATTAAATAATTTATAAGGTTTTTAAAAGGTTTATAAGATTTTTATAAGGTTTGTAAAGTTTTTAAAAGGTTTATAAGATTGTTTAAAAACCTTATAAAACTGTTTAAAAACCTTATAAAACTTTACAAAAACCTTATAAATAGTTTTACACGGTTTTTAAATAGTTTTATAATGTTTTTTTAGCAGTTTTATTAAACCTTTTAAAAACATTATAATTTTTTTAACAGTTTTATAAGATTTTTTTAACAGTTTTATAATGTAAAGGTAAACTCAAAATGCATAATAGTTAACCCAAACCTTCATCATCCTAAATCTCCTAAATCTGCTCGAATCTTAGCGGAAATCTTCTCTTCTTCTCAAATCTTCTTAGCGGAAAGCGCGACAGAGATCAGAGATAGTGAAATTAGAGATGACAAGAATCAAATTCAGTGATAGTAAAATCCAATCTCATGATGGCGATCTGATAGAGAGAGAGAGAGAAAAAACGAAATTTGGATGAGAAAAAAAATCTGGATCTGGGAGATGAGAATGAGGGAGATGAGAGAATAAAAGAGATCTGTTTTTTTTATTAAGTGAACAGTGACACGCTGGTAATAATTTTAAAACAGTGGCATAATTGAAAAGTGGAATGCCAATAGTGACATAACTCAAAATTTCTCTATTTTTATCTTACTTTCACACCTCTTCCAATATATTGTTTTTATCATTTTTTTGGTCAATATTTAATATGAAATAAGCTAAATTCATAAAGCATCAAATGAACGTATATAAGGCAAAGAGGTAAAAAGTATTTTTTCATTTACAATGATTTTTTTTAAATGATGACATTGAGTTTTATTTCTTTTGTGACAGGATGGCATAGGATTATTGAGTGGTTTATATCATTTGAACCAAAAATGTCAATGTCGCTACTTGTTGCTGACCAGGAATTTTCGGCTCAATATATATGACATTTTTTGTATTTTCTACAGTATTTAAACTAATAAACAATGGACCAAGTGAAAATTTATATCCATTCCAAAGATTTATAATGATGATGGTGGTGTTGGTTACATGATCAAGGTGAGGATGATGACGACATTAATGAAAACGAACTAAAAAATCTAGCGGTGGCTTTATATATATCACATACTTGATCTTGTGAAGAGTAAGTAAGGCAGTCCTAAACTAATCTTTAAAGACCTTCTTTTCCAAAAATAATTTCTTCCAAACCCCGTTGGAAAAAAGAAAGAGAAACCATGCAACCTTAAACTATTTCCCTTAAGTCTCTCTTCACAAACCTGACCTCTCATAGCTCTCTCAGATCTCACAACATTATTGTCCCCAACAACAAAAACATCAAAAGCTTTATAAATATTTAATATATAAAAAAAAAAACTAATGGAGGCTTCAAAAGTGTACACACAAGATGGCACCGTCGACCTCCAAGGCCGTCCCGTCCTCGCGTCCAAGACTGGCCGTTGGAAAGCTTGCTCTTTCCTCCTCGGTATTTTTTTCAGTCTCAAGTCATTATATTTTCATCTAATTATACCAATCGAAAATATCTTAACGGATTAAAAACCATATATTTATTTTGTGTATTAATATCGCTTATATATTCACCATCTTTCTAAAGGATATTATGCCTTATATATTCACAATCTTTATATAGTCTTTGCGTGTGTGTGAAGGGTATGAAGCATTTGAGAGGATGGCATTTTATGGAATAGCATCAAACTTGGTAAATTATTTGACCACAAGACTTCATGAAGACACGATCTCTTCGGTTAGGAATGTGAATAATTGGTCTGGTGCCGTCTGGATCACTCCGATCGCCGGAGCTTACATCGCCGACTCATACATCGGCCGCTTCTGGACTTTTACTGCCTCCTCTCTCATCTATGTTCTGGTATCTCTACAATCTCCTTTTTTTGGCTAAAATGCAAATTAAAGTAACGAACTAGATAACAACGAATACAACCTTCAAAAAATCCTATTTAGAAGAAAATTAATTGAGCCAAATAACTAAAGTTTTACGACCATATAATGGTGAGTTCTTGATTTTTATACTTACCAATTTTGTATTTTTATTTTCTTTTAGTAAGGAGTAAGGTATGTTTCTGATTTATCTACCAAAATTAAATTATTACTTTTAAAAAAATTTGGTTCGTCATGATAAAGGAAAAGAGATGTGTGTGTCCTTGTCCCGTTTTGGACGTACGACCAGTTATGGTCCGTGAACATTTTTATCCCAAGAAGACACTGCCACAAAAAAAATATAATTTGATTTTTTTTCTTTCCCACTGGTTATATATTATAGAGAGAATATTATCTATAAGGATCATTTTCCATATATAGAGGAAGAACACATTTTTAAAAAAAAAACTACAAGAAATTATTCCACCTTTTGCATAAATAAAATTTTTAAAACAATATATATCAAACATGCATGATATGTATGGAGCACTATAGTTTTATATATTATGTAGATGCTGATTTCAGAATAAGCAGCAATTCGTATTAATTATAAATGAATAGCATATTTGTTGAAGATATTGAATTAAATTTAAAACTATATTTTTTTTTTTTGTCGGTAACATTTTCCATTAAAAGAGTTAATCGGATAATTACAAAAGATAAAATAAAGTGAAGCACGAGAAAAAAAAACAGAAAAGCAAGCATAGAGAATCCGACACGTACACACTACGTGGCATCATCTAGGCTACAAAGAAAAGCAACCACCGGAGATTGACGATTCCGAACACTAGAAAATTCCTCCGATGATCTTTCTCCAATGAACCCAAACCTGCTGCTTCTGATTTTCCTTTCCGATAACCCTTGAACATGCAACACTCCTAAATAGATCAAGGATCCAATTATGCCGAACCTCAGATTAACCTTTCATCTTCCTTTAGCAAAGCACCACCGTTTCATCTTTGACTCATGACATCACCCATAACCATACACAGGTTGAAATTTTGGGGATTTAGGGGAAAAGTATTCCCCGCCATAGAAGATAAAACATAGACTGAAGGAAAGGATCTAAAGCAACATAAATGGATCTTAGCTTCATACCTAATCAGAAGTAGAAGCCAAATCTGCAAAGGAGTAAGAAACTTTACAATAACGACCATAGATCCGAACAAAGTCGGAGGATAAAATCGGCCGAAGCCAAAAATATTATCCGATCTAGTCGGAAAACCAAATCCGTCGAAACGGAAGGGAGAGATCCGTCTAAGCGGAAAACAATCGGACAAGCCGAAACTCTAAAACCGTATTTACAACCACGACGTCGGCAAAAACCGAACGCCGGGTTAATCACCAGAAATTTCGATCTGACTTACTCTAGAAATTTTTTAGAGAGAGAATTAGGAGAGAGAAAGAGAAAAATATCGAGACTAATTTAAAACTATATTATATATGTAGTTTTTTTGGTTAAAAAAGGTAAAAATTTTGGAACTAAACAAGTACAAAATTTCGTTCAAAAAAAAAAAAACAAATACAAAGTTTGTTTTTCTTCACGAAAATTGTACAGCAAATGGTTTTTCACATCACCTTGACGGTTGTTATGACAGCACTATGTGCATGTAAGTAGAAATATTCATCTGTTGCTAATTATGTCGTTAAAAGACATGATCATTCACAAATTTAGAGATCTTACAAAACTATGATACTTTTTCTAATCATTTGGCACTGATATATGTAGATTTTAAGACCACAAGCCTGAAGTCGAACACGTTTCTCTGCATCAAATATGTAGACGAGAATTTAAGCCACCATTTAAAGAAAGCTAACTCTATAATA
Source organism: Draba incana (assembly GCA_963576765.1). Lineage (NCBI taxonomy): Eukaryota > Viridiplantae > Streptophyta > Magnoliopsida > Brassicales > Brassicaceae > Draba > Draba incana. The sequence goes on along the minus strand of OY755202.1, from coordinate 7,528,083 downwards.
TGTCGACAAAAAAAAAAAAAAAAACTCTATAATATAACTGTTTATATAGGATTTGGTTTAAGTCGATCGTTTGAAACATGGATACGTGTCATACGTTGTTTTCCACACATATTCAAGAGGACCCACGATTTCCACTTTTCTTCAATTTTATTGGTTAGAATTAAACAAAAGACATATCTAATCAATATGTACAGAATAAAAAGTAATTTAAACTCAACCAAGAAAAGACTTTTGTTAGAGCACATCTTCTTATTATATAAAGTAGCCAGTCAAAAGTTTATCCATGTCAAATGTTGGAACATTTGTTTTCTTTTCATTTAGAGACATGACTCATGAAATGCCTTCTAACTTTTGATAGCTCGCACTTACTAGGATTCCATACTTGTATCAAACACCAAACGTATTAACATATATCATTTTATCAAATATATTATACATTGTAGAAAGTTCATGAGAACTAGATCATGTTTTTGTTTGTAGGGGATGATTCTCTTGACAATGGCGGTAACGGTAAAATCCTTAAAACCGACATGCGCAAACGGGGTATGCAACAAGGCATCCTCTTTACAAATAACGTTTTTCTACATGTCTCTCTATACCATAGCCATTGGAGCCGGTGGAACCAAACCTAACATTTCCACATTTGGAGCGGACCAGTTCGACAATCATAACTTCCAAGAGAAAAAACAAAAGGTTTCATTCTTCAATTGGTGGATGTTTAGCTCCTTCTTGGGGGCGTTATTTGCGACATTAGGGCTCGTCTACATTCAAGAGAATCTTGGGTGGGGCTTGGGCTATGGCATTCCCACCGTAGGACTTTTGGTTTCTCTCATTGTGTTCTATTTTGGGACACCATTTTACAGGCATAAAGTTGTCAAGTCGGATAATTTGGCGAAAGATTTGGTTAAAGTTCCTATCGCAGCATTCAAAAACCGAAAGCTTCAATGTCCTAATGATCTTTTGGAACTTTATGAGCTCGACGCCCATTACTACAAAAGTACTGGTAAACATCAAGTTCATCACACTCCTATCTTCAGGTCAGTTTTGCATACCATCTCATGAATGAATTTATATCTTATAATAAATGTTAAATTTTTATCAATTGGAAATTTTCTCAAATTCTGATTCTATTAAACGGATAATCTTCTTTTTTTCTTGAGAGAATTATAAACTCCTTATTGAGGAGGACCATTCGATAGAAAAAAAAAACCCTACCAAAATCATGCATTTGTCTCTAGTGGGTTTTGACGTGGAACAAATATAATGTTGATTTTTGTTTTTATTAATCTATCTAAATCTAGTGTACTTGATCTGTAGAATCTTTTATTGGATGGTCCCCATTTCCCACTTTCTCCACGTTAATGTGTTCTCCAATATCGTCCCACTACAGTTTTCGTGCCGGAATCAATCACATTGCCAAAATTACCAAGTATAGAAAATTGAAGATATGCCAAATATATTGATGAAAAGTTTATGCGTATCTTTAGTTGTTGGCATATATACATGAAGTATTAAACAGTTTTTAATAATTGATAGGATATATTCCTTTCATGTAGGCACTTTTAATTGCTAAAATAAGTCTATAAACATGACATGTACATCTAGAAATGTTCACATTTTGAACCGAAGTTTATTTCTCAGCATTTTCTGATTACAAAAATATTGGACAAGACAAGACACAAAGTCATGTTGAACGGATAAATAAATATTTTGGCCCATTTGTATTACAGGTTCTTGGATAAAGCGGCCATTAAGACATGTTCAAGAGATTTACCTTGTACGGTGACAAAAGTGGAAGTGGCAAAGCGTGTACTAGGGCTTATCTTAATATGGCTTGTCACTTTGATCCCAAGCACCTTATGGGCACAAGTTAACACTCTCTTCGTCAAGCAAGGGACAACGCTAGACCGAAAAATCGGATCCAGCTTTCAAATCCCTGCGGCTTCGCTTGGAAGCTTTGTTACACTCTCAATGCTTCTCTCCGTGCCATTGTATGACCAATACTTTGTTCCCTTCATGCACAAGAAAACCGGAAACCCTAGAGGGATCACTATACTCCAAAGGCTAGGGATAGGGTTTGTGATTCAAATTGTTGCAATTGCGGTTGCTTCGGCCGTGGAGATAAAGAGGATGCACGTCATAAGCGAATTTCACATAACTAGCCCAAAACAAGTTGTGCCTATGAGCATTTTCTGGTTGCTCCCTCAGTATTCTCTTCTAGGCATTGGGGATGTTTTTAATGCAATTGGTTTGCTTGAGTTCTTCTACGATCAGTCCCCTGAGGAGATGCAAAGCCTTGGAACGACGTTTTTCACGAGTGGGATCGGTCTTGGGAACTTCTTGAACAGCTTCTTGGTGACAATGATTGACAAGATCACGAGTAAAGATGGAGGAAAGAGTTGGATCGGGGATAATTTGAACGATTCTCGGCTTGATTACTATTACGGGTTTCTAATGGTGATTTCGATTATGAACTTGGGATTGTTCTTGTGGGCAGCAAGCAAGTATGTTTACAAGAGTGATGAGACCAAAGAGTTTACTGGAGGATGTGTTCAAATGGAGGCCAAAGCCTTAGACACATCTCCTCTTACTATCTAATTAGGGATGTGTATATATGTGGCTTTCTAGAAATTTTTTTAAGTTGTGGTCCTCTAATTAACACGATGAATAAATTTTTAGTGTTTATTCTAATGAAACATTTAAAATCATCAAACTCAATGGTTTTGTTCTAATTGTTATAAGATAATAAATCGATTCTCATTCAAGAATTCACATGATTGTGGTTTAGAAGAGCTAGTTAATTACCTAAAATATGGTTAATTTGAAAGCTAATAAGCCTCTGATATAAATATGGTTAATTTGAAAGCTAATAAGCCTCTGATATAAATCTGGTAAATTTGAAAGCTAATAAGTTTTATATCCAACCAAAGATATAAAACTATCAAGCAAGTTCACTATGAAACTCTTAACTGTTAAATATGGTTTAGTCTTACTTTTCCCTAACAATATCAAAATTCCCAAGATTTGAATCGTGCCAAGTGGAATAGTATGTTCCCTTTAGGACAAGGGGTAATTAAGTGCCCATGATACGAAGCAACAGTGACACTGGACCAAACACAAAACATCACATCCATTATACGGATTCTATCTTTGAAGCCAGATATGCCTTCCAACCACAAAAGCTCTAGTCAATGGTCTTCATATTACAATTTAGGTTTAGGCTATTGATTTTTCTAACATGACTTTCGAGTGCGACCTTTTTGCTTACAGTTATAGGCTTATAGCCAATTATAGGAATATATTGAACATCAGAATATGTTACGAGCTTACAGCAAATATGTATATTACTTTCTGTTCACCAATATACTATTTTTTTTTCCACAAACAGAAATGTTCAATAGGCATAAATAACCAGCTGATTTTAGTTTTATAATTTCTTTTTACTTTTTTAGATAACTTTCACTAGGAGGATATTAAATATTTTCTTATAAAAATTGCAATGAAAATCTAGAACAACTTTTTTTGAAAACATTTTGATTTTTTTCGGCGTGCGTGACTAAATTCATGTTTACTAAGTTTTTAGTGTGAAACTTATGATAAATATGAAAAAGAAAGTTGTATTGTTCAGTTCAGTTAAACGTTGATCAATGTTTTGTATTTGTATATGTTTCAGGACGCATTATATAATAATATGTATGTACATATCAACATGGTTAAACATATTTGATTCATGATTATTCTATGGATGAACCATTTTTAAAAGTTGAAATTATGCGGATGAAGATAAAATAGTATACATTAAGGGGGTTAAAAAAATCTGGATGATAATATCATATAATTATTTCACTATTAGAAATTACTGGACTATATGTCATGGTTAATATATATACATATATATATATATATATGGATAGTTTGGCCATAAATTATCAAACTAAAATTATTTTTGCCATTGTTATTGTAACGACCCGTGAGGTTTCGAGAGAGAGATTTCGAGTGATCCGAAGGTTTCTCGATCCGTTCTTCGTGTTCTTCGTTGTTGATTCGTCGAGAGGTTCGCGGGATCGTGTGTGGTGTGTCTCTCGGCGATTTCCAGTGGAGAGGAGTCCCTGTTCGTCGTTGTGTTCGTCGTTCTTCGCTCGTTCTTCGTCGTTTCTCCGTATTCGATCCGTAGTCGAGGTGAGTGCGTGATTGTGGATATGGGATTAGATTGTTAGGATATCGGTTGTTGAATGTGATATTGTGATTGGTTATGTGATTGTTCTGTGTGCTTGTGTGGTTTGAGCCGTGAGAAATCTCGTGCGATGAAACGAAATCGAGTCTCGAGAGGATTCGACTCGGTTTAGGTTTCTGCGGGAGTTGTCGATCGACACCTAGAGGTAGTGTCGATCGACACCACTTTCTTGATCGTGAGGTTTGTGTTTACGAATGAGGTGTCGATCGACACCCTGGTGAAGTGTCGATCGACACCAGTTGCTTGATTGTTGAATTTTTGGTTATTGTTCTTGTTTGATAAGTTAATTGATGTTAACTGATTATTGTGTTGCTGGATTTGAGTATTAGTAATTTTTGGGGTCGGTTTTCACCCGCTCAACATTAACATCTAAAGACAAGTCAGTAGAAGAAATGGTCCTCCAGATTATCGACGAGGCAAGGCATGACAGCACCTAGATCTTCTTGCGGAGCGAAGCATGTGGCAGCAGAGAGAACCTGGGAGAAGCACGAAGAGACTGGGGCTTCGGCCAAAGGAGCGACCACGGCCTCGCCTGGTCCGACCGAGCCTGGCTTCGTCCCATCTCGCGACCACGGCCTCGCCTGGTCCGACCGAGCCTAGCTTCGGCCCATCTCGCGACCACGGCCTTTCCCCGACGATCGATCACGTCCTCAGTCCCATACGATCTTCAGCCCAGTAACGCAAAGCCCACGTAGATGCAGCCGACTCCGCAGAAGTTTAGGAAACGTAGCCGCCTTATACATAGTATAAATACCTCTTTGTACAAACCCTAAGGGGGATGGGCAATTTCATACACAAGCTTTGTACTCAACTTTTACACAGCAATAAGAACAACTCTTTCTCAATCTCTTGTGATCCCTAGTTAGCATAGAAATCTCTAAATTCCCCTCACGAACTCTTACAAATCTAGTTGTGTTGGTTTCGACCCCCACAATTTGGCGCCGACTAAGGGGAGCTAGAGAGTTTCTGACTCACAAAAGCTAGGGTTACGCAACACCGTGAAGATGTCAAGCAACAGCAGAGACAGCGAAGGATCCTCGTCTCACAAAAACAACGAGGAAAGAGAGAACTCGGTGGAGAGCACCGCGCCTCATGCCGCTAACAACCCCACGGACCTCACGGAGATCAAGCAGATGCTCGACACTCTCATGAAGAAAGCTGAGGATCTGGAGAGGAACATGGAAGCCACGACCAACGAGCTGCAAGCACTACAGAGAAGGAAGCGCAAGAGGTCCCGCGTCCGACCAACACATCTCAGCTTTGCTAGCCCTCGAACCATTCGAAGGAACCAAAACGAGGAGCTACCACCTCGGACCAATCGCACAGCTCCAGAGGACTTGCCTCCGCCACCGCCTCTTTATGTGTCTGATGCAACCCCTGAGCGTGTGGTGGAGGAGTCAGACGAGGATCAGCCATCTCGGAGGCGTGCCCGAGTTAACCCGGAGGTTGACCACGCTGCGGGCTGCCGCAGAAGGAGATGCGATCATAGCAGAGCTTCATAGGAGGGAACGAGAGCGTAGGGCTCCCCAGGGCTCTAGAGACGAAAGAGTCACAACACTGAAAGCCCAGCTAGATCAAGTCGTCTCCGATCTGCAGACCACCAAGATGCAGATGTATCGCAGTACGGGAAGGCTCCTGGGGTTGCCTACGTGTTGGAGAAGGCACGCAACACCCCTTTCGCTGAAAATATCTCGGGGGCTAGAATCTCAGATCCGGGACGAATCAAACTCCCAAGCTATGAAGGGACCTCCGATCCTGCCGATCATCTAATGGAGTTCGAAGTAGCCCTAGGAAGGGCAAATTTCAGAAAAGCCGAGAGAGACGTCAGCTACTGTAAGCTATTCGTGGAGAGTCTCAAGGGACCTGCACTCTAGTGGTTCTACAAGTTGGAGAAAAACTCCATTCATAACTTCCACTAGCTTTCTGAGATGTTTGTACAGCACTACAACATTTTCGCCGAGCGGAAGATCTACGATGCAAAGCTGTGGACCAACAAGCAGGGAGAGAGCGAGAGTTTGCGGTCTTTCATGACCAGGTTCAAGTACGCCTTATCAAAGTTAGACGGAATAAGCAACACGGCTGCATTGGAGGCCTTAAGAGGAGTGGTTAAATGTCCATCTCTGTTTTGGCAAGAGCTTACTATCAACCCGCCAACGACGATTCAAGACGCTCTTCACCGTGCAGCTGATTTCGCCCGAAGCGAAGAAGAGCTCCGTGCCAAAAGGGGCGGAAAGACCAAGCAGACGAACGAACCTTCTCAGGTTCCGACCCCAGCTGCAGCAAAGAAAGGCTATACTGCCTTTATCCAATACGAAGGAGGAGCAGGTGGAGCTCATAACTACCAGATTGACTCACCGGGTTACGGCAGAGGTCGCGGCCGCGGTCGCGGTTGCGGCGGAGGAAGCCTTACGTGGATTAGAAACCCGAACGAGTACGATGAAAAGTTGTATTGTGAATTCCACAAGGCGACTGGGCATTCAACTGCGAGGTGCCGTGAGTTGGGACGGAAGCTGGCCGCTATACTGGCCGATGGCACCCTTAAAGGGAACATCAGCCTGTCAGATTTCAAACCAGAGGAAAAGATTCAAGATACTACTGAGGGACAGACGGATAATCCCAGGTGACAGCACCACGGTGATAATCCCGAGAGCAGAAACCCCCAAGGCACCATCAACATGATCATGGGAGGATCGCAGTATTGTGCTGACAATGTAACTGCGATCGAAGCTTACCAGAGGTGCGCCGAGGTCTGCGCCAACATCTCTGCATGCCCAAGGATGAAGCGTGCTAGTGAACCTATCACCTTTGATGAAGGAGATTCTGAAGGCATTGACCACCCGCATAACGATTTGCTGGTAATCAAATTGACCGTCTAAGATTTCAATGTGGCTCGAGTCCTCATCGACACCGGAAGCTCAGTGGACGTTATCTTTAGAGAAACACTCGAGAAAATGAAGATTGACCTGTCACTCATCACAGGGCAGCCAAAGCCTGTAACGGGCTTCTCAGGTGAGACAACATGGACAAGGGGCATGATCTGCCTTCCAGTTCAAGCCGGAGGTGTCAAGAAGATGGTCAACTTCGCAGTGTCCGATCATCCCGCCATCTATAACCTAATCATGGGAACACCATGGCTCAGTCAGATGCGAGCTATACCATCAACATACCACTTGTGCCTGAAGTTTCCAACCAGCAGCGGCGTGCAGACAATCTTTGGCAACCAGAAGGATTCGCGCATGTGCTTCTTAGCAGAGCACAATTTGCGCAGTCGCAAAGAGAACAGGGGCTCCAACGCGGGAGCTCACGAGGAGAATAAGGGCGACTCAACCTCACCGGGGCCGCAGAAGAAAGCAAGGATCGATTACAGTCACGCCAAGGACCTGACTAATCTCTTATAGAAGTCCTTGCAAGCCAATGGGAGTTTCTTGGTCGCGCAGTAAATCACAACCCACCTCTCCCACCCTCTCCCATCACTTTCTTGAGTCTTCTCCACCAAATAAACTACGAGGCGACTTGATCTCTGCAAAGGGTACGTAGGCAGCCTATCTTCGGATAGGTTCAGTTGCCCCCCCCCCCCCCTCCATCAAAAAGGGGTGGGAGTGGGGTACCCATACTTATTCCGAACAACCTCATTCCGAGCTCACACGATCTCCTCCGCAACCGGGGGGGAGTGAGTGTTTTCACCAGTCTCTAGTCGACTTCGGTACCCTCTTTTGTCTAAAAGGGGGGGGGAGTGGGGTACCCATACGCCACTCCTCGACACCGTCACTTCTAAAAAACAACAAACACTCGCCACAGCACTCATCATGAGAACAACTTGTCCTTTATGGACTGATCAAAGCTTTAATCGAGTAGAGTCGTTCTGCATTTATTGCTGCTGGCCACAGCAATAGTGTAGAAATACGGACACAATGACATCCACAACAGATACAGCGCGCTATATAAGTACCAGTGTTCAGTATTGGGTCATGCCAACTGATCACTCAGAAACCCAACAAACGTTGTTGGTAAAATGCAACTGCTAATGACCTCCGTTCGAATTATACCCTGAACGTGTCATTCAGAAACCCAGGATACACTCTGGTCAAATCTAAGGTGGACTTGTTCTCGGACAGACGTGTCTCGAGAATGGCACCATTCCACAAAGCCCAACAACAGCGTTGGCAGATAGAGAGCGTAAACGCATTCGCATTCTCTCTACTTAACAAAGCCTCATGCATGAGCAAACAAAGCCTCATTCATGAGCAAACAAAGCCTCGTTCATGAGCAAACAAAGCCCCATTCGGGAAGCCCAACATCAATGTTGGCAAACACATGACAGAAATGCATAAGCAGCTCAAAGATTCCTAAGTATAGGAACAACATCAACAACATCTAAAGCAAGTGCCTGAAGGCTCAGGACTTATGATCCCACAACAACATGCATCGATCGCTATGCATCACATGGCCCCAGGCTGCAATCCCGTTCCTCCATGTCATTATGAACTTTAGCAAGTACCCCACGGGTGGCTCGCCAAGTCATAGGACACGGGAATGACATTCCGCGTCTTTATAAAGTTTTATATGTTTTCCTCATAATCATTTATGCACATAAACTTGATAACTCAAAAACTTAGGTTCATTCTCCATACTTTAGCATTTTTAGTGATTTCGTATAGATTAACCTCTACGTTTATATGCATCATACTTTTCACGAATGTATGTTCTATTTATCACATATAATCGCATATAACTTAGGAACCCAACCAAACAATCACGCAACAAGCAAGTGTGTTCTACTCATCTAACACACAACAATATCCCAAGACTCACCTCCATGAAGTAGTATGAAGCCGGCTCTAGACTTCTCTCTCGGCTCCTCCTTAGGCTCGGCTTGCTCCTGAGCAAGAGAGTCTTAGGTTACTACGATCATACTTAGAGTTTCCCTAAGGAATATAGGCTAAAGGATATTTACTTAGATCGGATCAGAGGTGATACCAACCTTTCCAGAAAGTCCTAAAGTTGCTAGAATGGACGCTGGCTCGGCACGGCAAAACAGATCATGGATCAGAATGGTATCGGGCTCGGTATTGTCGCTATCGGCTTACGGGTCAGGACGGTACGGGTTCAGTATACTTGGTGCGTATCGCTCTCGGACTAAGTACGTGATCGGTACCAGCGCAGTACGAGATCAGTACGGATCGAAACAGATTCGATCACTTCTCTTTATCGTGAGGATTTTAGGGTTTCCGAATGATAGCTCACGGTCCCAAGGGTCTCTAAGGGTCCAAAAGAACTAGGGGGTCCTTCCTTTTATAGGAAAATGGAAGCTAACAAGGACCTAGGTGCGTCACGGTCCTTGTGGCTCACATGCAAGCCGGAACTCACCATCGGGTGACACGTGGCATCGTGTCACGGTGAAGGCATGCAAAAGGGACTTCTCGCTAGGTGACACGTGTTTTTCACGTCGGCAACTCGCTGCCGACATGCGGCCGGTGTTCTCCAAGGCCGAACGGTGCCAAAGTGATGTGGCCTTGGCGCGTGGACTAGTGCGGGCTCGATCCGATGAGTGCACGATCACAGGTCGCGCCTAAGGCAAAAATCCTTGCCTGGCCGGTCGCTTCCCCTATCTGGTCTGGCCGTTCCGCTTGATCTGGGCCGGCCTCGGCCTAGATCGCGGTATGGGTCACTACATTCTCCCCCCCCCTTATTTAGAATTCGTCCCGAATTCTTTTCTAATTGAGGGTCCAACCTCATCGGTTTGAGGTTCGGTAAACATTTCCGGATGAGTTCTTCTGAATCTTTCCTCGTCCTCCCATGTAATCGCGTCTCGATGATTCTTCCTCCTAATCACCTTGATTTGTGAAATCTCTCGTCCTTTGAGAAATCTGGATCGTGTCTCACCGATCCTTATAGGTTCCGGGGAAGGAGGTCTAATCTCGGTTTGTGGTCCGGAAAACCGTACTGGTTGCGGTTCTTCTGGGCGACGGATAAACTTCCTGAGCATGGACACATGGAACACGTTATGCATTCCTTTATCCGAAGGTAGGTCCAACTCGTAAGCCACTTCTCCTATCCTCTTCACAATACGGTACGGCCCTTGAGCTCGTGGGTCCAACTTACTCGGCTTCCCAAATCTGTCATTTCCTTTCGATGCCTCGGCTTTCAACCATACCCAATCATTGACTTCAAATACCACCTCTCTTCTATGCTGATCCGCATATTTCTTTTATCGGTCTTGGGCCTTTTTAATATTGGTCCGGATGAGATTAATCTTGTCTGTGGTCTCCTTCACTATTTCCGGTCCAAACTCTTGTCTTTCTCCCACCTCGGTCCAACATATGGGTGATCTACATGGCCGTCCATACAACGCATCGTATGGTGCCATACCGATACTAGCATTATAGCTATTGTTGTAGGCAAATTCTACTAAGGGTAAGTGGTCTTCCCAATGGCTCTTATAGTCCAGTATGCACATCCTAAGAAGATCTTCCAGCGTCCGGATGGTCCTCTCCGTTTGACCATCGGTCTCAGGGTGAAATGCCGTACTCATGTGCAAATCAGTCCCTAACGCCTTCTGAAGGGCTGTCCATAGCCTGGATGTGAATCGAGGGTCTCGGTCTGATACGATATTGGCTGGAACCCCGTGTAGTTTTACGATCTGGTCCAGATACAACTTAGCCAATATCTCGATCCCATCATTCAATTTCATAGGTAAGAAGTGGGCACTCTTGGTTAAACGATCCACTATTACCCAAATAGCATCGTTTGACCGTCCAGGTGCCTTCGGCAACCCGGACACAAAGTCCATAGAGATTGCGTCCCATTTCCATTCGGGGACGGGTAAACCTTGTAACAGTCCGGCCGGTACTTGGTGTTCTATCTTGACATGCTGACACGTCTGGCACTGTGCTACCCATCCTGCAACTGTCCGTTTCATACCGGGCCAATGGTAATACTGGTGAATGTCCCGATACATCTTGGTACTTCCCGGATGGATACTAAGTTTCGATTTATGTGCCAACCTTAGGATTTCCTCCCGTAAGCCTCGTCTCTTAGGCACGGTAATCCTCTTGCCCTGAAGCAAGGTTCCATCCTCAGCCAAGTGATACCCACTTGCGTCTGGTTGTTCCTGACCATTGAGTCCTTCAATGATCTTCTTCAACTTCTCGTCCTCTCTCTGTTCTCGTCGGATGCGCTGAATTAGACCGGCTTGGGTCACTGCTTGTAAACCCAAGGGTTCGATACTTTCTCCTTCCAAGGCTGATAATCTAATCCTCTTGAACTCAGAGTCCAAGCTAATCAGGTCTCGTTCTGCCACACTCGCCTTACGGCGACTTAACGCATCTGCCACTACGTTGGCCTTCCCTGGATGGTAAGTGATGTTCAAATTGTAGTCTACCACAAACTCCATCCATCTTCTCTGTCTCAAGTTAAGGTCAGCCTGGGTGAATATGTACTGTAGGCTCTTATGATCGGTCATCACCTTTACCAGCTCTCCATAGAGGTATGACCGCCAAATCTTAAGGGCAAAAACAACCGCGGCCATCTCTAGGTCGTGCGTAGGGTAGTTGATCTTGTGCTTCTTTAATTGTCTGGATGCGTAAGCGATTACCCGATCGCTTTGCATTAGAACACATCCCAAACCCGTCCCACACGCATCGGTAAAGACTGCGAAAGGCCGGTTTGGCTCGGGTAGGGCTAGAACTGGTGCTGTGGTCAAGGCCTCCTTTAACCCATTAAACGCTTTCTCTGCCTTATCATCCCATATGAAGGCTACACCCTTACCGGTTAGGCTAGTCAAGGGTTTGGACAAACTAGAAAATCCCTTGACGAACTTACGGTAGTAGCCGGCTAATCCTAGGAAACTTCTTATCTCTGAGGCGTTGGTCGGCCTTGGCCAGTCTCGCACTGCCACTATCTTTTCTGGATCTACTGAAACTCCTTCTTCCGACACTCGATGTCCTAAGAATCCGATCTCTCTTTTCCAAAAGCTACACTTACTGAGTTTCGCAAAAAGCTTCTAGCTTCTCAACCGTTCCAACACTTTCCCCAGGTGTATCTTATGTTCTTCTGCGGTCTTGGAGTATATAAGGATGTCATCGATGAAGATGATGACAAACTCATCAAGGTAGTCTCTGAAGACTTCGTTCATCAGCCGCATGAACACAGCCGGAGCATTGGTCAGGCCAAACGGCATGACTACAAACTTGAACTGGCCGTATCGCGTCCTAAACGCAGTCTTCACAACGTCCTGTTCTGCAACTGGAATATGATGGTAGCCTGAAGCTAGATCGATCTTTGAAAACCAACTTGCTCCTTGTAGTTGATCCAGCAACTCATCGATCCTGGGCAATGGATATCTGTCTTTGATTATGACGTTGTTGATCCCACGGTAGTCAATACACAATCGCATGATACCGTCCTTCTTTTTGACGAACAACACTAGAGCTCCCCTCGGTGACGAACTTGGTCTAATGAATCCTTTCGCCATTAAGTCCTCAATTTGCTTCTTCAATTCGGCTAACTCAGCTGGGGCCATTCGGTATGGTGCCTTGGCTATAGGAGCCGCTCCTGGTGCCAACGCGATGGAGAAGGGATCCTTACGGGGTGGTGGTAATCCTTCCAAGGGTTTAAACACATCACCATAGCCATACACCACTGGTATCTGTTTGAGGTTTGGTTCTCCATTGTTACTACTGACCGTTCCCAAGGTCACCAGATACGCTTTGCCTTCTCTAAGGGCTATCTCAGCCCTAACTGCGGTTACGAAAGACACTCCGGTATTGGGTCGGATGCCAAGATACGTGATGGAGGGTTTCCCTAACCGTTCAAAGGTGATTCTCCCACGGCCACAATCGATGTGAGCCATGTACGCCGTCAGCCAGTCCATACCTATAATAACTTGATATTTGTCCAGAGGAACAACTATCAAGTTAGCGGAAAAGACATGGTGTCCAATTACTATTAGAACTCCCATGTAGCACTTATCGGCATATAAGATTTGGTCACCGGGTGTTCTAACTCGGATAGAGATCCCTACGATTGTGAAAATTCCTTGGAATTTCAACGCTATGCTCGGCGACACGAAACTATGTGTAGCGCCCGTATCAAACAGAACATGAGTGGGTGAGCCGCCCATATGCAATGTTCCTAAATAAGTCAATAAACTTTCGTTTAAGCTTCTTATTTATTTATCTCCCAAAAAGGGTTTAAACGAAATTACACACACATTAAACATTTACAAAGGACTTAAGGTTAAAACCCCTTAGGTACCTGTAACGGGGCCTCTATTAGGTTTAGAAGGTTCGGGTTTATCTAAGGAGTAAACGCGTCCCTCGATCGCTGGCCTCTTGGCCGAAGGCTCGACCTCCCATTCCATAGCCCTTAGTCCTGCTTCCGCAATATTCTGACCCGTCGGGTGCGTAACAGGACACGAAGTCGCATAGTGTCCCGGCTGATTACACGTGAAGCAGATCACGCTATTCGGCACAGGCCGTGTAGTCTGTCTTCCCTCTGGGCAAGACTTTGCGAAATGGCCTCTGCCTCCGCATTTATAGCATACGGGTAGCTGGGCCATGGTCGCCGTTCCTCTACCGGCCGCTCCTCTACCCAGTCCTCGACCTTGCGTCTGTCCACGTCCTTACGCCCGCCCACGACCTTGGCCTTCTCCTCGACCATAAGTCTGTCCCCGTACTTGGCCGCGCCCCTTTCCTGGTGCCCAGTTGCCCGGCCTGGCCGCTTGATTCCTTGGCCCGGTCGGTAGCTGTTCCCGGTTCCTCTGTTCCACTCGGTCCTCAGCAGCCAGTTCGATCCTTATGCCCTCTTCGACGTCGACTGCCCTCTCGACTAGCTCGAACAAACTGTGGTATTGGTTTACCACAAGTCGGCTCATTATCCTTGGCCTCAATCCTCGCAGAAACTTCTGTATCACTACCGGCTCGTCGCCTACTTCGTAGTGCGCATACGGTCGCAATCTAGTAAACTCGGCCTCGTAGTCTCTCACGCTCCTTTCCCCTTGTATTAAACTCTGGAACTGAGCCTCCATACGGTCTCTGGCCTCGGGCGGAAAGTACTTCCTCTCGAACTCCCGTTTGAATCCTTCCCAAGAAATGAGAGTACCCGTATATTGGATCTTTACGCCATCCCACCAGTTGCATGCGTCTCTTATCAGATAGTGTGCGGCCACGTCGGTTCTGAAATCCTCTGGGCATCGAGCCGCGTTGATGTGCTTCAACCATGAATCTGCTCCCAATGGTCCCTTGTCACCGAAGAACTTTTGGGTCCCCAAATGTTGCATCATCATCACCATCTTTAAGAAATCCGGTGGTGAAGTTGGGGGATCATGGCGTTCTTGGCCACGCCTTCTGTTCCTTATGTTCCCAACTATGTCTCGGAGTTCCCTCACGATGTCCTCTCCGGTGTTTCCCCTCGTTGGTCTCATTCTTCTCGGATTAGTTCCCTCCCGGTTGGGACGTCTAGAACGGCTACGGGCCCTCTCGCGCCCCAACCCTCTCGACGGTGTGTCCGGCTCTGGGTATCGTCTTCGCGAAGACACAGAAGGAGGACTCGATGGTGATTGCATCGGTAGTGCCATCCCGACATCGTGTCCTGATCTACTTGGTCCTTCGAAGCTGGTATCCACTCGGTGGTCCGGCTCCGATGGCAGTGAACTGGACGGATCAGCGGGCCTTCGTCCCCCATGGCCCTGATGTGACCCCTCAGGTCCAGGGTCACTATGGTCTCGGAATCCTAACTCCGACAACGAATTCGGCGAGTTCTCGCCTACGGAATCTGAGTACTGCTCTGGCACACTCTCTGGAACATACTCGGAATCCTCTGATGAACTGTCCGATGAGTCTTCGGACGGATCCGTGTCCACTGATGTAGACTGATCAGACGGTGAGAGACCAGGATACACTCTTAAGTTTCCCAAGGAAGGTTGGCCGAGCATTCCTAGTGCTTCTCTCATATCAGGCCAATCTCTGCGGGTCGGTGCAGTCATCTGTTTTCAAGGCAACGGGTAAGTCCTAATCCAACTTTTTAAACACAAAATGGCACCGGAACACAATTAGTTTATCCTACTTGCTTTTGTGACATTTTTGACTCGATAAATCGTTTGAAAACCAAGTCCCATTGAGCATCGTAAAAACCATGCTCTGATACCACTAGTTGTAACGCCCCAGTCCCGGATCTAAGACCAGAACGCTACTGAGGGACACTCAACCGCCTAGTCGGAGGTTCCAGGAACAAATCCTAAAACCCTAGACCGAACGTTTAAGCATCCGTCCCTATCGAACACGACCCAAGGCTTGCCAACCCGAGTAATGACCGATAGTTGGATCGTCCGGACAAGACTAAGCATCATTTGAAACTCCACTGATTTTTAAAACTTTCTTTATTATTTATACTTAGCCTTTCAAAACGGTTACAAAATTATATTCGATCCGGGTCCATTACCAAAAGGTTATGTACATAATACAACATACATTTTTACAAAAGCAAGGACAAGCTACTACTGATTATCCTACTGTTCCGAGTGCTTCATGGGTCTAATTTGCTAAGGTTACCTGCAAAAATAGGTTGAGTCGTAAGCACTAGATGCTTAGTAAGTTTAGGGTTCCCTATACGGTTCAATCATATCTTTTACCCCAAATGTAACCCCAGGAACAATCAACAAGCAACACTCGATAAAATGCACCAATAAGATGACCGGTTCAATGCATCTTAACGTTCTCTATTCTCTTAAGGCCTTACGCGTTGTCCATTCCCGTCACTGTTACGTTAGGGTATCACCCGGTCCCTTGCCACGAAGGCTCAGGACTTATGATCCCACAACAACATGCATCGATCGCTATGCATCACATGGCCCCAGGCTGCAATCCCGTTCCTCCATGTCATTATGAACTTTAGCAAGTACCCCACGGGTGGCTCGCCAAGTCATAGGACACAGGAATGACATTCCGCGTCTTTATCAAGTTTTATATGTTTTCCTCATAATCATTTATGCACATAAACTTGATAACTCAAACACTTAGGTTCATTCTCCATACTTTAGCATTTTTAGTGATTTCGTATAGATTAACCTCTACGTTTATATGCATCATACTTTTCACGAATGTATGTTCTATTTATCACATATAATCGCATATAACTTATGAACCCAACCAAACAATCACGCAACAAGCAAGTGTGTTCTACTC
Organism: Draba incana; assembly: GCA_963576765.1. Lineage (NCBI taxonomy): Eukaryota > Viridiplantae > Streptophyta > Magnoliopsida > Brassicales > Brassicaceae > Draba > Draba incana. The sequence goes on along the minus strand of OY755202.1, from coordinate 7,511,667 downwards.
ATCTAACACACAACAATATCCCAAGACTCACCTCCATGAAGTAGTATGAAGCTGGCTCTAGACTTGTCTCTCGGCTCCTCCTTAGGCTCGGCTTGCTCCTGAGCAAGAGAGTCTTAGGTTACTACGATCATACTTAGAGTTTCCCTAAGGAATATAGGCTAAAGGATATTTACTTAAATCGGATCAGAGGTGATACCAACCTTTCCAGAAAGTCCTAAAGTTGCTAGAATGGACGCTGGCTCGGCACGGCAAAACAGATCATGGATCAGAATGGTATCGGGCTCGGTATTGTCGCTATCGGCTCACGGGTCAGGACGGTACAGGTTCAGTATGCTTGGTGCGTATCGCTCTCAGACTAAGTACGTGATCGGTACCAGCGCAGTACGAGATCAGTACGGATCGAAACAGATTCGATCACTTCTCTTTATCGTGAGGATTTTAGGGTTTCCGAATGATAGCTCACGATCCCAGGGGTCTCTAAGGGTCCAAAAGAACTAGGGGGTCCTTCCTTTTATAGGAATGGAAGCTAACAAGGACCTAGGTGCGTCACGGTCCTTGTGGCTCACATGCAAGCCGGAACTCACCATCGGGTGACACTTGGCATCGTGTCACGGTGAAGGCATGCAAAAGGGACTTCTCGCTAGGTGACACGTGTTTTTCACGTCGGCAACTCGCTGCCGACATGCGGCCGGCGTTCTCCAAGGCCGAACAGTGCCAAAGAGATGCGGCCTTGGCGCGTGGACTAGTGCGGGCTCGATCCGATGAGTGCACGATCACAGGTCGCGCCTAAGGCAAAAATCCTTGCCTGGCCGGTCGCTTCCCGTATCTGGTCTGGCCGTTCCGCGTGATCTGGGCCGGCCTCGGCCTAGATCGCGGTATGGGTCACTACACGCTCGATGAGCTCCAGGCTCGCATCAATCTCAGCAAGGTCCAGCATGTTGTCCTTCGCTGTCCCTTCAATCCCAACAAGCAACTCGGCAGCCTGTACGGTCCGGAAAGCAAAACTACGAACCACCTCATCCTTGGCCTTAGAAACGGCCTCCTCGATCTGAGCGTCCTTGAGACCCTCAACCTCTAGTAGCTTACTCCTAAGCGAAGCAATCTCCTCCTTGTCCTTCGCGCGCCTTGAAGACATCCTCGACAGCTTCCCGCTCAACTCATCTGACCTCTTCTTCGCAGTGGCAACATCATCCTCAAGAGCTTGGTTCCTCTCAGCAAGCTCAGCGTTGGCCTTCTTGGTCTCGCTAAGCTCATTATCACGAGAGCGAGAGTCCTCCTCAAAACGGAAGGCCATGTGATCCAGCTAGGTGGAAAGCTGCATGCACAAAGAAGACCAAAAAGAAATGTTGTCAAAACCAAAGAAAGTTAAGCAAAGGACAAGGAGGGGGAAAGATCAAACCTCAGCAACTTTGGCTTTCGCCAGCGCAAAAGCCTTCCTGCCAGAACCGGGAGTCGGAGAGTGCGGTGCTGCAACACCGTAGTCCGTCAGCTCGGCAACGAAGGCCGGAGAGGAGCCCGCTTTCTGTCGCTTTGAAGGTGCCCCATCGGGAGTACTTCCCGCCTTGCCTTCCAACCTAAGGGCCCTCTTCCGCAACTGCTCACGCCGCCTCGCAATCTCGTCAGGGGTAAGGTCAGAAGCGCGAGAACGCTGAGCTGGAGCAGCAGGAGTCTTAGGCGCTGTGGTCATCGGAACACGAGTCTGCGAGCTTGCCCTCGCTGAGACTATGGTGCTCGTCGACACCGCCTTCGCCTTCTTCGCTCGCTGATAAGCCAAAATTCTGGGAGCACCCCGTCCAAGAACCTTCCCTGGGAAGATCCTGGTGGAAAGCGCCTTCTGGATCCTCTGACGGGTGAACGACTTCACCCAGTCACCATCCCCAGAGGCGAGAGCGTTGTGGATGGCCATTGCGTCACTCCGGCTAACTGCCTGAGATGCTGGTCTCACTGCAAAACAAGGCAACACAGGAATCAGCATGCAATACATGAATACACTACATAGAAAAAACAAATTTAAGTATGGAATTACCTCTCTTCTCCCAGCTCGTCCTGACGAGGGAGATGCAATCCGCCTCAATGATCTTCTCCGATATCTTGACAAAGAAGAATCGATCTTCAAAGTGGTCGTCCTTGCTCGGGAACCCGTCAATGAGCACACGACCTGGAACCGGAGAAACTAGATACCTAAGCTCATCTGTACGGCCCTTAGGCATGAAGTCCAGAAGGTTGGACAGCTGCTCGATGCTAATCTCTGCGCTACACTCCCTACTAAGCACATAGATACCAACAACGTGCCTTAACCCCCTGGGGTTGATCTGAGCAAGGGAGATACCATTCGCATCTAAGAAACGAAGAAGGAAGCTAGGTACCGGGAACCACAACTAGCAATGCTCGATGAATTTCTCGTACACGGTGAAGTGTCCCGGAGGCGAAGCATCAGCTCGCTGTGTGCGATCAGGAACAACCAGCACGATCTCATACGAAATCTCGCACTTCTCCCGGAGAAGCCGCAGTGACTCCTCGTCGCAAAGAGTGGATCCCGGAGGGTCCGGTCGCGCCTTCTTCTTCCTAACCACTATAGGTCGGTCAACCTCGTCACCATCCTCAGCATCGGAGGGAAGTGACGTGAAAGTAGAAGAAGAGTCGAATGACGCGGCGGCGTCGGCTCCGCCGTCTGTGAGCCCCGGGTCCTCATCATTAAGGGGGAAGTAAAGTCCAATTCCTCCATGACGGGCCATCAAATCTTCATCACCGCTAGGCCTCCTCTCTTCTTCAACATCCGCTAAGTTACCAAAAGCATCCTCATCGGCTTCATTGGTTCCGCCAAGACAAACCCGCGGAACGGTGAGCTTGCTACGTAGACGAATCCCAATGCCGACATTCTCGGACCGACTTGAAGATGCAACCACGGGGTCGGCATGACTTGGCGGCGTAACCACGCTTGCGGTTAGGTCGGGAGGCGCGACCACGTGATCGGACCAGACGGGCATCGTGACTACGGGGTCGTTATCACCCAAGGACGCGACCACGTGCTCGGTTCCGCTCGGCATCGCGAGTACGGGCTCAGTCCCGCGTGAAACCGCGATCGCACGGTCGGCTCCACTAAAAGCGACCACGGGGTCGGTCTCAAGCGCGACCGCGGGTTTGGACTGAGCTAGAGGCGCGACGACGTGCCCGGTTTGACACGACGCCTCCTCACATCCACCACGGTCAACCGGGTCAAGTTTCGTCTCATCCATAACGATATCAAAATCCACATTAACCAAAGAGGATGATTAAAAAGTGAAGATTTGGCATTCTTCTCACAAGAACAAGCTCTATTCCTAAACGAGTTTCAAAGAAGGATTCTCAACAATCTATGCAAACCCAAAGCCAATCCTATCAACAATGAAAGCTAGGAAACAATGGGAATCAATGAGACTAAAGATCTATTCCTAACAATATCACATAGCTAAAGCTTAGCATAAACCTCATCATTCTTCTTGAGGCAAAGTTCAAGAGCTTGGGTTCTCAACCAAAACATATGGAAAGCAAAGAGAGATAGGTGAGTAAAATAAATTCACCAAGGGAGAGGAGAAACGGCGAGCTCACAGTCGGCGACGGGCGAGCACACGGTCAGCGGCACGGAGCTGCGGTCGGCGTCGGCGGCAAGGAGAAATAAAAAAAAAAATCTCAAGATCTAGAAATTGTTGAAGGAAAGAGAAAGGAGGAAAGAAGGAGAAGGAAGAATAGTGGACTAGGTCAAAAACCTTATCCACTTCTTTTCACGGGTCTTGCACCCATTCAAAAACACTTTTCTTTCTCAAAATCACATGGCTATTACCCGGAATCGTCAGCGACGTTAGCAATCGCATCGCGGAGTCTTAAAACCTCCATAGGCAAAAACGAAGTCTTAAAATCTTTGAAAAGGAAAAAAAAATCCTTTCTGCAGAAAACGCAGCAGCTTCGACAAAGAAAATACGGAGTCTTAGAATCTTCGAGAAAAAAAAAGAAGTCTTAAAATTTTCACAACACTTACAGAGTCTTAAAACCTCTTGCATAAAGTCACTCTCTACTACTGTGAAGGAGGATAAGCAAGCGCCTTGACTTTAAACGTTAACGCTGATACTCAACACATCTTTTAACTCAGCACTATTAGCTCTAACACTACCTAGCTGGGGGGCTAACTGTTGGGGTCGGTTTTCACCCGCTCAACATTAACATCTAAAGACAAGTCAGTAGAAGAAATGGTCCTCCAGATTCTCGACGAGGCAAGGCATGACAGCACCTAGATCTTCTTGCGGAGCGAAGCATGTGGCAGCAGAGAGAACCTGGGAGAAGCACGAAGAGACTGGGGCTTCGGCCAAAGGAGCGACCACGGCCTCGCCTGGTCCGACCGAGCCTGGCTTCGTCCCATCTCGCGACCACGGCCTCGCCTGGTCCGACCGAGCCTGGCTTTGGCCCATCTCGCGACCACGGCCTTTCCCCGACGATCGATCACGTCCTCAGTCCCATACGATCTTCAGCCGAAGCCCACGTAGATGCAGCCGACTCCGCAGAAGTTTAGGAAACGTAGCCGCCTTAGACATAGTATAAATACCTCTTTGTACAAACCCTAAGGGGGATGGGTAATTTCATACACAAGCTTTGTACTCAACTTTTACACAGCAATAAGAACAACTCTTTCTCAATCTCTTGTGATCCCTAGTTAGCATAGAAATCTCTAAATTCCCCTCACAAACTCTTACAAATCTAGTTGTGTTGGTTTCGACCCCAACAGTAATTGATAATCTATTTCCCTTACTATGTATCCAGTAGACGGGATGACCCCCTCACTGAATCTTTGTGATAATACTCACACAACTCGTTTTTCCCAATTGTGTTGCAGGTATAAGAATGTTTGATCGCGGAATCATGGCAGAGGAAGAGGATGATTAGGATGTTTTATGTTATGGTTTCTGATTTGTTAAGACTGTTGATTAGGTTGTTAGAATGGAATAGAATTGTAGTGGGAATGCTGGAATTGAATTGAGTTATTCGGTTATTGGTTTAATGGTTTATTATCTTCCGCTGGTTAATGTGTTATACTTGATGATCTTGAGAATTAATATAAAAAAAAATGCGGGTGTTACATTTTCGTATCAGAGCCTATACGGTTTTAGGACATTAGGTTGTGTGATTTGAGACTATGTGTTAATTGATTATGAGTAGTTAATCAATTATGAGTCTTAGATCATCCCCTTCGGCCTTTAAAGAGATTATGCGGTAAGTTGTGTTTTATTTGTTTGTGACTTCTCGTTTGCTTATGTTTCCTGTCCTGTGTAGTCGAGATGGATACTGGAGCGAGAGGTCGTTGTAGAGGTTGTGGTAGAGGCTGTAGTTGTGGTCGTGGCTTAGTGCCAAAGTCGTCCAGCAGCGTGGTTGCATTCCAGACACATCAGGTGGAGACCGCGAGTGAGACCAGTGCCAGTGTGGCTGTCAGTACCGGGAGAGGCGCCAGGAGGGGTGCTCGTGGTGGTACTGTTGGTGTCGGGAGAGGTGTCAGGAGGGGTGCTGGTGATGGAGTGGGCCCAGGTGGGGGTGCTGCTCCAGCTCAGGGTCGAGATAATGTCATCGTAGGACTTCTGACGCAGCTGTTGAAGCGGTTTTCGGCGGCGGCTCCGGTACCGACTCCAGCAGTACCTCTGGTGGTGGAGGGGCAGCAGAGAGCTGCAGAGGTTGAGCAACTGAGAGCTGTGGTTGCTGAGCATCCTCCCTATCTCGTGATGATGGGACAGATGCAGAAGATTGGTATGCCGTTCTTTGAGGGAAGAGTTGGTCCTGAGGAGGCTGATGAGTGGCACTTGAGGGTGGAGCATAACTTCAGATCGATTAGGTGTCCTGCCGAGTATCAGGTCGAGTTGGTTGTTCACTATCTGAGTGGTGACGCCCATTGTTGGTGGCGAGCTATTGAGGCGAGGCGTACAGAGTAGAATTGGGGTGAGTTTTTGGCAGAGTTCAACGCCAAGTATTTCCCTCAGGAGGCTTGAGATCGCCTTCAGATGCGGTTTATGTCACTGATGCAGAGAGAGCTGTCGGTGCGTGAGTATGACGCCGAGTTCAGCAGGCTGGTAGTTCATACTGGACGGGGTTTAGAGGATGAGCGAGCTTTGGTGCAGAGGTTCTTGTAGGGACTTCGTTTGAGCATCAGGACTCAGTGCAGAGGTGGCAGTTACGTCTCAAGGGTGGATTTGGTTGAGCTTGCTGCTTTGGTTGAGGAGGATCAGCGTGAGCAAGCGTCTCCAGTGTTTCTGGGGGTTTCCACGACGGTTTTTCCTACGGTTCAGCCGAAGAGTCAGCAGCCGCATAGCAGTTCAGGATTGGGAAAAGGTGGTAAGCCGGTGCAAAGACAGAAGAGGAAATGGAATGAAGATTCTGGAGTGAATCAGAGAGGTCAGGGTTGTTATGGGTGCGGGAGCATGTACCACAAGCTAGAGATGTGTCCTAGGAAGGACGAGGCTGGAGACAGGCGAGTGTGTTACCAATGCAGAGAGTTAGGGCATATCAGGGCGAAATGTCCTAAAATACAGCAGTCATCAGTGACAATGTTTCAGCCAGAGGCGGCGCAGCCTGGGGTGCAGAGTGATTCCGCACAAGGATTACGGAGGACCTAAGTGAGCAGGTCGAGGATTGAGCTGGTTTTCTTTTGTTTTAGTTTGGTTTTACTTTCAGGATTTGGGCTTTGGCTATGTTGTTCTGGATTTCTGTAATTTCCGTTTGTGGTTTGATATTTAAAATTTATAAGATGAATATTTCTTATTTATTTGTGATTGTATCGTTGCGGAGTTCTGTGTGAGTTGAGTAGGGTTGGAAGTCAGAGTTTATGAGAATTTAAAACTGTCTATGCTTGAGAAACCCTAGAGAACACCCTGGGCGATTGAGTTGTTCAGAGTTGACCTGGGAATGGGGTCAGGATGTAATTCCGAGATTGAGGAAATACATGTGTACTGCATAGGAGTTGCTGGTTGTGATCTCGGAGGTATGTTGTGGTGTGACCGAAGGTTTGGTCGGATGTATGAGGGATGATGAATTCCCTGAGTGCGGTTTTTAGGAGATGAGGATTTCCCGGTATACTTGTTTAGGAGATGAGTATTTCTCTAGAGGGATGAGGATTTCCCGGTATACTTGTTTAGGGAGATGAGGATTTCTCCAAAGGGATGAGGATTTCTCGGTATACTTGTTTAGGAGAGGAGTATTTCTCCAGAGGGATGAGGATTTCCCGATATACTTGTTTGGGGGAGATCAGGATTTTTCCAGAGGGATGAGGATTTCTCGGTATACTTGTTTAGGAGATGAGGATTTCTCTAGAGGGATGAGGATTTCCCGGTATACTTGTTTGGGAGATGAGAATTTCTCCAGAGGGATGAGGATTTCCTTGTATGCGTATTGGGATGAGGATTTCCTTGAGTATAGTTTTGGGGGATGAGTAATTCTCCAGGGTATAGGGACTGTTCTTGAGTAGGATTAGGAGATAAGGATTTCTCCAAAGGGACGAAGATTTCCCTGAGTGTGGTTGTGGGAGATGGATATTTCTCCAGAGTATGAGGATTATTCCTGAATGGCGATTGGGAGATAAGGATTTCTCCAACGGGACGAGGTTTGTCCGGTTGTGGTTAGAGATGTTTGTGGAAGTCAAAGCTAGGGTTGATATTACGTTTAGAACTTCAAGTCAGATGACCCTGGTAATGAATGTGGCATTTTTGGTCGTGCATGTTCTTGTTTGATTGTTGCGTGACCAATCAAGTGACACGATCCAGGCGAATTTAATCGGGTTTTGGACAGAGATGTTAACCTTAGTGAGACGGGTTGTGAGCCTCGGAGATCAAGAGTAATGATCTCGGGTATTGCTGACCGGGTTGGGATCAGGAGTTAGTCTTTGGTAGATGATGTGGAGACGAATGGTAATTGTCAGTGATGCTGACCAGGTTGGGTCAAGGTTTGGGATGGGATTGACGGTCTGAGAGGTGCGGGCGATGGTCTCGCGGGTGAATGATCATGATTAGGTTAGGAGTATAGTCTGAGATAGTCAGGATAGACGGCAGTGCGTAATGAAGTTGGGGTCTTGGTGACCAGTGAGTTCGGATTCGAGGTCTAATCCATTTATAGTGGGGGAGAATTGTAACGACCCAAAACCAAATGATGGATTTTTGGTGATGGTGTCGATCGACATCAATGTTGGTCGGTTCTGCCGGTTTAATTTAATTTGCTTGTTTTGGCTCGGTTATGGGTGCAGAACCCTAGGGCTCAGCTATATAAGTGTGTTTCTGTTCGTGGCCATGGAGGGGGGGGGGAGAGTTTTGAGGAGAAAAAGGATTCGTGAGGTTTCGAGAGAGAGATTTCGAGTGATCCGAAGGTTTCTCGATCCGTTCTTCGTGTTCTTCGTCGTTGATTCATGGAGAGGTTCGCGAGATCGTGTGTGGTGTGTCTCTCTGCGATTTCCAGTGGAGAGGAGTCCCTGTTCGTCGTTCTTCGCTCGTTTTTTGTCGTTTCTCCGTATTCGATCCGTAGTCGAGGTGAGTGCGTGATCGTGGATATGGGATTAGATTGTTAGGATATCGGTTGTTGAATGTGATATTGTGATTGGTTATGTGATTGTTCTGTGTGCTTGTGTGGTTTAAGCCATGAGAAATCTCGTGCGATGAAACGGAATCGAGTCTCGAGAGGATTCGACTCGGTTTAGGTTTTTGCGGGAGGTGTCGATCGACACCTAGAGGTAGGGTCGATCGACACCTAGAGGTAGGGTCGATCGACACCACTTTCTTGATCGTGAGGTTTGTGTTTACGAATGAGGTGTCGATCGACACCAGTTGCTTGATTGTTGAATTTTTGGTTATTGTTCTTGTTTGATAAGTTAATTGCTGTTAACTAATTATTGTGTTGCTGGATTTGAGTATTAGTAATTGATAACCTATTTCCCTTACTATGTATCCAGTAGACGGGATGACCGCCTCACTGAATATTTGTGATAATACTCACGCAACTCGTTTTTCCCAATTGTGTTGCAGGTATAAGAATGTTTGATCACAGAATCATGGCAGAGGAAGAGGATGATTAGGATGTTTTATGTTATGGTTTCTGATTTGTTAAGACTGTTGATTAGGTTGTTAAAATGGAATAGAATTGTAGTGGCAATGCTGGAATTAAATTGAGTTATTCGGTTATTGGTTTAATGGTTTATTGTCTTCTGCTGGTTAATGTGTTATACTTGATGATCTTGAGAATTATTATAAAAAAAAAATGCGGGTGTTACAGTTATGCACAGTGTTCTAAAATACGTTATACGCTATACGTACGGTAGGGCACCGTATAGCGTATAGATGTATATACGGCTATATATACGGAAACTATACGGTGAATATTTTTTGTGCAAAATATATATATCTATATACACTACAAGAAAACAAGGGGATTTCCGACGGTCAAAACCGTCGGAAATCCATCGGAATAAGGGTGTTTCCGACGTATTACTGACGGATTTCCACCGTCGTTTCTACCTCGTCGGAAATTGAAGATCTGTCGGAAATCCGTTTTCTGACGTATTTCCGACGGATCTTGGAAAATCGAAAATCCGTCATAATATGACGGATTTCCAACAGATATCGTATACCGTATACCGGATATCTCCGTATACGGAAACCGTATCCGTTGGAAATTTCCGACGGATTTTCATTTTTTAAAAAAAAAAAAATTCTCCGGCGGAGAATTTTGCGACGGCGGAGAATGTTCCGAAATCGAAATTCCGGCGGAAAATTCTTCTTCTTCTTCTTCTTCTCTACTTCTTCTTCTTCTTCTTCTTCTCCTTCTTCTCTTCTTCTTCTTTTTCTTCTTTCTTCTTCTTCTTCTTCTTCCTTCTTCTTTCTTCTTCTTTCTTCTTCTTCTTCTTCTTCTCCTTCTTCTCTTCTTCTTCTTTCTTCATCTTCTTCTTCTTTCTTCTTCTTCGATCTTCTTTCTTCTTCTTCTTCTTTCTTCTTCTTTCTTCATCTTCTTCTTTCTTCTTCTTCTTCTTCTTCTTTCTTCTCCTTTCTTCTTCTTATTCTTCCTTCTCCTTTCTTCTTCTTATTCTTCTTACAAGAAAATGTGTTTTGGGTATAAAATAAGGGTCAATCCGTCGGAAATCCGTCGGTATTTTCCCACGGATTTCCGACGGATTTTTCCTTAATTTAATACCGCCAAAACATGGGCGGGAATTGTGTCTTCACAATTCCAAAAATGATTCCGTCGGAAATCCGTCGGTATCCGTATACGGTTTATCCGGTATACGGTATATTTTTACCGTTAAAAAAAAACCGTCACAAATCCGTCGGAAATTCCGACGGATTTGTGACAGAATTTTCTTTTTTTCAAAATTTTTTAGTCGGTATAAAATTGAAAAAAAATTTTTAATTAAAATTAATTAAAAATGAAATTCTAAATTCATAAAATTCTCATAATCCCTAAATTTCTAAATTCATAAAATTCTCATAATCCCTAAATTTCTAAATTCATAAAATTCTCATAATCCCTAAATCCCTAAATTTCTAAATTCCTAAAATTCTCTTAATCCCTAAATCCCAAAAATTGCTAAATTTAGGGATTTAGGGATTATGAGAATTTTGGGAATTTAGAATTTAGGGATTATGAGAATTATGAGAATTTTAGGGATTTAGAAATTATGAGAATTTTAGAATTTCCGACGGATTTCCGACGGTTTGTGTTATTTATATATTTTATTTTGGCGGTATCCGTATACGGTATATTTTTGTTGTTAAAAAAAAAACCGTCACAAATCTGTCAGTATTTCCGACGGATTTGTGACGGAAATTTTTTTTTTTATTTTAAAAATTTTTAGTTGGTATAAAATTAAAAAAAAAAAAAAAATTCGTCACAAATCCGTCGGAAATACCGACGGATTTGTGACAGATTTATAAAAGTCGGAAATCCGTCAGAAGTCCTACGGAAATTTCCGACGGATTTTACATCCGTCGGAAAATATGATATTTTCTTGTAGTGATATACAAATAATGAATATTAACTAAATAAGTATTAAAAATCATCTCAAATAATTAAAAATCAATGACATAACAGTTCAAAATCCAAATCAAAGTAATCAAAACCAGCAAAATACTAAAAAAGATGTTTCAATTCTCAAAGAATAGAATGGAAAAAAAATGTGAACTTAATTCAGAAATGAAATGAATAAAAATGACTAACTCTAATCCTCATCCTCTCTTCTCCATGTAACTCTAGAATATGCTCGTCATCAGATTCACAATCAATATCATGAAGTTCTTCTTCATCATCAGATATGAAATCTTCTTCATGTAACTCTCTAACATCACTCAAATCATCTGCTCTAAATGATGCTTCTTCAACATTTTCTGCGTCCACAGTCATATCCCTTCCGTCATCAACTATACCATCAACAATCCATGCTTGAGCATTTGTAGCGTGATTTGCAAGTAACATGTCAATATTCTTTTGCTTTTGCTTTTTCCTTTTGTTCATCAGTCTTGCATTAAACTGAACGTAGACAAGATTGTTCATTCTAGCTACATCAAGCCGGTTTCGTTTCTTTGTATGTACCTACATGTTAAACAAGCCAATGAATATATACGTAAGAAATTTGGGAGAAGTAAACGAGTCTTTTATAGTTAGTTTTAGGGTTAATTTCTTTGTCAAAACTACGTAGTTTTTTCTTTTATAATACGCCATATATACAGTACCGTTTATACACCGTATATACGGCCGTATTAGTGTCCACTGTATAGGTCCATTGTATAGCATAAAAACAGTATGGTTTCTCACCGTATAGCGTATATACGCCGTATATACAGCCCAATACACCGTATTTTAGAACACTACTTATGGAAAAGCACATTCCCACCGAACATTATTTGCATGTATTTGGTCAGCAATAAGCTGGAATAATTAATTCGATACGCTAAGGACACTCTGAAAATAAATTTATAATAAACCAAATTAAAATGAATTAGTGGTAATATACAGCTGACACTGCACTCAACCAATAAATACTAAGAAAATTGGTCAAATGGGCAACTTTTACTAAACTATCATACCAAATGGGCATTACACTATTCATAATTAGTGAAATAGGCATGTTTCACTAATACACTAATACAAACATTTAATGTGCTATTCACAGAGGATGGTGGACACTCTCAGTTCACAGTGGTAGATGGTGAACAAACTATTCACCGTTCACGCTGTGAATAATGACCATCATGAATAGTATCACCGTGTACAATCGTGACCAGTGTATTCACATAAATTGTTAATAGTGATCGTCTCGTGAATAGTATATCACGAGACCGTGAATAGTGTTTGTTGTGAATAGTGTCAACCATCGACCGTAAATAATGTTTGTCATGAACAGTATATTCACCATGAATCGTGAATAATGTTTTCGTGATTAGTGTCAACCATCCACTGTGAATAGTATCCACCATGAATTGTAACTGCCCATAAATAGTGTTTGTCATCCACCGTAAATAATGAATAATGTCTACCATCCACCGAGAATAGTATCTACCGTAAATAGTGTTAACCTTATCCACAATGAATTGTGAATAGTAAATACCGTGAATCGTGAATAATATCCGACGTGAATAGCGTCATTTACCCATCATCCACCATGAATAGAAGAAAGTTTCCTATTTTACAAATTATAAATAGTGTAATAGTGAAAATTGCCTATTTTACAAATTATAAATAGTGTATTGCCCATTCTTCAAATAACTTTTGAAAAGTTGCATATTTTCCTAATTCACCATAAATACTATAGGTCCGATTAGTAATCCAAAATGGTATAAAACTTTTAGCTATAAATTGAAAATGTAATATGTTACATTATAGTGCAAACATGTAAAAAATAACTAATTGTTCAAATAAAACTGAGTATAACGCTTTTGGTAAAGTTTTTTGTATCAACTTGATGATTGATATTTGGTATAATCTTAAACTTACAAAATGTAAAGTGGTTGTAAGTTAAATAAGTTTGTTACCTATGTATTACTGTATGTGCCGTCCAAAAGTATATAAAAAAAAATTGGCGCAACTATCATTTTTATAGAGTTAAGATACATTATGTTGCTTGGATTCAACAATAACAAGAAGAAAAAAAATTGGTTAAGTATGCATGACTCATTAATTGAATTTAAGCTACCCCAAATTTAAATGCTCCATATGTGTTTATTTAATCAAGATTTCAATGAAATATATAGTTAATCAATTTATCTTCTTCTTTTTTTGTCACCAGTTAATAATTTATGAGAGAATTACCGTAATTGCCATTTTTCCAAAAAAGTTTCAAAATTTGCCATGTTTTTTGAATGTATATGGAAATGCCATAATGGGGTCGCGAAAAAACGCAATTGCCCACGAAACACAACTGCTCTCCTTCTCTGACATTTAATTCATGATAAATGATATAGTATCTGTTTTTTGTCCACCACCACAACTTGTCCCCCGATTCTAGTTATGTTCGTACAGTCGGAGATAATGTCAATCACAGTCTCCGTCACCATTGTCCATCATTTCACCACTTTTTACCACCATTCGCGGTTTCTATTTTGTCCACCGTTCACAATTCTGTCATCTTCGATTATGTTAGTCATCGTTTTTGGCTATGTCTGTCATCATCTCTGGCTATGTTCACCACCGTCGACCACGATTTCTGTTTTTATCTACTGTTACGATCTCTGTTTGCGTATGTTGTCCATTGTTTCTGTTATTGTTTCCGGTTTACTCCACGGTCCTGTCCAAATTTGGTCCATCGTCTCGTCTTCTTGATAATCCCGTGTCCGACTCCATCTCCGGCCCCCACCATCCACCATCTTAAGAAAAAAATGAGAAAGAGAAAAAAAAAGAGATAGGGAAAGAGAGAGAGGGAAAGAAAAAAAAAAAAAAAAAAAGAGAGAGAGGTAAATGTGTCAGTTTGATTTGTGGCAATTTGGTATACCACTTTCGGATTATGGTATTTCTTGAAAGAAATTGCAACACATATGGCAATTACAATAATTTTCTCTTAATTTATCTTGTGTATAAGGGAAGATAGATATTTCATTGATTTACATATCTAAAATAAAATGGTACGGCCAACTAAACAATCCTCCGGGAAGCTGCCTGGGCTATAACCTACTGCTTCTGAGAGCATTGATCCAAAGCTAGCCAGGTTTTCCCCTACTTGCTGCATCAAAAACTAAATCACCCAGACTAAGGGAAGAAGGTCTCAGAATATATATATATTTGATTGATGACAGCCATGTTAACATCAACCTTCCTCCCATTTATTTAACTTAGATAATCACCGGATCACAAATTATCGAAATAAATTATACATATATATATATATATATATATATATATATATATGTGTGTGTGTGTGTGTGTTTTTGTAGAATGATACAAATAAATTTTAACCGAAGTAGGAGTTGTTCTCACTTTCAATGTCTCCGTATTCTAAGCCTCTTGTGGTTGGTTGAGAGAACACACAAGAAGATGGAGGAGGAGGAGGATGAGCCGTCGTAGGTTGAGGTGGTGTTGAAGGTGTTTGAGGTGATGGTGCAATGACGGAGACGTCACCGGAATTGTGAAATGCGGCGACTTGGGAGTTGGAAGGTACGATCAAAGTTGCCACAACTTCTCTTTGCTTGTACTTGAGAATCTCGGATCGTACGGCCGTGAGCTCGGATTGTAAAGCTTGGACTTGTTGTTGTAGAGCTGAGATTGCTCCCATGCATCCGTATATCGGATCTCTTAGCCTCACGTTTGCTTCATGCACGAGGCTATTCGCCGTGTCTGTTCTCTGGCTTTCTGGTACTTCCTGATTAGTTTAAAATTGTTTAACATTATTAAACTATTGCCAAAAAAAAAAAATTGTAATCTAAAATTTTATAACTAAATGCAGACCAACCTCTGTCTTTATAGTGACCACATTAGATTTCATGACATAGACCAAAAAAATATTCCATAACCATATTAGAACAATATATTTGTGTTTTGCAAGTTCAAATCAAGGTTACATATATTTGTATTTGAAATGGTTATTACCATTAGCATCTTGGAGACATTGCTAGCTCCAAAGACTTTGTGGACAGATGCGAATTTATGAGGTTCATGTGGAGAGAAATACGGCGAAAAGGGGCATTCTTGAGCGCATCTACGGCGCAAAAGCTTGCAAGCCGCACAAGGAGTAATGGTATTGAGAGTCCCGGGAGGACTCGACATTGGTCTTCTAATTCCTGCCATCTGATAAGGCCAAGCATCTGCTTCTCTTTTGATCTTCTTCCCTTTCTCCTCAAATCTCTCCCTATACACAAGGAACCGAATAAAAGCTTTAACTTTCAGCACGAATATAGGACGAAAAGGCTGAAATCAACCATATCCACCACTAGGCGAAAAAATCGAAATTATTGTAAATAGTAAAAAGGGTTCACTAATTAATGAGATGTTCATTTTTTTTACCTTTCTCTTGACATTCAGGCGTACTCTCGACAGATCGGAAGAAAAGAGAAAAAGAGAAATATTGAAGTGAAGTGACTCTTAAAGAAGGTGTGAAGGAAGATAGCCGAGAAAGGCTTTAAAGGCAAGTAAAATACCAAGTATAATAAGGTTTAGCTATCACGATGTATATAAATATATTGTGTATATAAATGTCAATATATAGGTCGATATATTAGCAAATCTTGAGCTACCTTGTAATAGAAATTTCTTTCTTATGAAAACAGTGTCTCTTTTAACATGCAGATCGAAAGAATATGGTAGCTCGAGATGCAGAACAGTGTCTCTTTTAACATGAAAACAAGTGAAGATCGGTCATTGGTCACTCTGTTTAAACAGAGCAGTTAAATAGTAAATAATTTTTCATAGAAAATATTATATATTATTTAAAATAGAATAATAATTTAAAATTTTTAGTTTGATTTTTATATATTTATATTAAAGTTATATACCTATATTTTTCAGAAATAAAAAATAAAATATTTTATTTTTAAAAAAAATACAAACGTCCGTTTAATAATTAGAGCGTTGCAAACGCACATACGTCGTTCACCATTCAAAGCCGTTATCTAGTTAGTAGTGTAGACTGAATAGCTAGTTAGTGTAGACTGAATAGCTGTATTTATTGCTTCAGCACGTGACCGTGAGGGTTTTTAAAACATTACTATTTTTGACTTTACGAATCCGATCACACTTATATTTATTTATATATGTATGTACTATGTAGTCACTCATTTATCGTCTCGCAATAACAGATGGATTTCGGGCTTAATGCCTACTTTTATTGATTTTGTTTTCCCATGGCTGCATGTGGATTTTGCTTCACATTTATAACACACATCAGCTGCTTTACTTTTTATTTTTTTTAATCGACTAGATATATAAATTATTATAAGTCATGAAAGACAATTTTTAACCTTAACATACGGAACTATTTTGAATAGCTCTCCTTGCACCACGCTGAAAATACCATGTAAATGTTGTCTCCCTTAGTTTGTATTCCCTAAGACTAGAATTCTATACGTGTAAATGTAAAAGCATTAATGAACCATTTAGTCAAACCAGTGGCCTAGAGGCTTCCACGTTATATGTTTAGTAATCAAATTATGTTTTACTATATGATTATATTCCAATTTTACATAAAATTGAATGGCATTTAAAATTTTTAAGAGTTTAAAATAGTAAAAGGTTGGTGAAGGATTTAGAAATGATATTGTTAGATGTACGTAGCTTCTCTAAAACAGAGAGTGAATGAGAATGATAGTTTAATGATATATTGGCATTTTAGTTCCATGTCAAAATCAAGACCTTGTCATCTATAAATATATATACAAGTTCTTGTTTATGTTTTGGTAAATATATATATATATATATATATATATATATATATATATATGTTGTTGTTTTGAAAATGAGTTGCACATAATCATTCCTAATCAATATATTTTGTGTAAATGATAATTCATAAGTAGGAGAGGGAAGATTCAAAGAAATCCTGTCAAAGAATAAAGCATACAATAAACAAAGGGTGAATTTGCATACTAGCAAAATAAAATTATAATTAGTAAACTAACCAAAATGAACTCATGTGGCATAATTATGTTCATTAGATTTAGGTTAAATGGTTAGAATTTTAAATATAGTTTTTTGTGGTTATTTCACCTAATTTCCCATAAACAAACAGTTCAACATATATACCATTTTTTTTTAATAGTATATTATTAACATGTAACTACAACAATTTTACTTGATTTTACTGTTGACCCGCTATCAACTTTAGGCCCATGTATTATTAATCTCTATGCCATTGTTAGTAGATGGTACCTAAATATTTTAAAAGCGTAAACCAAATTTCCTCCTCGTTACAGCGTACTCAAGCCCTGAAACCAATAACACATGAACTATCAACATCCCTTCTTTAACCACCTATTTTGTTGTGATAAACCGTTTGGAATTCCGAATTTTGATCCATAATATTTTCGGTGTCCGTGGCCAGCCGTTGATAGTATCACGTTTAAAACGTAAATCACCATTCCAAATAACGTTGAACTAGTGAACTTGAAAACTTTTTTCTACTGCATTTTCTTTTATTCTACTACATTTTTTTTCTACTACATTTTTCAACTACATTTCATAAAGGCTTCTTATATTTCTATGAGCGACATGCATATAGGGCCAGGGGGTGTTATATCAAAGTGAGTGGTGAAAAAGAGGTTGATATACCTAGCATATGTAGTTCTTGTGTTTTTTTTTTTTATTAAAGATGTATTTTGAAAGAGAAGGTTGAATCTTTACTTTTAAAAATCAATTTGTGTTTTCTTGCTGCTGTATGTATTTTAAACCACTATCCATACTCTTTGGAGAAAAAGAAATAGCAGGTGACATGGACAAAATTCGATGGATGCAAAGTAATTAGCAATTTTCATCCACAAACAAGTTCGTAACGGTTATCCACTATTCGAGAAATAGGAGATCAACGATAAGAGGGAGGAATGAAAACGTGGTTTGCTTCGCGATGATGCAATTTTTCTAAAAATTATAAGAATATGAAGTCGTTAAATTGTATTAAAAAACGATGTATTTATTTTATTTCTTCGAATAAATTTTACATTCATTTAAAAAAAAAACTAAATCTATTTGTGTTGCAAAGAATAATTTACTTCGTATACCATGTATTATCAAAACTAGTCTTGGGGGAATAGATATTATGATTCAGAATTTCTTTATCAACCAAACAAGAGGATGATATTGTTGTGATTATATGATTCATAAATATATTATTTCTTACGGTATGCATAATATGTTGGATGATAACATATAACAACGGCACTAACACAAATTACTAAGTTACTAAGCTACATGTTTGGATCACGTTAGAATAATTAACATTCAATTATCTCCTTTTCAAAATGATTGCTTAAACTCTCAGAAAACTTTGCACTTGTATATATTCTTGTTTGACCCGTATTTGTAGGCTAAATAGTCGCCCCGTCGCCCCGTTGTTCTCTCTTCTTCTTTGTGTTAAATTTTAAATTCTTATAGTGTTAAGTTTTAGCATCAGCAGAGAATAGTATTTATATTTAATTGAAAAAATATTATCATGAATAAATATTTAGAATTTAAGGTTTTATTTTCAAAACTCAAAATTCAAAACTAAAAATAAATTGGGCCTGAAATATACTTGTTCTAATAGTTTACTTTGGAAATATTAGAAATGCAACTTTTCTTTCACAAACCCTTTTGTACTTTCCTCCCAACTTAGAAATTGACATGGACCTAGCCCAAGGTACTTTTTATTAGGCCGTGATTTCGTAGGCCTCACAAATAAAGTGTTTTAGTAAATTACTAATTAGATGGTTGATTGAACTAGGGTTTAGGGTTTCAAAACATAGTACATGTATTACAATTACACCAACATTTTTTGGTCTTGTTACTACTTTTTCTGCCACGTTTCTTATAACCAACTAACTTATTTGTCCATTCAATGAATAATAACATTTAAGACTTCACCAAACTATATCCATCAAAACTATTACCATGTCTTTATCAAAAAAAAAACTATTACCATGCATGTGTGCACGAGTGGTCATGTGGACTTTGACAGCCTTTGGGTCAAGAATTAAATCCCAAGTAGATTGTTCTACTCGTAAAAATTACTTTTCCTTACAGTAAATTCGTTATTTTACAGATTCTTATGTCAAACAGTTTCGTACATTCGAATCGTCTTTCTCTTTTATCTTCAAAGGACAGGTCCTGCCTCGAGAGCTTGCAACCCTCTATTTTTTTATTTTATCACAAAAATTGCATGAAAATTTGGTGTATTAAGTTTCAAAAAAAAAAAAAAAAAGATTTGGTGAATCTAATATTTAAAATTTGGAAACCGTAAAAGTTGCATATTCTAAGGAAAAACTTCTTTTTAGAAAATGACTAGTACATCACACTTAGTAAATGTCGTTCCTGAACAACTTTCGTTAACATCCATAACAAATTGACATTCATAACAAATTTGATTAAATTTGAACACTCTGCTCCAGATTTTTCTTTCTATTTGACTCTGAATTATAAAGGATATAAAACTGAATTGTAGGTTAACATTTTCTGAAAAATGGTTCAAAGATAGTGATAATAATATAAAGACCCTAAAATTCAAGGATCGAACTCAAGAAAAGTCATCAATCCAGTATCTCTGATGAAACTACTTCTTCACATGTTAAAAAAACAAAAAAAATAAAACTCATCCTCTGTAAATTAAACATTCTCTTTAAAATAAAAATAAATAACATTGGAGATTTTTCCATTTAATACTACTAACCATTAACCAAAAAGGTGAAATAACACGAAGAATACAAACACGGATTGTGAATGCCCATAAATGCTGGCACATGGTCAGTTAAACGCCCACATAGTTTCGTGTCATTAGACCTTTAGAGCATTTCCATTAGTAACATTTGTAAGTGTGTCTTAATTTTTTTTATAATTAAAAAAATAAAGTTTATGACACTTAAGTGTCTTAAGTCAATAAAAGAGTCTTATATATGACCCTTTTATTCACTTAAGACATTTAAGTGTCATAAATTTTATTTTTTTTAATTATAAAAAAAATTAAGAGACTCTTACAAAGGTCACCAATGGAGATGCTCTTAGGTGATGTTTGTCTCGTTGACTAATCAAAATTTAAATGTCGAAAACAAAATTCATCAATTCGAAAGAAAACAAAAATAAGTTCACTATCAATTAATTGCATTTTAAGCATTCCAAAAGATCCATTCAAACACACATAAACTCGAAATAATAAAAATTAACAGATTCACAACAACGAGCAAACGAAAATATGATCAACATTGTTAAAACCAAAAAAAAAAAAAAAAGTAAACATTGTTTAGCATTGAACACAATCAAACACTATTATGTGTGTTCAAAGAGGCAAAAAGCCAAAAAACATGCAAAGAAAAAAAAAAGGATCTTAACATTAAGATCCTTACAACAATCAAAATAAGAACAACCATACAAAATAAAACCATTAAATCAATCTAAGATCTTTACGACTAGATCCATGACTAAGAACAGGACACAAAGCTCTCTTCATACACCCCATTGATGAACTAAACCCTCTTTTATAACACAAAGTCGACCTCTGAGACGATAACCTAATATCTTCGTCGTCGTCTTCTTTAACGTACGATCTCGAGCAAGAAAGGTAACTGATGCAGGCGGAAGCTTCTAGGGATAGAGCTTGGTTTGTGAATACTCTTCAAAGTGGTTATTAAAACCTCTTTAAAATCTTTCGATTAATCAATATCAATAAAACTGAATACAATAGGAGGCCTAAGAAAGTTATTTATAATAAACCATAAAACCCTAATATTCCTTAGAATATTCTAAAAGATAAACATTAAAATATAAATATAAATTAAATGATTAAATAATAAATAATGATATTTGGAATATTTCCAAATATTTCGCTGCATCAGGTCTCACCAGCCAAGAAAAGATTCGTCCTCGAATCTTGTATCTGCACTGCATTAGCTCCCGTCGGCCAAAAAAGATTCGTCTTTGAATCTGAACGGTGAATTGTTGATCTGAAACTTCGAGCCTTGACGAGAAGCATTCTTCTTCTTCTTCTTCTTTTTTTTTCGAAATTTCCATTGAAAAACAAACCATAAGATGCGATCGTTCTCTCTACCAATCTTCTTAATTTGCCAACGATTAACTCCAACACATGTCACAACAAATTGACTTTCTCTCTCTTTGCAATTGAGAGTAGGATAAAATAAAATTTCCAACTTACTTTTGCCTTCATGGAAAGCCACCATTATAATATGGTTTTTGTTTAATCTTCCCACGTGTTTTGTTGTTGGATTGATGTGGTTAAAATTGTGGTTTTCATCGATCGATGCTAACTCACAAATATGATTGACCGCAAAATTCTTCACGGCTTGATCGTCGATAAATTCCTCATCGTCTTCATTGTCATAAATATCGTAAAGAGGAATACCATAAATCTCTCTATAGATCATATGGTTTTCTTTTCTTTCAACGAATGGACTTTCGTCCTGGATAGGGTAGATGTTTTGACTCACCATAATCACAAGAATCGTCTTTGATTAAGAAACCAAAGAGGCGCGGCTCTGATACCAAATGATGCAGGCGGAAGCTTCTAGGGATAGGACTTGGTTTGTGAATACTCTTCACAGTGGTTATTAAAACCTCTTTAAAAATTTTCGATTAATCAATATCAATAAAACTGAATACAATAGGAGGCCTAAGAAGGCTATTTATAATAAACCATAAAACCCTAAAATTATTTAGAATATTCTAAAAAATAAACATTAAAATATAAATATAAATGATTAAATAATAAATAATGATATTTCGCTGCATCAGTAACACTTTTTCACACGAGGCTCTGCTTTCGACGTAGGAGACGAAGAAGAAAACGAAGAAGTAGAAGAAGATGAAGAAGACGTTGTAGAAGACCAAGAAAGCGAAGGACGTGACACGTGTTGCTTCCCGTGGAACAGAGTCTTCACGAATCGGCTCTGTTTTGTTCTCGCTTTGTTCCCGGAGACGGAAGAGGAAGAGGAGTAATACGAAGGAGGTGGTGTTAATGGAGGGAGACGAAATGTTTCAGAGAAAAGATCGTGTTTTGGTGTTCCTGGTCTTGTCTCCCATAAAAATGGAACCGAAGCTCCATTGTAGTAATAGATTCTTGATGATGAATTGACTTGTGAGCTCTCTTTTACGATTATCTTCGAAGATCTAACTCCATTTTCTGACATTGTCATTGAATGTTTTGTAGCAAGTGGACTTTTTCTTTGTTAGCAAAAACTTCTTCTTTGATTATGTTTTTGAGTCAGATTTTATCAGATTGAAACTACCAAAATGAAAAAGAGAAAAGAACTTTGTGAGATCCGAAGACGAGGAAGGTTTTTCAAGATATGAAAGATAAGAGACAAAGGCGCATCTATTTTTGGAAAAATGATGCTTTGTTAGTGTAAGAGAAGTTTGCGGAAGAATTAAAGGATCTCTCTATTTGCATGGAGTGTGTAAGCACAAGCACATGTCATGTGCTTCTTGTTATTTTCTTTTCTTTTCTTTTCTTTTTGTATTATTTTGGGGATTTTTTATTTTGTTAAATTTCACATGGATGAGCAAATGGCTAGATACTGTTCAATGTGTGCATGACTTAAATGTTGTTACTATTTACACCAAAAAAAGTTTTCAATCATATCATGTTAAAATTTAACTCCATGCATCATTTGGAAATACGACAAAGGGCTTGACGAACTACTTCATAAAAAACAAACATCATAAACATTAACGATAGACGATTTTGCTCCTAATTACATGACTACAAAACCCGATTCGATCTTATACAATGCTAGAGAATTCTAGTCGATTTGCCTTCAGCCACTAATATGTATAAGCACATGTGTTCCGGGTTCATACCCTCTTGAGGACGGAAAATTATTTTTTATTTATAATAATATCTAAAAACTGACTTTGGGTACCGAAAAACAGTCGAAAGTATTCTCTGCCATTTGTTTAAGTTAACGCACTCCGTCTCGAATTTTATCGAGGTGACTCCCTTCTGTTCAAGGCATGCCATCACAAAACAGTTAAATAATTTTTGGTAATATCTATAATTAATTCACAACTAATATGTATAATTCACGAGCTTCGGTAAGCTAAACCAATTGTGATTACAAAATAATTTAATAAAGTTTTGAGAAAAAAATGGTATTACTCTTGATTAATAAAGTAGGATCTTAACTTCTTTCTACTATTGATTGAACCTAAAAATCAAGTGAACTTATGTGGTAGCTACAATATCCTATAATTTCTATTGACTAAATAGAAGAATATAAAAAACCGTTGTCGCAATTAATTTCGTTGAAGATGTATATATAAAACGTGTAGGATACAAAAGAGGAAGGAGCTAGGTCGATTAGTGTGGACCGTTGGATGTACAGTTGAGCCGTATTAATGAATAAGAAGATACATTCGTGGTCCATTGTATTGGTGCTGAGATTTTCTTTAATATATATAGGCAGGTCTATGCAGTTTATATTCTTCTACCAATCGATAGAGAAATGAAGACAAAGTTAGTTAGAAAAATATAAAATTAAGCTCCTCCTATTTAATATATATATATATATATATACATCTACCAATCTACATTACGTGTTATGTGCGTATATATATACACACAATATTATCGTAAACAATGGTCTACATAATCGTTTAGGCAGGTCTATGCAGTTTTGATTACAGAGTAGACGGATAGGTTATGAAGAACAGTCACTTAGAAGGTAGGCCTGGACGCGGATCGGATATCCGGAAAAATACAGTATTTGTGATTCGATTTTTTTTTCACGGATATTGAATTTTTCGATTAGCTTTACTTCGGAAAAATTCGGATATTTGGAGTTATGGATATCCGGATTTTTTTCCAGGTATTTGCGGATATTCGGATACTCGCGGATATTTGTTTTAAACGGAAAAACAATAGAAATTTTTTTTACTTTTAAAAAGTTATTTTTTAATATATAATATTTAAACTAATTAGTGAAAAAATAATAAAATCTATATAATATTATTTGATATAATTAAAAATAAAATAAAAAATAAAAGATAAAAATGGTGGACAACAAAACATTTATTATTTTTTTAAGGAAAAAAATATGAAAACAATAATTTTTAGTTAAAAAAATTAGTAACTACTTAAATTTACTATAAATGTATCCATTCAATGTATTGAAAAAGTTAAAAAAAATGCAAATATATGTTGTAGATCTATCATATTATATGTACATATATGTAATTTACGGATCGAATCGGATATTCGGATTTTTAAAATTAGTATTTGTGATTTGTCTTGCTTTAGACGGATCATAGATTTTACTATTTGCTTTGCTTTGATTCATAATGGATAAATCCGGATCTAATCAAAACGGATCTCGGATTGGAGCAAATATAACAGATAATTTGCCTAGCCCTATTAGAAGGTGTGTATAATAGATTATAGACTCTCTAAATGGTTGATTTTGTATTATATAAGATCAAAACCACCCAAGATTTTAACGGTTTAACCGCATGCAGTGTTCTAATCCGTTAATGTCATTTCATGTTTGAAAACTAGTTTTCATGTTGGTTTCTTTTTTGTTCACATTTGGTTGAGAAACTGAAATTTTTAGTTCTGTGTTGTGCTTAATCCTCACTAAAGAAAGCTCTTTCATTGTTAATTTTCTTTTTCCTAATGTTCAATCCAAACATAGTCTAACCCAATTCAGATATTTGGAAAAACTATAGTTCTAATGGCTCACCATTTCGACATCAGAATAATATATGTTCCACATCCGAAAGGAAAATGAATTTAAATTAATAGATAAGGAGCATAGGATAATTATGTGAGGTGATTCGAGCACTATTGTACAAACGAACCTATGCAAGACAACAAATGGTCCAAAGTTTCTTGAAAACCTGGTGTGGTATTTTTAAAAAATACTTTGATACTTAAACCACTAAAAAAAAAACTGATCGGAAGAATAAAATTTCGTATTAGTATATCTAGTGTTCATTCGAAATCTTTTAGTATGATATTTACTGAGATTGTTTTTGTAGAACATAACACAAATATTGACTTGAATATAGAAGTCGAGTTGATTAACTCAAGAGTCAAAACTTTGAGTTGATGAAAACGAAGTTCAATCTATAATGAATCAACTCTATGCGCATTTGGGTCGCAAATATGATAGAGCTCCTTCTCAAGCATGGGGCTAAACGGTTAAACCATTGATATTTGCCTGTGTCAAAGTTGAGAGATGAATACCATTTTGCTTTGTTGTAATTATCGCGGTTTACAGAAGCAACGATAACTTTGTACTCGGAACTCCGATGGATATGAATTTGATATCACTGGAAATCTGAGAGTTGGGGCTTTCCAACAATATGTTGATCGTCTTCTGGATCCTTGTATAACGACGGAAAATCGCCCCGAAAGTTCACTGGTCGATATAACTCCGGGATTGTAACGTAACGGTGATCTTGGATAGTGATTGAAGCATACTCGAAAGCACTTTCCTTAAAGAGTATTTCGACCCTTATCAATGCCTTGGGTTACATGAAATCCCTTGTAGGATAAGACAACCAAAGTTTCCTCTTGTTCTAGGCTAAGACACAAGAGATACAAAAAGAGTTTTGTGTTTTGTTTTTGTGTTTTGACCAAAGAAAGAAATCTTTTGGTCTATGGTGAATCTCACGTTCTTCTCTTTTCTTCTTTCAATTTGATGCAGAGAAACAATTATTTATATTGATTGAAAAGTTGTAATGAACGTTTGCAACCGTTCATTTATAAAATTACCAACATTTGCAATGGTTCGCAAAAGGCACCATTTCACTTAAATATCCAACATTCCTCCCCCATTTAAGTGTAATCTTTGATTTATAAAATCAACAACACAAAAACCAAACTCAAGCATAAATGAAAATGTCGTAACGATTGAATTTTCATTTTAGTGTTATTACACATTCCAAACGCCCGAGAATCAAGATGTCCTATGGATTGAATCTTTTCAACTCATTTTGGGCACATGTCCTATACACACAAGAGTTTCTACACTACTCTAAGTGTTTATACTTGACACTATTATAAGCCATGTGTCCTTATCCGTTCACGAGAGTATACGAAGCAAAGTCCAAACTTCTTGAAGCGGCTACACTTCCCACTCGTATAGGTAGATCTTTTAGTCATGTACCTGCAATGTGCACTATTTCAAAAAATCTATTAAGAAGAAAACTTCAACCTAACTTTCTCTTGCAGGTCTAAGCACATACCTTGGAATGTTATGAAATTAGTGCTTCAATCTCTAATTATAGGCTTTCCACATTGAATTCAGCCTCTAATATCATATTAGAAGGAAATTGGATTTCCTATAATTAAAAGTTTAGATGGACTTTAATCCCATCCCTTTAGCTGACTTTGTTACCAAGTCTCTAGCTAACCTTTGTCAAATGATCTGCTAAATTTTGTTGAGACCGAACAAACTCAAAAAGTAATCACCCCATGAGTGATCAACTCACGTACCGCGCTATGTCTAACGCCCAGGTGTCGCGACTTACCATTATATACTTGGCTATAGGCCTTAGCCAAAGTAGCTTGACTATCACAACGGATAGAAATATGTGACACCGGTTTCGGCCACAATGGAATCTCAGAGACTAGGTTTCTAAGCCACTCTGCCTCTCTTCCCGCAGCCGCTAAAGCTACAAATTCAGATTTGGTAGTCGAACTTGTAATATAAGTTTGTTTCTTGGAAGCCCATGAAATGGCACCTCCCCCAAGTAAGAACACCCGACCACTTGTAGAAGAATGATCTTCTACGTTGGTGATCCAACTCGCATTTGAATATCCTTCGAGGACTGAATGAAATCCACTATAATATAAACCGTAATTCATGGTTCCTTTCAAGTACTTGAGCACACGCCTTAAAGCTGGCCAATGGTGGGTACTCGGGTTACTAGTATATCTACTTAACCTTCCTACCGCATACGCTATATCCGGCCTAGTGCTCGTCATGGCATACATTAAGCAACTAATTACTTGAGAATACTTGAGTTGTGATACCACTTGTCCTGTATTGGGCATAAGCTTCACACTCGCATCCATGAGAGTGCTCATTGGAGAACAATTCTCACAATTAAACTTTTTAAGCACTTTCTCAATGGAATGAGATTGTGTTAAAGATAGTTCATTACTATTACGTTTGATTCGAATTCCTAGAATCACGTCTGCCTCCCCCATGTCTTTCATGGCAAAATTTGATGACAAAAACTTTTTTGTGAGTTCAACTTGTCTAAGGTCAGTACCAACGATCAACATATCATCAACATATAAGCAAACGATTACTCCATTTACGGACTCATCAATTTTGCTATATAAGCACTTATCCGACTAATTTAACTTAAATCCACTTGATAAGACAACCTCATCAAACCTTTGATGCCATTGCTTTGGTGCTTGCTTTAGCCCATACAATGACTTTATCAACTTACACATCTTATGCTCATTACCGGGCATAACAAATCCTTCGGGTTATTTCATATAAACCTCTTCTTCTAAGACACTGTTCAAGAATGTCGTTTTAACATCCATTTGGTGAATTACAAGATTATGAATGGCTGTCAAACCAATTAATAATCTTATAGAAGAGATTCTAACAACGGGAGCATAAGTATCGAAATAATCGATACCTTCCCTTTGTCTAAAACCTTGGATGACCAAGCGAGCCTTAAACTTGTCGATTGTTCCATCGACTTTCATCTTCCTTTTGAAGATCCATTTAGAACCCAAAAGCTTGCAACCGGGTGGGAGATCCGTTAAGACCCACGTGTTATTTCCCATGATGGAATCCATTTCATCATTCACTGCTTCTTTCCAAAAAGCAATGTCATGAGATGTCATAGCCTCACCAAAAGTCCTAGGTCTACCATCAATATGATAACTGTTAAGTTTATTATTTTTGAAAATTCTATTTTGTTTAATTAGATTTCTTAATTGATATTTTGAATTATGATTTTATTATGTATTTTATTAATTGGAAAAAATCTCATTGTTTAATTTGGAAAGTCTTTATATTGTGGATAATTGTCTTTCCTTTCTCTTGAGTAATTTATTATTTAAATGCTCATATCAAATTGTGTTGATTTGTTTCCTTATGTGAGGAAAGGAAAGAGACGTTACATGATTAATGAAAGAGACGTTGGTGTGCTTCTATAAAACTTGGCCAAGCTTTTTCTTCAGGAAGACACACAAGTCTCCTGTTTAAACAGAGAACCAGAAAACAGAGAAAACAAAGTTTCAAATAAGTTGTGTCAAGTTTGTGTTGCTGCTGAGTTTGGAGAGAGATAACCTTGGGAAGAAGACATCCATGATTAAGGGGGAGTATTAGTTTTTTACTTGTTAACCTTAGTTCATGTTCTTAGATATATGTGATTTATATCTTGTGATTTGTCTTCTTAAAGTTATCTAATAAACTCTTTTGCAGTTGAGGATTAGGGGTTGGTTTGAATTTCAAACCAATCGATACCTCGTTAAAATCTTGTGTCGTTTTATTTCTCTTTAAGTATTTAATCGCTTCCGTAAAATCGAATTATCGAATCTAGTCTATTAGGGAATTTTTACATGGTATCAGAGCAAGTCACTGATTAAGTTATTAAACTTTTACAGTGAGATCCAAATTTGAGACTAGATGGAGCCTCCACGAGAAGGCAGCTCGGTTACGCGTCCACCGTTCTTAGACGGCCAAAACTACGGGTATTGGAAAATCATAATGCAATCCTTCATAAGTTCCATCGATGGAGATGCTTGGAACTCGGTGTTGACGGGCTACAAAGAGCCACTTGTAAGCGATGGTCAAGGTAATAGTGCACCAAAAGCGAGATCCCTCTGGAATACGGAAGAAGTCAAAAAATCCATGAGCAACGCCAAGGTTCTTAATGCAATCTACAACGCTATCGATGTTAGTCAATTCCAGACCATCTCTTCTTACCAAACTGCAAAGGAAGTATGGGATGCGTTGGAAACTACTTATGAAGGAACTTCTAAGGTTAAACAAACTAAGCTTATTATGCTTAAATCTAGATTTGATAGTTTGTTAATGCAGCCTGACAGCTCAATTGCCGAATTCTACAAAGAACTAAGAGATATTGCGAATGAATCATACGCTCTTGGAAAGACATATTCGGAGTTCGACATGGTTATGAAGGTTTGACATCTCTCCCAGACAAGTTTGCACCTAAGAAAACCGCAATGATGGAATCCAATGATGTCATGAAGATGAAGCTTGAAGAGCTCATTGGATCTCTCCAAACTTATGAAATGGAGATCAAGATGCAAGATCACAACAGAGATCTCGCCGCAAGAACAAAAAGCATTGCGTTTGTCTCGACTGAAAACAAACACAAAAATCAAGAAGAAGATGAAAGTTACGAGAAGCTCACTAAGAAGATAGGAAAATACATGAAGAAGCTGGAGTTATTGAAGAAAAAGAAACTTCCAAAATTCAGCGACAACTATGGTAAAAGAGGCGAGCGAAGCGGAGACAAAAGAGTGGTTCAATGTTATGAGTGTCAAGGGTTTGGGCATATCAAAGCGGAGTGTGCAAATCAGCAGAAACGCAAGGAAAAGTCACTTAAAACAACTTTAAGTGAATCGGAAACAGAAAGTGATGAAGAAGAACCTTTCTCGTACAACAACGTGATTGCTTATGTTGCAGAAATAGAAGACTCTGTCAAAACAGTGTCTGTTAAAACAGAAACTGTTGAAACAGAGGATGACTACTCGGATGATGAGGAGATGCCTACTTATGAAGAGCTGCTACAAAAATTTATCAACACATGCAGTCAAAATGTGAAGTTAATGAAGGAGAAGAAGGAGCTTAACGTTCAAATTGAAGACTTGAAAAAGAAGCTTCAAGATAAAGAAGAAGAGTTAATTTGTGTTTATCGTGATCTTGAAGAAACCAAAAAGGGAGTAAAAATGATGAACACCGGAACAGCGAAGCTTGATCACATCCTTACTGTTGGAAGAGTGGGAAAGAAACCCCAAGGTCTTGGTTATCAAGGTAATGAATCTAGTTCTAAAACTGTCTTTGTTTCAGGTGGAAGATTGGAAGACAATGGAAAAACAAGCCAAAATCAACAAGGTTTTCGGAAAGATTTTCGCCCCATATGTCATTATTGTGGTAAGATAGGTCACATCAGACCTCGTTGTTTTGAGTATATTCGTACTTACATGCCGAGAAAATACAAACAAGTATGGGTAAGGAAATGTGATTTATATAACGATTATGTTCCTTTAAAATGGTGATTTTATTTGGCTTGTTTAGTTATTATGTTTTTCTTTATGCTTATATTCTTTGATTTCACCGCCGAGAAAGAATGATTTGTTTTGCAGGATAGTTTATCTTTAAAAAAAACCAATGAGTGGTCTGTTAAAAAGAGCCAAGAAAACATGGAGAAAAATGTTCATTCAAGGGAGTACTTTCTAATCTTTTTATATATTTTGTTTTGACAAATCTTAAGCTCAAACAGGGGAGTAGTGGTCGTTAAATTATTTTACTATGATTTTTGAAGTCATTAATGTTTTCAAAAAGGTTTGTTCTTAAGATTGTCAAAAAGGGGGAGAATGTTAAGTTTATTATTTTTGAAAATTCTATTTTGTTTAATTAGATTTCTTAATTGATATTTTGAATTATGATTTTATTATGTATTTTATTAATTGGAAAAAATCTTATTGTTTTAATTTGGAAAGTCTTTATATTGTGGGTATTTGTCTTTCCTTTCTCTTGAGTAATTTATTATTTAAATGCTCATATCAAATTGTGTTGATTTGTTTCCTTATGTGAGGAGGGAAAGAGACGTTACAGGATTAATGAAAGAGACGTTGGTGTGCTTCTATAAAACCTGGACAAGTTTTTTCTTCAGGAAGACACACAAGTCTCCTGTTTAAATAGAGAACCAGAAAACAGATAAAACAAAGTTTCAAATAAGTTGTGTCAAGTTTGTGTTGCTGCTGAGTTTGGAGAGAGATAACCTTGGGAAGAGGTTGCTGCCGCTGTGAGGAGCACGGAGCAAGGACTTCTGCAAGAAGAAGACATCCATGATTAATGGGGAGTATTAGTTTTTTACTTGTTAACCTTAGTTCATGTTCTTAGATATATGTGATTTATATCTTGTGATTTGTCTTCTTAAAGTTATCTAATAAACTCTTTTGCAGTTGAGGATTAGGGGTTGGTTTGAATTTCAAACCAATCGATACCTCGTTAAAATCTTGTGTCGTTTTATTTCTCTTTAAGTATTTAATCGCTTCCGTAAAATCGAATTATCGAATCTAGTCTATTAGGGAATTTTTACAATAACAATATGAATATTGGAACTCAATCTCATCTCTTGATCCTTCAATCAAATAAATTTGAAAATCGGGAACAAATGATTTTTCAATCCTCCCTCGCTTGCTTCTACGAAGCATCGGTGACTCGTTAGATGGCACGATTGAGTCGTCTTGTTCTTTAGTTCTACTTGAACTAGGAATCAAATCATTTGGTCTAGGTATTGAAGAAAACCGATTTTCATCAAAAATTGCATCTCTTGATTATATTATGTTGTTAACCGATACGGAATCATTAGTCTCTATGACATAAAACCTATAAGCTTTGGAATGTTCGACATATCCAATAAAGATACAATCAATACCTCTTTCTCCCAAAGTTTTTTATCTTTGGTTGGGGTAGTCTAACGACCGCTCGACATCCCCAAACACGAAGATAGTTCAAACTTGATTTCTTTTTGTACCAAAGTTCATAAGGGGTAATCTTGTTTCTTTTGTCAGGAAATCTATTTAATAAATAACAAGCCATTAACATGGCTTCACCCCAAAATCCGTCACTCAATCCCGAGTAAGATAACATGGAATTAACCATTTCTTTTAGGATTCGATTTTTCCTCTCGGACACACTATTTTGTTGTGGTGTATACGGAGCCGTAGTTTCATGTATAATGCCTACGGACTGAAAGAATGTAGGAATATAATACTCTCAACCCCAGTTTAGATAGTTCTTAACCAAGTCATTATGTTCTAGTTCAACCCCAGTTTTATAAACCTTGAACTTATCAAGAGCCTCATCTTTAGCATGTAATAAATACACATAACAATAACGAGAATAATCATCTATGTATGTGATGAAATATTTTTTATTCCCTAAAGATGGTGTAGCATGCAAATCACATAAATCACTATGTATAAGTCCAAGCACCCTAGCATTTCTTTTTATGCTCTTAAACGGTTGTCTAACTATCTTATTCAACATACATGTTCCACACTTATCTATATTCACGTCAAAAGTTGGAATTAATCCTTCTTTAGACATTTCAATCATACGTTTATAATGTACATGACCTAATCTAGCATGCCATAGAGAAGTATCATTTTTTCTAGAGTATCTCATATAGATAGAATTGACAACTTTATTAATATTAAACATAAACATACCATTACAAAAATATCCAAATCCAACAAAGACACCACACTTAGATAAGACATACTTATCCAACTCATACACTTGTTTATATCCACACTTATTTAAAACACTACCAGAAACCAGATTTTTTCTAATTTCGGGTACAAGAAGTACATCATTAAGATTAAGACTTTTCCCGGAACTAAATTCTAACACCACTTTTCTACGACCTAGGATAGGAGCGGTCGACTCGTTGCCCATATGAAGTACAGATCCATCTTGAATCGGTTCGTATGTCCTGAACCATCGACGATCCTTGCAAACATGTGTTGTTGCACCCGAGTCAATCCACCACATTACGTGATCATCCTGCACATAAAATGCCTCAGAAATTTTTGATACATAATTCACTTTTGAGTATGAATCAAAAACAGAATTTTGACCTTGATGAGGATGGGCCTTGATCCTTAGACCCTTGCCCTAAACGGTTTTGTCCCGTTTTATTCTTATCCTTCGCCGCCCGACAATCACGTTTGAAGTGACCCGACTTGTTACAAATCCAACAAACGCTCTTAAGCCTTTAATTAGATCCATCATTAGTGTTGTTATCAAAGGGACGTTTCTTCCATTTATTCTTCATCTTAAAATTTCCACTTTCCTCCATCATATTGATCGAAGAAGTTCTAGCCTCTTTATCTTTGGGTTTCCCTCCCTCTTGTGCCCTTAGAGATTCCTCTATACGCAAATGGCTACCAAGTTGTACAAGAGACAACTCTTTCTTTTTTGTTTTAACATGTGCTTGAAATCCTTCCATGAAGGCGGTAACTTGTCGATGATACTCGACACCGAGATTGATTCATCCATCTTCAAATCGTGTTGAGCGAATTGGCCTAGGATGCGAAGTAATTCACTGTATTGCTCCATAACCGGTCTCGAATCGCACATCTTGTAATTATTAAAATTACTCACAAGGAACTTCTTACTAGAAGCATCCTCGGCCATGTACTTCGATTCCAACGCATCCCACAATTCCTTTGCAGATTCGACATTTTGGGAAACATCAAAGAGAGGATTAGACATACCATTGAGAATGTGGCCACGACATATGTAGTCATCGTTCTCCCATTTAAGTTGCTTCCTTGTCTCCTCCACAGACTCTTCCTCGGAATTCTCCGACACGGTGGGCATTGGCATACTTAGAACATACACCACATTGAGAGTTGTAAGGAGAAAGTGCATCTTCTTTTGCCATCTTCGAAAATCGACTCCTTCAAAATTATATAACTTTCCAAACTTTGACGTCATCTCACGAACCGAAACATTAGCCATCGTTCACGAAAAAAATACTCTTTACAAATATTGTAATTATCGCGGTTTACAGAAGCAACAATAACTTTTTACTCGGAACTCCGATGGATACGAATTTGAGATAACTGGAAAGCTGAGAGTCGAGGCTTTCCAACGATATGTTGATCGTCTTCTGGGTCTTTGTATAACGATGGAAAATCGCCCCAAAAGTTCACTGGTCGATATAACTCTGGGATTGTAACGTAACGGTGATCTTGGATAGTGATTGAATCGTACTCGAAAGCACTTTCCTTAAAGAGTATTTATACCCTTATTAATGCCTTGGGTTACTCGAAATCCCTTGTAGGATAAGACAACCAAAGTTTCCTCTTGTTCTAGGCTAAGACACAAGAGATACAAAAAGAGTTTTGTGTTTTGTTTGTGTGTTTTAACCAAAGAAAAAAATCTTTTGGTCTACGGTGAATCTCACGTTCCTCTCTTTTCTTCTTTCAATTTGATGCAGAGAAACAATTATTTATATTGGTTGAAAAATTGTAATGAACGTTTGCATCCGTTCATTTATAAAATTACTAACATTTGCAATGGTTCACAAAAGGCACCATTTCACTTAAATATCCAACATGCTTTGCTAATAAATTGTGGTTGACAAGTCTTGTTTAAGAAAATTTAAATTTTTTATGTCCAAACATTTATAATAATGTTTTAGACTAATTTTTGTTTTAGTGCCTACATAGTCAAATATTTATAATCAAAACAGCGAACCTAAGTATGGATGTGATTAGTGAAAAATGACCTTAACGATCTCTAGTGATCAATAGTAATGAATTCGTATTTTGTAATGGATACAATTACTTTCACTTGATTGCATTCTAATCATGATTGATGTATGGTACACATTTATCTTGATATAGAATCTAGGGCTGGGCAAATTATTCGTTAGATTTGCTCCGATCCGAGATCCGTTTTAATTCGATCCGTAAAATCTGGATATCCGTTATGAATCAAAGCAAATCAAATAGTAAAATCTACGATCCGTCTAAAGCAAAGCAATTCACAAATACTAATTTTAAAAATCCGAATATCCGATTCGATCCGTAAATTACATATATATACATATATTATGATAGATTTACAACATATATTTGCATTTTTTAATTTTTTCAATACATTGAACGGATATATTTATAGTAAATTTAAGTAGTTACTAATTTTTTTAACTGAAAATTATTGTTTTCATATTTGTTTCCTAAAAAAAAAAAAATGTTTCGCCAATTAGTTTAAATCTTATATATTAAAAAAATAACTTAAAAAAAAATCTTTCGTTTTTCCGTTTAAAACAAATATCCGCGAGTATCTGAATATCCGCAAATGTCCGGAAAAAATCCGGATATCCGTAACTTCAAATGTCCACCATTTTTATCTTTCATTTTTTATTTTGTTTGTAATTATATCGAATAATATTATATAGCTTATATTATTTTTTCACTAATTAGTTTAAATCTTATATATTAAAAAAATAACTTAAAAAAAATATTTTCCGTTTAAAACAAATATCCGCGAGTATCCCAATATCCGCAAATATCCGGAAAAAATCCGGATATCCATAATTTCAAATATCCGAATTTTTCCGAAGCAAAGTAAATCGAAAAATTCAATATCCGTGAAAAACAAATCGAATCACAAATATTGTATTTTTTCCGGATATCCGATCCGCGCTCCGGCCTAATAGAATCATACAATATAAAAAGTAATAAATAGAATTTTCCACCTATTTTTGGATGTGACTCCACAATTTTAAAAGAAATCATCATAGAAAATATATGGTGGTTGTGACTTGTGATGATAGTGCGTACCAAAATTCAATATTACAATTATTTTTCTCATTTGCGTTAAGATGTCTTCTTTTTCCTTCCTCCATTTGTATGATGATAGAGAAAAAATAAATTTATAGCATTACATTTATGATTAAACCCTTTTCACGTTATTAGATCGTTACGAAAATATTATGGTATGACTGATACACAAGATGATACAAATATTTTGATGATATAAAATAACAGTATAAGATGATAGTATAATAAATTAGAAATTTAAAGCCCTCTGCTCTCTCTCTCCTTCTAACCTAGCCGCCGCACTTCTTCAACCTTCGATTGCCTCTCCGGCCACCACCGATCTCTGGTAGCTATGAGAGGGCTCATCTTTTGCTTATTCTTGCTTAGCTTCTCTTTCATCTTGCTTTCTCTTTGTTTTTATCTTTTGGTTCGCTTGATTGGACATGGATGGGGTGTTCTTATCTCGCGTGGTCGTCGACGGTGCTTGGTGTCTCTAAGGCTCTGACCTGTTGACCAAAGAGGCTCCTCCTTCGTAGATCTGGCTGCTTTGAGGACGAGTAGCAAGCGACGGAGAATCCTTCATGGTCTTTGTGTGAGGCCAAGCTCGAACAACCGTTCGCGACCACCGGATCCAGTTGATTCTCTGCGGCATGGCTCACTCCTTATCCACCGTTCTCTTTGGTACCAGATTCGGTTGAAGGTTTTCACCACTCTTAACACTCGTCCCCCCAATTGGATCTTGTACCGAACCGGAGCAGTGGTCGCCGTTGGTGGCAACCTTACCGCCATTCTCTTCGGCGCCGGAAATCTCTCCGACGAACAATCAACCATCCTCCCGATCTGCATCTTGTGGAGCTTCTCGATGGTTTGGTGTTGTTGGGCTTGGCCCATTACAATTCTAAAGGCTTGTAGCCTGGCCATTATAGAATATGGCCCATATGCGACTTTTGTTCTGCGAGTAACTCCGCCGAGCTATAATCTTGCGCCTCCGTCGGTGAACCCTCGAAGGGACATATGCACTTCAACTTCCGGTGTTAATTTCATGTCCGTCTTGCAAGAGGAGCTTGGCCAATGTGAAGGTAGCACTATTAGTGCCGTTTTGGGTAAATCTTTGAGCTCGTTAAACTCTTCCTCCATATCGAGCGTGGAGAGACAACCTCCTCTATTTTGTGCTTTAAATCAGCATTCTACAAGCCTCAATCCTTCTCGGGTAAGGTATTATCTGTGTCTATACTCTCCATTAATCTCAATTTTGGATGTGTTTAACACGATAGTACACTACAAAAAACAAGCCAAATAACATCACTTATTTTATTTGTTTGTATCGGTTAAAACTGATGTAAATGAGTTTTGCATCGTTTGATAAAGTGATTCTGAATATGGTGATGCAAATATTTTAAGCGATGTAAATGGAAATATAAATTTTTGCATCAATCCTTTTAAATGATACTAATATTTATTTCGATTAGAACAAATGATGTTAAATTATTTATTTATTTTTTCGTTTTTTGATATAGTAATCAGATATACGTGAAAAAACATTATTATTGTATTTTATATCTAATAATTGTATATTTAAAATCATGAAAAAATCATGAAAATTTGAATTAAAAAAAAGAATGATCAACCCAAATTTAGTACGAAGATCCTAACAGTTTAATAAATCAACCGTCAAGTTTATAATTAATATTAGTTTTGGACTTAAGCATTTGCAAGTAGTGTTAACTATTTATAAAATGTTTTGTTTTCATACCCATGCTAAGTTGTCGACGTGGGACAATGTTAAAACACATTTTTTATGCAAAACAAATAGAAAAACGAAAATTGAATAATAGTTAGTATCATTTCTTAATTGATGTAAATTTTGTATTATTTTTTAAGTGATACTAATATGGATTAGTAAATACATCAATTATTTAACTGATGTAAATTCATATTTATGTGTCAGTTTTTTTTCAAGTGATGTAAAATACATTACATTTGAATCAAATTTATCAAATTGATGTTAAATAAGAAAATAGCAACATTAATTAGTAACAATTGATGTTAAATTAGATATTTTATATCATTTCTTAATAAGTAATGTAAAATAGCATCACTTCATTTTGTGATACAATATAAATGATGTAATCTACCCTTTTTTTTGTAGTGGTAGAATTATTAATGGAGTTGTACTTATACTCTCCATCAATCTTACCGATGGATGTGTATAATGACATGTTGGGAATATTATTGGGAATGTGGTTATACTCTCCATTAATCCTAATTGTTGATGTGTATGATACTACATGGGGAAGCTTTCAGATGACCTGTCTGTATAGGTGCTCTGCTCACCTCTGTTCATCAATCTGCAGCCTGCTTCCTTGCTCACTATGGCCTAGTCCAAATCTTAATCTGCTTAGTTTAGAACAAAAATATCACTTATGTTTGAATTGCAGATTTGTCTTGGTCTGGATGATTCGATTCCGAATTGTAGTCATTCGTTTGGGTCCAATCTCTTCCTCCAATGCTCTTTGGCTTGTGTATCGGTACTTTGGTGTCGTGTGGCCAGCTATTGGAGTGAAAGACAGCAACACATATGACTCGATCTATGTGTTTTCTAACGGCTCAACACTTTTCAGTGTAGCCTATTTCAAGATTGTGAAGCCCGTACTAGGTGCGGATGCAATTAGGGATGCTAGTCCACTAGTTGTGTGCTTAACCATCATCAGAGTCTTTCTACCGCCTAGGCTCAAGGTTGTCGAGACTCTAGGACATCTCTATGACTTTGTATGCTCATGTGTTAGGACTCTATCTATCTTATGTTATGCTTTAATGTTTTTCATGTTTGTTACTTTGAGAATTGAGGACGTTTCTTCCCTCTTTGTACTATCTAAAGTTTAAATGAATGAAGATTGTTGACAAAAAAAAAAAAAAAAAAAGATAGTATAATACAATGCAATAAGAAATAACGATAAAATATGATGCACATAACATATTGTCAAGTGTGGACTGTAAAACATTTCATATTTGCTTGCTTGTGTCAAACTTAAACCACTTTATATTTTTAAGATAATTGTGGTTGACAAGTCTTGTTTAAGATAATTTATATTTTTACAATGTTTTGAAAACCGGACTCGGCCGGCGGTCGAACTGGGTACCCATTTGTATTGAGTTAATCTGATTACTGAAGCGGCTTGAACCGGAAAAATTCGGAAACGACGACCAGTCGAACTGCTTCACACCGTTTTATTGTTTTATTTACTTTCTTTTTTCAAATATCTGATATATGTGGATCGTTAATAAAACTCTGGGTCGTGAATATGATGGAACATAGCTCCTCCACCACTCTTATCAAGCATGGGCTTAAATCCTTGATATTTGCTTGTGTCAAAGTTGAAAGATGAATACCATTGCTTTGCTAATAAATGTAGTTGACAAGTCATGTTTAAGAGCATTCTCAATGGTCACATTCTCCATGGGGTCTTCCCAAAATAAAAATAATGTTTAAATAAAAGTATTAGTGTAATAATGATTTATGTTTTAAAATATTAGTATTATAATGATGGATGTCTTAGAACTTAAGACATTTCTTACCAAAACTAGGTCTTTCCCCGCGTTACACGCAGGGTTTGTGGTAAATTGGTTAAAAAATTGTATGTATTTTTACGGATTTTTGTTGTTTTCTTATAGAACCGTTAGTCACATTTTGTTGGTTTCTTTGGTACTTCAATCATTTAAAATTGATTTGAAATATAACTTTAAACCATAGAGTTAAATTAGTTATATTTTTCTTGGTTAGAATATATTTTTTTAAATCATAAATAACTTAGACCATGTGAATAAAGCAATAATTTTTGTTTCAAATATAGATAGAAGTAAAATAATCATTTAGTGCATTTTGTGGTAGTCGGTATGAGTAATCATATTTTTTTCTATAAGTTAGTAAGGAGGAGCTTGCAAAAAGGTAAAAAATAGAATTGAAAATGCAAAGCTATGAACGTCTTCACCCACTTCATGTTTTTTCCATTAATTATTTGTATTCAGTCTTAAAATACTCATCTGAAAGATTTTTTTTTATTCTTTTTTTTTACTCTTGAATCACCTAAACTTCTTCTCCAAATTTTATGTTTTTCATCTTTACTGTCTTAAAAAAAAAAGGAAAAAAAAACTCAATTTTTTGTATTGAATGTTTTGGTTTATTTTTTTTTAAAGAACCGGTGTATTTATTGATTTTTTTATTGATATTTGAATAATTTATATCCACGTTGATGTTAAACTCTTTATTTTTGGTTTCTCAAAATTTACTAATGATTTATATGTTTTCATTTGGTATTTGTTTCAACTATGTTTGTATATATGTTTTTTGGTGTTTGTTTTCTGTTTGGTTTAGTAGTGGTGTCAAAGATATTATTTGTTTTCAAAATAAGAAGAATTATTGTTTGGGCTTGTATTTTTAGTCGGGGACAGATTTTAATTTAGGTTTCTATTTAGCCTGCAATTAGGCGTTAGAGTATATGATGTGTTCTCATTTGTTAAATAATACTCGAATAGTAAGATGGGTTCTAGAAATAATAATATAAGCTAGATAGCCTAGAAATCCTTCCCATTGCAGAATAGTAGTTGTGGAATGGAAACAAATATATACATTAGTTTGTTGTTATGAATAGCTTTGTTTACTTGAAGACTCCTAATCTCTGAATTTTGAGTATTTCACAACTTTCTCTTAATTAATGAATATTTGTTTTTTTTTCCTGTATAGACTAAACATATGGTTATAATTAGCAATACTAATCTTGGAATACTATACACTTTTAGATCATGTTTGAAACGAATATTTTCAAGAAAAGGCATAGACCTTTTTAGCAAGTTAAGTTACTACGAATGTACAAAGAACTCAAACTAAGTTAGTAAAACAGACATTAGATCAATGACTTGCTTAATTGCATGGGGCGGACACAATTTCCCGAAACTCCTGCTCTACAATTTGAACTTTCTGATCGAGAGGACCACTATTTGAGTGTGCATCGGAGCTGTCTCCAAAAACCTCTAAAAAAAGCTTCCGAAGTTTCTCTTTCTTTGACATCACAACATCAGCCAGCTTACTTCCTAATCCTTCAGATAACTGCAGCAGAAAACACAGAAAGTTAATCCTAATTACCCGATTTTTGTCACTGAAGCAAGTTAAATTAACTGGACAAATATCACTCATGGCTGCAGTTTCGGAGAATAGTGTTTCACTCTCAATAAAAGATTCTTTACCAATTGGTTCTTCAGCTGCAAAAAGACTCTTCTCATCCATCAGTGTGATCCACAACCTGAAAGTTTGAACACACGCATTCAGAATTAAATGCATTTTCGCTGCCATGCATCGCTATCTTCTGAATCTGATTTATTATATTCTGAACGCATTGAAGAAGTTGTTCCTAACAGGCATAATAAAGAAGAAAAATGTTGTACTGACCCTTGCTTCCACTGAAAGTAATTACGCTCTTTTGCTTAGTATGTCATCAACCGAGGGATTCTTCTCAAGTAAAACCTGCAAATCAGTATTTCAATAAAAAGAGTCAACAACAAACTCAGAGATGCTGGGTCCAGTTACTGAATGGAAATATAATTTCCAACACAAAGGAGAAAGAAGAAGAACAACTATATATACAGACATACCTCTTGCAACTCCAAGAGAGAATCTAATGTCCTCTTCGATGAAGTTATTAGATCTCTATATGCTGTTGAGACGTTCTCATCTCCCGAATAAAAGGATGATTTGACATGCTCCTGGAAAGGATTACCATCTTTCATAAGCATGATGACACAAAAAAGGATGACTAAAAGAAGAGAGTAGCTTAACTGTGGCAATCTGTTTGAACTATTAAATGCTTTGTGAAGTAAGAATCTGAACTCCAGAGTTTTGTCCCAAAGAGGCTTCAAATAAAGCACAAATAATGGTGTTAAACAGAATTCTCTCTAGAATTAACTTCATTAACACATAGATAGGTATATACATCTGCAACTACATGCATTTGATTTCTACCAAGACTACTTTCACAAACCATAGAACAATATCATAACAAAAACGAAAGTGACAAAACTTGAGATACTAACAATAATAAGCCTTATTAAGAAACAAATAAAAGAATCCATCATAACAAAAACGAAAGTGACAAAACTTGAGATAGACATATGAAATCTTACTGTTCTTGAGGACGTAGCTCATATTTCTCCATTTGGAATGGATTACGAAACTCGCTTATGTGCAACATTTATTTGGCAGATCTTATCTCTCTGTTGAACAGAGATACACATGTCAAATATCTCCATAACATAATAACTTTGACAAATCTAAATGGATTGAGAGGCTAGAGATGCAAACATTACTTAACTCTTGAAGTCTCATTCATAGGTGATTTCAATTTCGTCTTCCATTCTAGAAACAATACACAGTAACAAGCTAAACTAAAAATGAGACCAATATTTGAGTTGGGTGGATGTTTTTTTTCTTCTCATTTAAAAACACCAAGACATAAATCTACCGGAAAAAGAATGATTAACCCCAAAAATTGAGGAGGAATCAAAGAAAAAACGTCCATGGTCTTACCTTTAAAGTAACGGATTGAAAATTATTGAGGAACACGTGAGATTGAACAGCGTTGATCTCGGCCATAACTTGTTGAGGAGAAGAGATAGTGCAAGAAGATTTGAGTTTTGTGTAGAGGAGGAGTTGCGTTGTATATATAGGAAGTGGAAGAGAATTGATGGTTTGAAACAGAAATGGAGGAGATGAATCGTGTAGTAACGTTAAGGGGAGAAATCGAAAGGGAAAAAGACAGAGGGTTTCGAAAGGGAATGCAAATGAGGAAGAAAGAGGATGGGAAATCGAAAAGGATTGGGAATGAGAAACTGGATCGTCAATATTGTTTAATGTCTAATGGGCTTTATATTTGGATGTTATAAAGGAGATTCGGTAAGAATTATGTGGTGAGCAAATAAGCCCATTAAGAAACTTAAAACGTGGGTGAGTTGTCACTTTCTTGCAATGTGATTGGCTGATTATTTATTCTGAATTAACTTGCCTACGTGGACAGCCTTAGAGCTCTCTAAATCTTTTTCTTTTATATAAAGGAGATGTCTATGAGAGACACTTTAGAAATTTTGTCTTAAATTTTAAGACCTTCATCATTATAATACTAATACTTAAACATAAATAATTATTACACTAATATTTTTATTTAAACATTATTTTTATTTTGGGAAGACCCCTTGGAGAGTCTCCTTTTATATGAAAGGAAAAGATTTAGAGAGCTCTAAAGCTGTCCACATCAGCAAAAATATTCTGAGATTTAATCAACCAATAAAATTGCAGATTAGGGACATGTCATTTTTTAATTGTTAATGACATTAAAAATTCAAACTCTACGTGCAATTGTGGAATAGAATTAAGTTCATGGAAAAAGCTCAAACGAAAAGCCCAAAGCAACATCCATCTAACTCCTTCTCGCCTTTCATCTTCTTTGTGACTTTGTGGCTGCCTAACCGCTAAACTCTGTAATAATCATTGATTAACGCAAACGACTTTGCCTCTTACTTCGTAACGGAAATTGACTTCAAACAACGAATCAGTCACCGTAGTAATGGCTCAACAATTGCGACGAATATAAAGTTCC
This sequence comes from Draba incana, assembly GCA_963576765.1. NCBI lineage: Eukaryota > Viridiplantae > Streptophyta > Magnoliopsida > Brassicales > Brassicaceae > Draba > Draba incana. The sequence goes on along the minus strand of OY755202.1, from coordinate 7,468,353 downwards.
CAACAAATTTTTGTTCATTTTTTCTAGGCTCCACGGGAAAAACAATCGACTTTCTTTTTCCTCATTTTGTTCCTCAAATTATCAAAAATTCTCTACTACCACTGCCGTTAGGGTTTTGCTTCTCTCTCATTCTTCTTCTCGGGTAATTCTGCAAAACTCATCATGAGGAGATCGGTGAAGCAAGAATCGGAAGCAACCGGAAACGGTGGTGGTAGAAGAGATTTCGGCGACTCGGAGCGGTTTAGGTCTGTGAAGAAGGAGAAAGGGAAGGAGAGGGAGAAGAATAAGAATGTAGCTGGTTCTCCCCGACCTAACGAGCCTCCTCTGTCTCATGAAGAAGAAGAACAAGGAATTTATGATCCAAGGGTTCTTAGATCTCAGTATCTTGCTTTAATGAACAAAATCAGTGGTATGTATTTCATTCTTCTTTATGTTTATTGATTGATTTCGTCTGTTGCGTTTGAAATTAGGGTTTTTGTTTTGGAGTATTTGTAGATTCTAAAGATGATTGATAAGGGTTGATTCTGACAAATTCTCTTGATTTTAGTTAATTTGAGAACTTGCATCAACAAGTTAATCAATCCCATGGTTTAATGTTACGATTTCCTTATGAACTTTTCAGAAATTGTAACTCACTCTTGAATAATCTGAATAATACGATCTTTGTAGGGTCGGATCCCCCCTCGAAAAATCGATAAGCCTAAACGACGTCGTATTCGCCGAAACGGCCCAATAGTCAAATCCAGAAGATAGCGGCCCACTAACGGCCCATTACTGTTCATCCGAACCGATTTACTTTCTCTATAAATAAACATGTACCCCCTCACTTGTGAGGGATCCAAAATTTCTTATAAAAACATTGTTTACAGCTCTGATCTTGAGAAAAAAGAACAAACTAAAAAACCTAATTTGTAATCTAATTTTAAATCTGTCTAAGTGTTTGAAACCCTAAAGAAGCTCAATTTCGAAGAATCTTCACAATTTCTATTGTGTGTAAATTCCAGCACGCACAATTTGGCGCTAGAAGGAGGGGACAGATGCACTCGCAACACTAGCTTCATACACGAAACAAACGCTTAGACGAACCCGCTACTCGCAACATGTCAATAACGAACCCGCAGTCTCCAGCGACCGAAGATTCAGGTCCAAGCGAGCCCATTGTGGCTGGGCTAATCAACCAGTCCGCATTGGGGGCGGAAGCAGGCAGACCTGTCCCGACAGAGAACCAGACAACCGCCAATACAAACTCGGCCGACCTGTCCACACCAGGAGATTTCGGTCAACTCAAAGCAATGCTCGAACAGTTGCTCGAGCAGTCGCAAAACCAGGAAACGATCAACAGCAACCTGACTGCTGAAATCAGGGCCTTGTCGACAACTCGTCAGTCTCGAGGACTACCTCAAGGTAACGCTCTTCGCGTCACCCCGCTCGCCCTTAACTTCTCCCAGGCGGCATCGCCTTCGGCTCGTGGCACTCGCGAAGATCATACGCCAACACCTCTCAGAGACGGAACCGTCCTCGTCGCATGTGCTCCCGGCGGCATAGCTGCAATCGCAGACAATTTAGAAGGACGTGAATTCGGAGCAGCTCGGCCCAGTCGACCGACTAGTCGTATCCAGAGTCGGGACGAGGGCGAAATCGCAGAAAATACGCGATGGGTGGAACAAGCCGAAGCCCCAACCGCTCGTAGAACTGTCGCTTCGCAGCGAACAGAAATGGACGAGCTCAAAACCGCCTTGCAGCAGACCACTCGCGATCTTAAGGATATGAGATCACAGGTCCATCGGGCAACCAGCAAGGCGCCCGAGCTCGACCGAGTTCTTGAAGAAGCTCGCACTACTCCCTTTACCGAGCGGATAACAAAGGCACGTTTATCCAACCCAGGGAAGCTCAAGATTCCTATCTACGAGGGAAAGGGAGACCCCACGGAGCATATCAGAGCATTCTCAATCGCGATGGGGCGAGCGAATTTCCGGCTCGACGAAATCGATGTTGGTTGCTGCCTCCTCTTCGTGGAGCATCTCCAAGGGGCAGCCCTCTATTGGTTTACGGGAATGAAAAGGAACTCTATCGATAGCTTCGCCCAGCTCTCCGAAGCTTTCCTAAAGCAGTACTCCGTCCTAATCAAACGCAGGTCGTCGGAGGCGGACCTTTATACTATAACGCAAGCGGCCGGCGAACCCTTGGGAGTCTTCATCGAACGCTTCAAAGCGATGCTTATTCAAGTAAAAGGGATTGACGACCAATCCGCCCTAAGTGCCCTGCGAAAAGCTCTGTGGTATAACTCGGATTTCCAGAAGGAGATGACAATCAACGAGCCCTCTTCCATTCAGGACGCGCTCCATCGCGCGAATGGCTTCACAAGGAGCGAAGAGGAAACGCGGGTTTTGGACCAGAAGTATGGAAAGATCAAAAGTCCTAAACCGCAAGAAGCCCCGCCTACGAAAAAGAAGAGGCAAAATGACTTCGTGCGACACGAAGGAGGTTTTAGAGGTGCTCATAACTACCAGGTGTATTCGCCCGGCTACGGCCGAGGAAGAGGGCGACTCCGCGGAAACAGCGTTCCTGTCCGCGGAAGCGGCACTCCAGGTCGCAGTAGTGACAACACTTGGACAAGGAACCTGCAGTATAACGAATCCGCATATTGCGACTTGCATAAGATGGACGGACATTCGACAGCTAATTGCAGAGTGCTCAGAATGCGACTCGCAGCAAAGCTAGCCGCCGGCGAACTCAGAGGAAACATAAGTGTTAATGATTTTCAGCTTGAGCAGTTCGACGACGCAAGAGAAGGAGACAGTCCGTCCGGAGGCAATAGCAGGAACAACAAGCGAGACAGACGGGATGACGACCGGGTCAACCTCGGCAAGCAAAACAATAACGAAGGCCGGGGCGGCTCGAAGCAGAAAATCTGCAACATGATTATGGGCAGCTCGCGCTATTGTTCAAACATCGTCTCGTCGATCAAAGCTTATCAGAGGCAAGCCGAGGTAGGAGAAAACAAACCCAGTCCATCCAAGTTTCCAAACGAAGTCATCCGATTCGAAGAAAATAAGATTGATGACATTGACAAACCGCACGACGACCCACTCGTCATCCGACTCTCCGTCGCAGGTTGGGACATGGGTCATGTTTTAATCGATACAGGTATCACAGTCGACATTATTTTCATAGACGCTCTTAAGCGTATGGAAATCGATCTCGCCCAAGTCGAATCCTATCCTAAACCTTTGACCGGATTTAATGGCGAGACGACAATGACTCTCGGAACGATCAAACTCCCTGTGTGCGCGGAAGGAATAATGAAAATAGTGGAGTTCGCGGTATCGGACAACCCGGCAATTTACAACGTGATAATGGGGCGGGTCCAGCATGTGAACCCGTCTTGTCGGTCTGCATAAGCGAATGTGTCGAGATCGGCGCGACACTCGATAAAGCAGTGAGGCTCAACCTCGTCGAATTTCTTAAGAAAAATGTCGGTACATTCGCATGGTCCGCAGAAGACATGCCCGGGATCGATATCGGCATCATCAGTCACGAGTTAAACGTGGACTCGACCTACAAACCTATAAAGCAAAAGCGAAGGCGACTAGGTCCTGATAGGGCTCAAGCGGTAAATGACGAAGTAGACAAACTCTTGCAGGCCGGCTCGATTTCTGAGGTCAGATATCCGAAATGGCTTGCGAACCCAGTCGTCGTGAAGAAGAAAAGTGGCAAGTGGCAAGTCTGTGTAGACTTCACGGATTTGAATAAGGCATGCCCAAAAGACAGTTCCCCTCTTCTCCACATCGACCGCCTCGTCGAGGCGACATCTGGGAACAAGTTGTTGTCATTTATGGACGCCTTCTCCGGCTATAATCAGATCTTCATGCACCCCGACGATCGCGACAAAACATCTTTCATCACAGACATCGGAATCTATTGCTACAATGTCATGCCCTTTGGACTTAAGAACGCTGGGGCTTCTTATCAACGATTGGTGAATAAAATGTTCGCGGGCTAACTCGACAAAACGATGGAGGTTTACATTGACGACATGCTCGTCAAATCACTTGAGGAAAATGACCACATCGGCCACCTCGCAGAGTGCTTTACGCTATTAAACAAGTATAACATGAAGCTAAATCCGGCTAAGTGTCGCTTCGGTGTAACGTCCGGCGAGTTCCTCGGCTACATGGTTACTCATCGCGGGATCGAGGCAAATCCAAAGCAAATCGACGCACTCGTCCAGATGCCTTCGCCTAAAACGAAAAGAGAGGTCCAACGACTAAACGGCAGAGTCGCGGCCTTGAACCGATTCATCTCACGCTCTACTGATAAGTGCTTACTTTTTTATGAAACGCTCAAGGATAAGAAGGGGGCAGCTCGACAAGCTTTCGAGTGGACTGAAAAATGTGAAGAAGCCTTCCAGAAGTTGAAGCAGTATCTCGCGACTCCACCTGTTCTGACAAAGCCGATAGCTGGCAAACCGCTCTATCTATACATCGCGGTCTCGACCTCGGCAGTTAGTGGGGTTCTGATTCGTGAAGACGGCACCGAGCAAAAGCCCGTTTTCTATATTAGTAAGTCGCTAACCGATGCAAAAACAAGATATCATTTGACGGAGAAACTTGCACTCGCAGTTATTACATCGGCTCGAAAGCTTCGACCGTATTTTCAATCACATTCGATCGTGGTTCTAAGTACTTTTCCACTGCGAGCTGTTCTCCAGAGTCCGACTCAGTCCAGGCGACTCGCCAAATGAGCGATTGAACTAAGCGAGTTTGATATCGAGTATCGCAGTAGGACGACGATCAAGGCACAAGTATTAGCCGACTTTTTAATCGAACTACCGGAGTCGGCAGCCTCGTCCGAAATCGAAGACACACTCGCGGACAGTTCTGCATCCCAAATCTGGCAACTGCACGTCGACGGCTCGTCATCTAAACACGGATCGGGAGTAGGCATTCGACTATCGTCAGATGGAAAATCTCTAGAGCAATCGTTCCGCCTTTGTTTCAAAGCATCGAACAACGAGGCAGAATACGAGGCCCTACTCGCAGGTCTTCGATTGGCTAAAGCGTTGAAAATAACAAGGATAGAAGCTTTTTGCGACTCTCAGCTCGTCGTGAATCAGTTCAACGGCGAATACGCGACAAAGGACGAGCGCATGGAAGCATACCTCGCTCTCGTCAAAACTTTAACAGCTGAATTCGATCTGTTCACCTTGACAAGAATTCCAAGGTCGTAAAACTCCCAAGCGGATGCCCTCGCATCACTCGGCTCAACCGCGAAGCCAGATAAAGATCTTCAAAGAATTGTCAAGGTCGAATTCATTGAAGAACCGAGTATCGCAATCGCAAAAGCAGTCAACGTCCTAACAAGATCTCAGGCAGCGAAGCGAAAAGCAGGTCTAAGCAATGGCTCGCCCGCTGGCTCCGCTGCAGACCCGAGGCGGAAGCATTCGGATCGATCAAGGATAAGTAGGTCGAAAACTTCGTCTGGAAGAATATCATCTGTCGGCACGGCGTACCCTATGAGATAGTGACAGATAACGGTTAGCAATTCATATCAAAACGATTCGAACTTTTCTGCGATAAGTAGAAAATCAGAGTCAGCAAGTCAACGCCTCGTTGCCCGCAAAGCAACGGCCTGGCGGAGTCGTCAAACAAAACACTTATTCACGGACTAAAGACTCGACTCGATGCTAAGAAGGGCCGTTGGGCAGACGAACTCGAAGGCGTTTTATGGTCCTATCGAACAACGCCGCGACGCGCTACGGGCGAGACGCCTTTCGTCCTCGTCTACGGAACAAAATGTGTGATTCCTCCTGAAGTCTATTTTCCAGGAGTTCGCCGACGATAGCTTCAGAGCAGGAAGGTCTCAATCATCTCCTTATGCTCGACGAACTCGACCTTATCAACGAAAGGCGCGACCAAGCACTTATAAAGATGACCGAATATCAAATTGCGGCATCCAAATATTACAACTCCAAAGTGCGAGTTCGGCGTTTTTACGAAGGAAACCTCATCCTTCGCGCAGTATTTCAGAATACTGCCGAGACAAATGCCGGCAAGCTCGGCGCTCACTGGGAAGGACCTTATCAGATCACGAAAGTAGTTCGCCCAGGCGTCTACGAAATCGCCAACATGAAAGGCAAGATGATCCCGCGTTCCTGGAATGCGCAACATCTGAAGAAATATCACTGCTAAAAATACTAAGTCATTAGACTTGAACTACGGCGCGACTTGATCCCTTCATTGGGTACGTAGGCAGCTCGTTTTCGGACGAGTTCAGTTGCCCCCTTATTCAAAAAGGGCGGAGTGGGTACGTATATTCATACTCCCATTCGCAGTATGTAACGACTTAAGGTTTTAACCAAGTCTTATTACGACTCGTTCAGCCCGCTAAACGACTTGAATGTCTAAACGCGACAACTCGCTAAAAGACTCCTGTCTAAATGCGACAATCGAGTCGCAATAAGCTAAGGTTTTAACCAAGTCTTATTACGACTCGTTCTGCACGCAAATTGACTTAGATGTGTAAACGCGGCAACTCGCTAAACGACTCCGGTCTAAACGCGACAATCGAGTCGCAATAAGCTAAGGTTTTAACCAAGTTTTATTACGACTCGTTCAGCCCGCTAAACGACTTGAATGTCTAAACGCGGCAACTCGCTAAACGACTCCGGTCTAAACGCAACAACGAGTCGCAATAAGCTAAGGTTTTAACCAAATCTTATTACGACTCGTTCAGCCTGCTAAACGACTTGAATGTCTAAACGCGGCAACTCGCTAAACGACTCCGGTCTAAACGCGACAATCTAGTCGCAATAAGCTAAGGTTTTAACCAAGTCTTATTACGACTCGTTCAGCCCGCTAAACGACTTGAATGTCTAAACGCGGCAACTCGCTAAACGACTTAACTGTCTAAACGCGAGATCAATAAAAATTGGGCGTCATTATGGCCATAATTGCGACCTGATTAAAACTTCATCATCATTATGAAGTATACTTATACATCCTCAACGGATAAAGCGTGCTATATAAATTTAGAGTTCATTACTGGGATAGACATATTCAGTGCGAGTATGTCCGTTAGCCGGGGTGTCCATCTCGCGAGTCCATCTCGGGATAGACACATTCAGTAGAATGTGTCCGTTAGCCAGGATGTTTGACTCGCAAACCCAGTTTTTACTTAACAAACTGGTCTAACTTGGCAAATATAAATCAGGTATACTGTATACTGAATTTACTTTAAGTAACAAACTAAAACAGGCCTAGCTGACGAGCTATAACAGGCCTCGCGTCTTAAAACCGCATCGCCCCTAAGCGTCTTAAAACCGCATCATTTCTATGCGCCTTAGACAAGCTCTAACATGCCTCGTCGACAAACAACTAATCGAAAAAACAGTTAAGAAATTGCTTAAGGGCATTCATATAAATCTGCTCGACAAACTCGGCTTAAAAGTATTGTCACAAGTTGGATAAAGCCATCCAGGCACAAAACAAAATACGAGTCTTAAAATCCTTAAGCAAAAAAAAAAAACAAATCCTACTGTTACAAAGTTCGGATTAGGCGACAGTCTCGCCATCTTCGGCCTCTTTGTCCTCAACAACCAGCTCGCCCTCTTCGACCACTTGTTCTTTGGCTGGAGTAACGATAGCAGCCGAACTCGCAGCCTCGCCTTCCTTGGGTTCTTTTTCCAAAGGAGCATGTTCGCGAAGAGGTTCAGTTGGTGCAAATGGGATCGGATCAACGGTCTCATCGGCTTCGTCCGACTCGCTCTCGTTTAACTCCTCACTCGCGCTTCGCAAGCGCATACCAAGAGAGCCATCGTTCGACCCAGAAGTTGCATTTATACCAACAGACTTAGCAACAACCTCGACTCGCGGAGACGCAACTATATCCGCTACGGTAATGGGGACAACATAGTTCTTACCTAAGGTCTTCCTCAATTCGAGTGTTATCGCGTCGAAGATCTCGTCGGCTTTTCCAAGCGACGCCTTGTTTTCAGCTAAAAGGGCACGCTCGGCCTTGGGATCGAAGGCCTCCTCTGCTTCAGTATTCTCCATGTCGTCAAGGAGCTGGAGATTAGCCTCCGCTTGTGCAAGATAGACCATTTTCTTAAGCGACTTCTTCATCATCTGATGAAACAGCTCTTAAGCCCGGTTAAGCTGGCCTTGCACTTCGGCGGCCGCAGATCGCCTCGCAGAAGAGACAGCCTCTTCAAGATCCTCACGCGACTCGCCTTCACAGCAGATAGCTCTTTCACCAGCTCGGTGTTTTTCTCCTCGACCTTCTCCTTCTCCATACCGACTCTGTGAAGGTGCACGCCCAGGTCGTCAGAGCTCTTCTTATACATATCTCGCTCAGCAGCGAGATTTCTCATTTGGGCCGCGACTTGTTCTTTCTCGATCTCTTCTCTCTGCCTGGCCTCGCCTATAAAGAGCTCCTTAGACCTCGAGTCTTGATCATACGACATGATCAGCCTGTTGAAATGGGCGATGGCCTGCGAAGGAGTTGACAGTATGAGAAATAAAGCGAAATGAAAAAGAAAGAATAAAGTGTGAAATTACCTTAGCCTGACGAGACGCGAACTCCTTATAGAGCTCGCTCTTTACCAGCCTTTTCAAGATCGGCATACGATCACCCGGATATGTAACCTTAGTCATCATGGCAGCTGCGGCTAAGGGATCAGTGTAGAGCCCATCGGAACTTCCAGGAATAGACTGTCCTGGGGACAGAGTCGGGAACTCGCGACGAGATTTCTTCTTCTCGCCAACTTTGCCTTTGCCTTTCTTAGAGGCAGAGCGTTTTCTTTTCCGGTGCAATTGGTCCTCAGGCTCGGCGGGCTCGTCAGAAATGGTAGTTGGCTGTGAAGTAATAACAGCCAACACACCACTCGCGGCTACAGCAGCCGCTTCGTCGCCCTCAGCAACAAGAGTATTCTCTTTGTCGACGCTCCGCTCGGACGTCTCGACAATGGAAGCAGTGGCCTTCGGGTCGGCCTTTCTCTTAGCCTTCTCGGCTTTTTTCTTGGCGAGATCGCGGAAAGTGAGCTTGGGAGGCATTATTTCTAGATCGTCGGACTCGCTCTGTTCGATCTCTTCTTCTTCATCGTATGAAATGAACTCGCGAGCTAGAATAACCCTTCGAAGATTGAAGTGACGATTCCAAAGGCACTTCCGAGCCTTCAACTTATTGACCAAATCGTCGATGTTGGCAACAGGAGTGAATAGCAGTCTGCTAGGTGTAAGAACAAATTGGCAGAAAAGTTAGTATAAAACATAAGGGGAAAGTTCGCGCGATAAACATTCGAGAAAATCTACCAAGTGTCCCCCACTTCGCCACCACTAAGTGTTCATCATCGGCCGACGCGGCCGATATCGACACGAAGAAAAAATATTTTCTCCAGCTATGATCTTTGTTCGGGAAGTCGTCCAGTATTTTATAAAGAGAACGACTCGCCAGATTGTAGTACTTCATGCCACCCGGGTTAGATTGCTTGTGCCATTCAAGAAGGTTGTGTAGATGGCAAACTCTGATGGGCTCGCGACATTCGGCCGCTCGCGTCGTAATTCCCACCAATTGGCGAATTCCTCTCGAGTTGATCTGCGCGAGCGCGATTTTGTGAACCCCCGCGAACTGAAGAATCAGCGCAGGGATGGGGAACGTGAGGTAACAATCCTTAAACCAACACGCATAGGCGGTAAATGTGCCGGTAGAGGGATCGTCTTCTCGCTGCTCGATAGAAGGCGCGATCATTTCGACCGAGTCGGGAATTCGGCACTCTGAGCGATAGTCTTCCACAAATTCCTCATCGCACCATGAGGAACCTGGAGGCGGGCGTTGCTTTCGCCTCAATTTCTTTTTCTTCTGGACCACTTCGGCGAATCCGCATCCAACCCAGGCTTCCAGTCTCTCTTTTTCTGCGAGAGAGTTATATGACCAGTTACCTTCCTCAATCTTCACTTGGAGAGGCAGCTCGGCAGGACTAAGGGACTCGTCGCAGAGTTGTGGGATTTCCACAACTAGTCTTCGCTCGTCAGTAGTGGAGGCCTCGCAAATTTGCGATGGTTGCGAAGTCCCAACTCCCTCTTCAAAGCCAGTCCGATTAGCTCGCATAAACGAAGCAGACTCCCCCGTCTCGCGACTTTGTCTTAAAACGGGAGTGGGATAAGAAAACAGCTCGGCAAGAGGGGAATGGCCTCCAGCTCGATCTTCTCGACTAATAGGGCTCGCCTCCTCGCGGCCCGAAGGACTCGCTTCCTCTTGTCCACGGAGTCGACCACAGCTCCAGCTCGCGTCTACAATCGACTCGCTATCGGGAGAGTACTCCCAGATTGGCTTTCCCTTCTCAGGGAGCTCGGCAGATTTCACGAATACGAAAGAGCTCGTTGAAGACATCGTATGTTCGGATCAAAACTTAGAAGTTTTTCAGATTCTCTGAAGAACACTGCGGCGACAATGATGAACACGGCGGCGGCGAAGTGATAGGACGGCAAAATTCCTATCTATTACTCGAAAGAAAAACGATAGAAAAAGAAGAGAGAGCGAACCTGTTTTTTCGGAGGAATGAGAATAATGAGAAGTATCAAGGGAGCGTTGCCTCTTATAAAGATATTTTTGGCGGTTCGACTTTCGAGGTGGGCCTCGTTTCTAAATGAGCCCAAAAATCTGGGCTCAGGAGATCAATTTTGAGGAATTTTAACCCAAGTTCATAATTCCTCGGTTTTCATCTGGCTCGAGACGCGACTCCGTGAGCTCCTCCTTGATTTATTTCGCGACTTCACTTACGAATAAATCTGCGACTTCAGAATTTCGCTTTCTCGAAACTTCGAATCCCGGCTTTTACCGTGACCCCATAGTATTTGTGAAGTAAGTCAAAATCACGTCCTTATAACTTGGTGAACTTGGCTTTTCCATGAAAAGAAACTCGCAGCTCGCGACTTTCTCTCCATAGAAATCAACTCGCGACTCCATCTTAATGGATCAGCTCGCGACTTTCTCTCCGTGGAAATCAACTCGCGACTCCATCTCAATGGATCAGCTCGCGACTTTCTCCCCATGAAAATCAACTCGCGACTCCATCTTAATGGATCAGCTCGCGACTTTCTCTCCGTGGAAATCAACTCGCGAGTCCATCTCAATTGATCAGCTTGCGACTTTCTCTCCATGGAAATCAACTCGCGACTCCATCTCAATGGATCAGCTCGCGACTTTCTCTCCATGAAAATCAACTTGCGACTCCATCTTAATAGATCAGCTCGCAACTTTCTCTCCGTGGAAATCAACTCGCGAGTCCATCTCAATGGATCAGCTCGCGACTTTCTCTCCATGAAAATTAACTCGCGACTCCATCTCAATGGATCAGCTCGCGACTTTCTCTCCGTGGAAATCAACTAGCGACTCCATCTCAATGGATCAGCTCGCGACTTTCTCCCCATGAAAATCAACTCGCGACTCCATCTCAATAAATCAGCTCGCGACTTTCTCTCCGTGGAAATCAACTCGCGAGTCCATCTCAATGGATCAGCTCGCGGCTTTCTCTCCATGGAAATCAACTCGCGACTCCATCTCAATGGATCAGCTCGCGACTTTCTCCCCATGAAAATCAACTCGCGACTCCATCTCAATGGATCAGCTCGCGACTTTCTATCCGTGGAAATCAACTCGCGAGTCCATCTCAATGGATCAGCTCGCGACTTTCTCTCCATGGAAATCAACTCGCGACTCCATCTTAATGGATCAGCTCGCGACTTTCTCTCCGTGAAATTCAACTCGCGAGTCCATCTCAATGGATCAGCTCGCGACTTTCTCCCCATGGAAATCAACTCGCGACTCTATCTCAATAAATCAGCTCGCGACTTTCTCCCCATAAAAATCAACTCGCGACTCCATCTTAATGGATCAGCTCGTGACTTTCTCTCCGTGGAAATCAACTCGCGAGTCCATCTCAATGGATCAGCTCGCGACTTTCTCTCCATGGAAATCAACTCGCGACTCCATCTCAAAGGATCAGCTCGCGACTTTCTCCCCATGAAAATCAACTCGCGACTCCATCTTAATGGATCAGCTCGCGACTTTCTCTCCGTGGAAATCAACTCGCGAGTCCATCTCAATGGATCAGCTCGCGACTTTCTCTCCATGGAAATCAACTCGCGACTCCATCTTAATGGATCAGCTCGCGACTTTCTCTCCGTGAAAATCAACTCGCGAGTCCATCTCAATGGATCAGCTCGCGACTTTCTTTCCATGGAAATCAACTCGCGACTCTATCTCAATAAATCAGCTCGCGACTTTCTCCCCATGAAAATCAACTCGCGAGTCCATCTCAATGGATCAGCTCGCGACTTTCTCCCTCGTGTCGCCTCGCGCATAGCGAGCGACTCGCAGATTTTTTATATATCCCTCTTGTCGCCTCGCGCATAGCGAGCGACTCGCAAATTTTTTATATATCCCTCTCGTCGCCTCGCGCATAGCGAGCGACTTGCGGATTTGTGACATTCTTAAACATCGCACTCGATCATCTCGCGAAGATCAGTATGTGACTTCGCTTCGCCATCTTCGCCACCAACCGTTCGAAGTCATCTCGCATATTCGTGTATCTACTCGCCTCGCAGCAGCAATGGTTTTCGTTACAGATGATTCAATGGATACACCAGCGAAACGAAGTTTAGAATTCGGCGACAAAGACGACCTAAGCAAGTGTATGACTCGCGCTCTTTTTCCCTTAGTCTGGTTTTTTCCCATCGGGTTTTCCAGACGAGGTTTTTACTGAGGCTTGTTCGCATACTTGTATCGTCATCTCGTCGCCCCGCGTTTCAAGCTCGATCAGCTCGCGACTTCGCAATATCGAAATCGACTCGCCTGAAACGTCTCACTCGATCAGCTCGCGACTTCGCAAGATCGTCATCTCATCGCATTCGATCAGCTCGCGACTTCCTTTCACCAGCGACTCACGGGTTTTGGATCAGCTCATCCCGTCACTTCGCGACTTCACGAATCGACTCACTGGATTCGATGCAATCAGGTCATTTGGGCTCGACATCATCATCAACACGTAAACCGTCTAAGCGGAAATCGGTTCTTCACTCAGACACCCTTACTTCAACACTTTTATTTATAAAACTGTTGAAATGGGGGGCTAACTGTAGGGGTCGGATCCCCCCTCGAAAAATCGATAAGCCTAAACGACGTCGTATTCGCCGAAACGGCCCAATAGTCAAATCCAGAAGATAGCGGCCCACTAACGGCCCATTACTGTTCATCCGAACCGATCTACTTTCTCTATAAATAAACATGTACCCCCTCACTTGTGAGGTATCCGAAATTTCTTATAAAAACACTGTTTACAGCTCTGATCTTGAGAAAGAAGAACAAACTAAGAAACCTAATTTGTAATCTAATTTTAAATCTGTCTAAGTGTTTGAAACCCTAAAGAAGCTCAATTTCGAAGAATCTTCACAATTTCTATTGTGTGTAAATTCCAGCACACACAATCTTATTAAGCAAACAAATATCCAGAAAAACAAACACACTAGGGAAATTAAGGAGTCCCTTACTCTCCTATTCTCTCTCCTCTCAAAAATGATCAAATCCTTGATACCCTAAACGATAAAACACCCCCACTAATATAAATATTCTCTACCCTTCTACTTTATTGACTGTCCTTTTCTAAACCGTTGCACACCCTTATCCCCTCTATGACGTGTAACCTGAGTCATCCTTCTGGATCCTTCTCCTTTGTGGGCCTGATTAGTGACATCAAGTCCTTCCTCAGCTTGCTTGGCCTTCAATCTTCTTCTGTATCCTGCACGTAAGCTCCATGTCTATCAATACCTTCCCCCTTCAAAACTAACATTGTCCTCAAGGTTGAACTCTGGAAACTGCCTCTCAATTACCCTCTTCCATTCCCATGTGTTATCTATCTCATGTAATCCTTTCCACTTGATTAACAACTCTTCTTGCCCAGTTCGGTCATTGATCCTTTCTCCCAAACACGCTTCTGGTTCAGCCTGGAGCTCATTTTCAACCGTAAGCTATGGTGGCAGATCCATTGGCTCTAAGTTACTCCCAACCGCATTTTAGCTGGGAGACATGGAAGGTTGAGTGAACCTTAGCCTCTGGTGGTAGCTCCAACTTGTAAGCAACCTCTCCAATTCTTTCAATCACTTCATACTGCCCATAGTACCTTGCAGCCAACTTTTCATTTGTTCTGCGAGCCAGAGAGTTTTATCGATTTGGTCGCAGTTTGAGGAACACTTTCTCACCTACAACGAATGTGACCTCTCGTCTAAGGCCATCAGCTTGTTTCTTCATAACTTGTTGAGCTCTGAGGATGTGTTGTTGAAGCAGCTGTATCATCGCATCTCTTTCCTCCAGTTTCGCTTCCAAGGTAGCATTAGTGGTAGATCCTTTTTCATATTTGATCAGGGTAGGGGGATCTCTCCCATATACTGCTAGAAAGGGCGTCATCCTGATGGTAAAGTGATAGTAAGTGTTATAAAACAGCTCGGCCCATGGGAGATATTGTGCCCAAGTTCTGGGTTTGTCACTCGCGAAACATCTTAGATATGTCTCCATTCCACGGCTCGTAACCTCTGTTTGACCATCCGACTGCGGATGGTATGCCGTGCTAAAACACAGTTTTGTCCCCACTAACCGAAAAATCTCCCTCCAAAACTTACCCGTAAAGGTTTTGTCTCTGTCTGATACCAGCGTTTTTGGGAAGCCGTGTAATTTAACTAGCTCCTTGATGAATTCCCCCGCAACCTCAGCCGCATTAAACGGATGACTAAGGCCAAGAAAATGAGCATACTTTCTCAGCCTATCAACTACTACCATAACTATATCTATTCCTTCAGACTTAGGTAGACCTTCCACAAAATCTAAGGATACATCTTCCCAAATGTTACCTAGGATTGGCAGGGGTTGAAGCAAACCGGTTGGGGCCAAGGTTGAGTACTTATGTCTTTGACAGACTTGACAAGCCGCGATATAGCCTCGAATCTCATTCATCATGCCTTTCCAATAAAAAACCTCAGCAATCCTTCTTTGAGTCTTCAAAATGCCTCCATGACCCCCAATCTTGTTGTCATGGAATTCCTGTAAGATTGTCTTAATCAAGGGAGAGTTTGGAGCCAGCACAACCTTTCCTTGTCTAAGCAGCCTTCCATTAATAATCGAGAAGTCTGGATGCTCCTGAGAACCAGCCACCAATGCCTCCTTCAGTTGCCTTAGCTCATCATTCCTGTTAACCTCACTGTCAATCTCTTCGAGTTGAATTACTACCGATACCGAGATAGCCAAAAGTTGGGGAGGACTCTCCCTTCTAGATAATGCATCTGCAGCCTTATTCTCCAATCCTGGCTTATAGACGATATCGAAATCAAACCCAAGGATTTTTGTTAACCACTTCTGATACTCTACGTTTACTTCTCTCTGCTCTAGAAGAAACTTCAAACTCTTCTGATCCGTGTGCACCACAAACTTCCTGCCCAGAAGGTAATGCTTCCATTTTTGGATAGCACAAACTATGGCCATGAGTTCCCTTTCATAGACTGACTTAAGTCTTTGTCGATCCGTGAGAGCTTGACTGAAAAAGCTAAGGGCCTCTGATTCTGCATTAACACTGTGCCCAAGCCTGTTCCTGAAGCATCTGATTCTATTACAAAGGTAGAGTTAAAATCTGCCATAGCCAGTACGTGATATATCATGGTTTTTACCCTGTTTAAGCCATGATATAAGTATATGTTTTAGAGTCTTTTGGTGTTTTCTATGTGTTTTTAGAGTCTTTACAGGAACTAGACCGATTGGAGCAGAAAAGATGTTTACTGGAAGTTTTAGAGCATTGCGGAATGGAGCGTCAAAAAGTCAAAATCTGTCAGCAGAGCCAGCGTCGATCGACAGGAGGTCTGGTGAGACATGAAGATTTTCCAGAGTGTCACGTGTCGATCGACACGCATTCTGGCTGTCGATCGACGCCCTTCACGGAAAAAGCCAGATTTTAATGAGAAGAAGCCCGATCAAAGCCCAAAAGTTCCAGATGTTTACTTTTCTTTTCTAGTCGGTTTGGGACCTTTATATATACGTTTTTAAGCCATTTTTTAGGCTTCATGCTTTATTTTACTTAACTCTTTGATATTTCTTTTAATAAAAACATGTTTTCATGATTGGATATGTCTGAGTAGTTTCCCTGTTAGGTTTAGGGATTTTCAAAGGTTGTTGATGATTTGCTAGATCTGATCATAATTGCTTAGGATTTAATATCATTAGAAGTTCTTCATCTTAACTTGTTCTTATTGCTGATTCTTGATTAGCTACCTTGAATCTTATCTTAGGTTTATTAATAGAAACGACAGTTTGATTGATAACCTGAACTAGTTTTTGATGAGCAAAATTCCTATTCGCAAAGGAATTTGGCTTAGGGTTTTGTGAACAATTGAACCTGAAACTAATGCTTGTTTAGATTCATAGGATTCGCAAAGGAATTTGGTTTTATTGGATTATTCATAGATAATATTCGCAGCGGAAGCTGGTTTATTTTACTTTCGTGTTCATGTTTAGGAACTGAGCTTCATAAATCCTATTGCTAATTGATAATATGCATATCTGATTCACCTGAGATTTCCCTGTGCCTAGCGCTTTTCTCTATTGATTCTCACAACCATTTTAATTGCTTTGTTTACTTGCATTCTCATAATTCTGCTTAGCATAATCTGAACTCATTAAATCTATTGTGTTTCATTAATTCCCTGTGGATTTCGATACCTTAAGTATTGCATTGATCTCTTTGTTTGAGAGAATAGCGCTTAGGTTTAATTTGAGCATATCAGTACGGGTACCTCTGTCATGGCTGTCTTCAGCCTCTCAAAGGCCGTTTGAGTCTCTTCATTCCAGTGAAAATTATCCTTCTTTAACAAGGCTGTCAACGGTCTAGCTATAACTCCATAGCTTTTAACAAACTTACGATAGTAACCTGTCAGCCCTAAGAAGCCCCTTAGTGCTTTCACATTCCTTGGTACTGGCCAAGTGACCATGGCCTGCACCTTACCCGGATCAGCCGACACTCCCAGTGCAGAGATAATGTATCCTAGGTATTCCACCTTCTTCCTCCCAAAGTGGCATTTCTTCCTATTCGCGTACAACTTCTGCTGCCTTAGCACATTCAATACGATGGTCAGGTGCTCCTCATGCTCCTCTACAGACTTACTGAAAATCAGGATGTCGTCGAAGAAAACCAGCACAAACTTCTGCAGGTAACCCCTGAACACCTCATTCATCAAAGACTGAAACATGGCAGGAGCGTTTGTCAGACCGAACGACATTACCCTGAACTCATAGAGCCCATCGTGGGTCCTAAAAGATGTCTTGGGAATATCTTCTGCTCTGACTAGTATCTGGTGATAGCCTGACTTAAGATCAAGCTTAGAGAAGACGGTTGCGCCGTGCAATTCGTCTAGCAATTGATCAATCATGGGGATTGGAAAACAGTCGGGAACAGTTACCTTGTTAAGAGCACGGTAATCCACACAGAAACGCCAGCTACCATCTTTTTTTTTCACCAAAAGTACAGGGCTTGAGAAGGGACTGCTACTGTCTTGTATAATGCCAGCAGCTAGCATAGCCACAACCTGCTTCTCAATTTCCTCTTCCTAAGTCTGCGGGTAACGGAAAGGTCGAACCGACACTGGCCTTGCCCCTAGCTCGAGTACAATATGGTGTTCCTTCCCTTTTGAGGGAGGTAGTCCTTGTGGTTCGTCAAAAACCTCAGAGAATCTCTGCAAGACCTTGGCTAAGGCGATCGGCACAATCTCTCGCTCCGTTTCAACCCCAGGCTTCGCTTGTAACCCCCAAACTCAATAACCATTCCTTGTCCTTGTCTGTCCAATGCCTTCTTCAGTGCCTTGAACGAAACTGAAGCTCAAACCAACGCCGGGTCCCCTTGCAATCTGATTTTCTCCCCATTTACCTTAAATTCCAGCGTTTGTAACTTCCAGTTGACCTTCGTATATCCCAATGTCTCTAGTCATTGCATTCCCAGGATGATATCAGCGCTTCCCAGTTCCAAGGGAAGAAACTCAGTCTGGATTTCGTGGCCCTGGACTTGTAGCAGTAGTCCTTTACAAACTCCCTGGCCTTGAGCTGACAATCCAGTACCTGTCAAGACCCCATAGCTCTTCGTCATCTTGATTAAAACGCCCAGTAACTTGGTTAGCTTTTCCGAGATGAAGTTATGGGTCGCCCCACTATCGATCATGACTATTACCTCCTGGTCTTGGATCGAGCCCCGCAACTTCATGGTTCGCGGCGAGGAGATTTCCACCAGTGAGTTAAGGGATAACTCTGCAATCCCTGCGATCTCCACCTCATCTTCCTCACGGTCTGGCCCTTCATCTTCTTTCCATGTTTCTTCGGTACTATTTTCTGACACTAAGAGGATCTGGAGTTCTCGGTGAGGGCAGACATGGCGGCTGTGCCATTTCTCATCACATTGGTAACACAGATTCGCGGCTTTCCTCTGAGCCATCTCTGCCGCCGTCAACCGCCGGAGGGGGGGGGGGGGGGGTTTCACGCGGTTATGGAGATTATGGCTTCTTGTGTCGTTCCCTTGATACGACACCGTGGGTTTGTTATTGCTTATTTGGTTCGTGGGTCGATTTTGGTTAAGCCCATAAGACTGCTTAGATTCCCCAGAGTTACCTGGGCCTTGCGTGCGAAACTGGCCCACACGTTCTCCCTTAGTAAATCCGCTGTGACTCTTTCCCGATCCTAACTCTGCCGTATCTCCCCAGCCGCCCACATCCTTAGCCACATCCATCATCTCTTGGAGGTTTTTTGGCCCCAACGTACGAACTCGAGCGGCCACCGCGGACGATAGCCCCGACATAAACGCCAATTCGAGAACCTTCTCTGAAATCGTCGGTGCGTTTGTGGCCAGCCCAATAAAGTCACGGCAAAATTCTGGCACCGTGCCTTCTTGACGGAGTTTGAGCAGTCGTTCTCCCACGCTCGTCGTGTGACCTGACTCGAACTGGGCCAGTATGCGTTGTTTCATCTGACCCCAACTCAGAAATGGCTCTCTGTCCTGTTGCCATAAATACCAATCCAGGGCATCTCCGGTGAAACAGCTCCTTACCGATACCAGTTTCTGATATTTTGTACAGTACCCGACCTCGAAGAACTGCTCTACCCTCGAGATCCACTGTTTGGCCCCCGATCCGTCGAAGACCGGAAGCTCCAATCGCCTCGCCATGCTATTATTCTGTTCCAAAAACCTGATCTGTGGAGCCCCATCGCTCCCCGTCTCTGGGTCACGTCCCTTCTCCTGAAACAACTGCGTGTAGGGCCTCTCAGTGGGATACGGTTTGTCTGTCGGCGGTGGTTTCTCTGTTGGTGTGAACATTGGAGCCTTCCCGTGGTTTATCGACGCACTCAGCGACGACCCTGCATTTCCAGACGCAAAAAGGCCGTTCCTTTCCAGTCGAAATTGCCTTCGCTCGTACGCATCTTCATCTAACCTCCGAGTCATTGCTTCCATCATTCCCATCAACGTCGTCGTGACTGAGGGGTTTTGAGTTACCGCGTCCGAGATCTCTTGGGATTCCCTGGATACTTCAGTGATCGGCGACAGTTCAGCTGTGTTCTTATCCATCTCTCTTATTTGGATCGAAGAGAGCTCTGATACCAAATTTGTTACGATTTCCTTATGAACTTTTCAGAAATTGTAACTCACTCTTGGATAATCTGAATAATACGATCTTATTAAACTAACAAAGATCCAGAAAAACAAACACACTAGGGAAATTAAGGAGTCCCTTACTCTCCTGTTCTCTTTCCTCTAAAAAATGATCAAATCCTTGATACCCTAAACGATAAAACACCCCCACTAATATAAAGATTTTCTACCCTTCTACTTTATTGACTGTCCTTCTCTGAACCGTTGCACACCCTTATCCCCTCTATGACGTGTTAACCTGAGTCAGCCTTCTGGATCCTTCTCCTTTGTGGGCCTGATTAGTGACATCAAGTCCTTCCTCAGCTTGCTTGGCCTTCAATCTTCTTCTGTATTGAAACAGAACTGGTGGTTTCTCCTGGACGTAAGCTCCATGTCTATCATTTAATTTGGTGGAAATTGATAGTGTTTTTCTCATTTCAACAAATGATGAAAAATAAATTGCAGTTTCTTTGAATGAATCAGTGATGAATTGACTAGGGACTTGCAAATTCTATGGTTATTTTAGTAAGGCAAAATTGACTACACCCTTTGAGTTTCGGTTGCCATGTTTTCCATGAAGTGCAGAAGCCGAGGGAGCAAGTTGCAGAGGCATTTTCTGGATATAGCAAACACAATAATGTCATCGGTGAAGTCTCAATCTGTCAATGGGGTTTCACCGGCTGAGTTTGTTAACGCTCTGATTAGTGGGTTTGGTCATGGTTTGTTAAAGATTGATGCTGATGAAACTGCCCTGGTATCTATGAAATGGAAGGATCTTGGTTTAGCTATATGTTCTACAATTTTAGTATCATGTGGTTGTTCGACAATGTGAGGTTTTGGGGAATAACCACTTTACATTGACTCGGTTTTGCTTAAAATCTGAGGATGTTCTGTTTTGAACAAAGATTTTGTTTGTTTACCTGTTTTTCCGATTAGGTTGGGACCTATAGATAATGAATTGAAGCAAAGGAAAATTCAATGGTATTATAGAATACAGGCTAGCATGTCCATTACAAAACATTTCACTTATGTGATTGACTGATTGGTATGGCTATATTATGTAGATCAATTATTACACCAACATGTTATCATCTTATATTGTTTTTGTTTTTTTTTGTTCAATGTCTACTACAAAGACAACTAACTACTTTATTTGGATATACACTCCAAGGGACGGAATTAAGAGACTTATAGGAATTCTCCTAGCTAATGAGGTGTGTTTGATCCGTTTAACGGTTTTGATTTGATCAGGCGATCAAGAATTTCACGAATGGTGATTCGTTATTGGTTTTGGATCAAAGCTACAACAAATTCCATCGAACAAATGAGCATTAGAGAAGGTATAGGAGATGGCGTTCCAGAGTTTAGCTCCTCATAGAGGTTGAAGACCAAGTATGGAAAAATGCAGTGAGATTTTGTGGGGAATCCGTAAAGATTACAGAGAGCTATATGAAACTATAACTAACATGAGATTGTTTCCAGCGAATTTTGGTTATGCCTCGGTTAGAGAGCGGTTAGTGAGACTGAGTTTAGTAAAGAGTTTGACCATATTGTTTAGGAGTTCAAGTACAGGTGAGATTTGGGGCTTATTGATACCACAAATAATTTTGTTGATTTTCTTTAACAAGAGCTAATGTCTACCAATAATGTTGATTTGGGGCTCTTTCCTTCTTTTTTTGG
This sequence comes from Draba incana, assembly GCA_963576765.1. Taxonomy (NCBI): domain Eukaryota; kingdom Viridiplantae; phylum Streptophyta; class Magnoliopsida; order Brassicales; family Brassicaceae; genus Draba; species Draba incana. Next base: position 7,446,971 of record OY755202.1, on the reverse strand, counting down.
GAAAATATTGCTCTTTGCTTTTGCTATATGGTAGAATGAAGTATGAGAAGTTGACATGGAGATGGAGTAGAATGAAGTATGAGAAGTTGTCATGGAGAATGAAGGAATAAAGCACTTGATCTGCTATAGCCAATGTTGTTCTTAACATACATTTTTGTAGTGTTTGCATATGTTGGATATGATATGAAGCAAATTAGAGAGAAAATAGAGACTATCCAAATATCATATTTGTAAAGGGGAGTCGGGAATTGCTCTAGAGATCAGATTCTTCCTTATTTAGACTTCAAATATTCGTTTTGCATCTCCAATCTTAACACTACCACAATTGTATTGTTACACAATGTAACACAATATCTTACTTTCTATTTGTTTCGGTTGTCAAAACTTGCTATGCCCCCCTTCTTTGTTATATGATTTAACGATTTTGAGTTGTATGTATCTAGGAGATATTGAATTAGTGGTCTACGATATTAGTCAAGATGATGTTTTCTCTAATTTGATGTTGGTTTGAAACTTAACATCTTATATGTTTTCTCTATATGACAAATTTACTTTACTTATATGTTTTCTAACTACTTTATTAACCAAAAATATAGATAACAAAATCCGCGTGTAGGGTATGTAGAGAAGCCATTAGATAACAACTCCCTTAGTTTTCTTTTTTCATATTTCATATACTTTTTAAGGGAATGGTTGAATCGGTATGGAAAAAATTCGTTAGTTGCGTGATTAAGATATAAAATAATATACAAAGAAAATTTAAATTTAAAAGGTTTTTAAACCAAAGAAATTAACGTTTTTGTATTATCAAATTCTAAAAAGAAAATATTAACAAATTCCAAAAAGGCGATGAATCAAAGAGTTTTTGGAGGGACACAAATATGCATAAACATATGCAAACAATCATACTGAACTATGTTAATATTTTTAGTAAGGAATAAGCTAAATCATAACTACAAATATATGTCGCAACAAAATAATTCGTGTACTTATGTTGTATAGTTCACATGAATAAATTCTGAGTTTAAAACAACTCAGACTCCCTCAAGTGACAAAGATCAATTTATCATTTTATTTATTTATTTATTGGAGTACAAAATAACAAACACTACTATGATATCATTTTGTTGAGAGAAAAATAGTAAAACTATTATAAACATAACACCCGGGCATAGCCCTAGCCCGGGGCAAACCCTAGTGTACCATTAAAGATGCTCTAAGAGAATTTACTTTTTTGATGTCCAAACAAACGTTAATAATAAATATGTTTAGGCTAATTTTTGTTTTAGACCTTTCATAGTCAAATATTTATATTGAAAAGATCGAAACCTAAGTACGGATGTGATTAGTGGAAAAGGCCTATACTCTCTTGTGAGCAATGGTAATGAGTTCGTACTTTGTAATGGATTCAATTACTCCCACTTGATTGAATCCATTAATCATAATTGATGTATTGTAAACTTTCATCTTGATATAGAATCAGACAATATAAAATAATGAATACAATGCTTCACCTATTTATGGATGTGACTACATAATTTTAAAATAATGCGTAATACTCAAAAATGGTTAAAAATCACTTCATATTTCCATGTTCATCCAGATAAGAGGAAATACTAATTCATTTCAAGCCAATTAGTATTTTTAGTTTTAAAAGAATTAGTTATTTATCAAACTATTTATCTGTAAATATAATAAAACTGTAAAAGAAACACTCGCGCATAGCGCGAGCAAATTCTAGTAGGAATATAAGATGATAGTACAATTTGAGGTAATACAGTGGAACCTCTATAAATTAATACTCTATAAACTAATAATTACTATAAATTAATAATTTTTCCATCCCTAGTCGGGCCAACGTAAAAATTAATAAAATTCGATAAAATGATAAGATAATATTTTTTTTGAAACTCCTATATAAAATATGGTCTTTATAATAGTATAAATTAATAATCATGAATTATATATATATATATAAGTATATAGTTTAAAACAATTTATTGAAACTTTCGTATTATTTGTTTTTTTTAAAAAAATTGGACTCTCGTGGTAACCAGTTTCTTTTTCTTTTGCATCAAAAACTTATAGTGTTATTATCCCGATTTTCATCTCAAAATCATAAGAGTTTTAGTCGCGGTAATTACTTTGAGTATTATTATCTTGTATTTAACTTTATTGAATTGCAACCGTAATTTCTTATAAACTCTAAATTTTGGAGTATATATCATCTCCATCCGAATAGTTAAGTAGACTATTCACATCTATTCTATTATGATAAGCGAGATTTTTAGTATAATATGAGGGTAAGATAAATATGTAAACATTAAAATATATAAATATTTGAATATATATATTTTTAGAAGAATTTGTATGAATATGGAACAGAAAACCTCTCTATAAATTAATAAATATTAATTTATCGATAATTTAATATCTCTCTAAATTAACAAATTTTCAAAGTCCCAACATTATTAATTTATAGAGGTTTTACTGTACATATAACAATTAAATTGACCTTAGAATATAAGAATAACTTTACTTTTTTATATATTAGAACACAAATCATAGACAAAGTTAGCAAGCCCAATGTTATGTAATAAACCCATGTATTATAGGGTTCTTAGCAAGATAGATACTATATAAATGTGTATAATGAACATTTTAAAAGATAATCTTGAAAATTGGATCAAACCATTTAGATGTTTTTGGTGACAACCTAAAATATTTTGCTTTTATCAATCTCGTTTCTATTTCAACAAGCTCTTTGAGCTATATCTTTATCAATCTCGTTTCTATCTTAGGAAAACCAAAAAAAAAACACTCTCTAAGAACTTTAATCTATTTTGTTTCGAGATTTTCACATTGTAATATTATTTTACCGATTAGTTACACAAGAAGTGATACATGTTGTGTACTTGTACCACAAACATCACTATTCACGTTTTACTTGAGGTGTAAATATGATTTGAGATAAAATAAAGAAATTACAATGTAATCAGTCAAAACTACTTGTTTCTTTCTTAAATACACCAACGAAAAGGGTGCGATCATACCAGCACTAATGCACTGGATCCCATCAGAACTCCGCAGTTAAGCGTGCTTGGGTGAAAATAGTACTAGGATAGGTGACATCCTGGGAAGTTCTCGTGTTGCATCCCATTTTTGCTGGAAAAAAAAAATAATACACCAACGAAAGAGAATATTTCGATTTATCTGTTAACCGGCCTCATGGCCCAAAAACCGTCGGCAGCTCAAACGTCGTCGTTTGATTGATTGGTCCTATACATAAAAAGCTAGACAACGAAACTTGCAATTCCCAATATATCTTTCCGTTACCTCCACAATCAACGGCCCAAATTAAGTAATCAGTCAACTATCCTCTACAACCAATCTCACGTTAACCTTTTTCTCACCACCAGTCAAATTAAACCACTAACCACTAATAATTCGCCACGTAATCATCTCTCTCTTTGTCACCTTTGTTAACACTCCCGAGTGGAGTTGGTGTGACTCAGTAACGAGAAAAGCACAATCACAGCGATTCGTATCTTAAAAAAAGCTCCTTTTCTTTTACCCTTTTCCTTTATCTCTCTCTCTCTGTACAGCTAGTAATTATGATTACTGAACAAAAGCGCTTCTCTATAAATCCCTTTGCAACAAACCCATCGTCTCTGTGGTGGTGGCGATGGCAGAGGAGCATCAGAATCCTGTTGCAGAGGAGGAGATCCAAACCGGGTCAGAGAATTTCGGGTTTTCCGTTGACCCGGTTGGTGTTTCTCATGTACCCGGGATTAGAAGAGTGGGTTTAAGAGCTGAGATCGATACTTCTCCTCCTTTCGGGTCGGTTCAAGAAGCTGTGACCCGGTTCGGTGGTCGTGGCTATTGGGCTCCTTTCAAACTCGAAGATGTAAGTTTTTGCTCAAATTTTCGGTTTAGTACTTTGATTTGATGCACTGTGTACTAAAAATTGATACTTTGATTGTGACCATTGTTAAATTGAAGTTAATTAGTGAACATTGCATGATATGCTATGAAATTATGTGAAAATTGAGTAAAATTTGATGACTTTTGTGCAATTGAGTGGTATTTCATTATTGAAATTGACGTACAATTTCATAATTTTGGTTCTAGAGGTTTTATTTGAGATTTAATTTGTTGGTTTTGTCATTGTTTAGAATGGTGAAGGAGAATTTGATATAAAGAGAATGGAAGAACATGCAGCAGAGCTTGAGAAGGATTTGATAGTGAAAGAGCTAGAAACTTTAGATGTTTTAGAAGCACTTGGATCGACGAAACGAATCGTGGAAGATTTAAAGCGGCAGCTTCATCAAGAATCCATAAGAGCAGATATCAAAGAGATGAACGACGAGGTTCCAATGTCGTCTCCTGATATGATCCTTATGGAATTGAAGCAAGCGAAGATGAATCTTGGTAAAACCATGAATGATCTTGTTATGATCCAATCGTCTGTCGAATCTTTGAATAAGAAAATGAAAGAAGAGAAAGATTTTCTTGAAAAGACACGCGCGAAGCTCACGTATGGGTTTGGAGGAGCAGTGTCTCTAGCTGAGGAGCTTAGTCGAGTCAGGGTAGATAAACCGGTAAGGGAACATGTGAAGATGGTGTCTGAAACCGATGAAACGAGTTTAAACCAACAGAACAAGAACTGTTTAAGAACCGCAGAGATGAGATTAGTTGCTGCTAGGAAAATGGAAGAAGCTGCGAAAGCGGCTGAAGCGTTAGCGATTGTGGAAATTACAATGTTATCATCTAACGGTGAAAGCGAGGACGATGCGGAGTTTTGCTTTCCGGATCCTCCAAGATCTCCGTTAACACCGAGAGGATTAAGGAATGATAATGACTCAAGAAGAGGGATTTTGAAGAAGCTTGAGGAAGCTAGTGAAGGAGTTAAAGAAAGCAAACAAGCTTTAGAAGCCGCGTTAAACCGAGTAGAGATTGCTAATGTTAAGCAACTCGCAGCTGAAAATGCTTTTCGCGATAACTTTACACCTCGACGCTCTTTTTTCAGCCATTTGAACAAGCAGCATGAGACACTAGACAATCTACCAAAGCCGGCGTTGAAGTCTAATGTCTCGATGCGTGATGTTCTAAGGCGTAAGCAGGTTCTTGCAAAGGAAGATGTTGTTGTTGTTCCTCAGAGGCAGAGTCTTGAAGGGGATATCCCGAGGCGGAATGCGAATTTGAGGCAAATGTTGAAGGAATTGAAGCAGGATATTAAGTTTTCGACACGAGGCGAGAAGGAAGAAGTGCAGGAAGAGAAACAGTTCGTTACGCAGAGGAGAAAGTTTGGGTTTATACACATTACACTTCCAATGCATAAACAGAGTAAGAAAAAATCCAGCCTTTAATACATAAACAACACTTTCATCTATTTCTGTTATTATGTTCCTCAATTGTTTGTTTGTAATAGGTTTTTAATTGGTTTTTCATTTGGTTTGATGTTGTGTGATTGGTTTAACCTTCTTAATAAAAATTGAAATCAGATAAAAAAAATATATGAATTTTTTGTATAATCAAGCCAAATCTGAATCAGATCAGTCACAACCAAATAAACCGAACCAAACCAAAACAAAATTAAAAATCTGAACCGAAACGAACCAGTAAATAATACACTCAATCTCTGACGTGGCAGACATAAAGCTGACTAGGCAAGGTTGAATACACGTAAGCAGATCTCTTATCATCAATCTTTTCTGTCTTCTTCTTCTTTGTTTGCGTTGAAGATGGTAAGATCCCAAAGCAGAGTATTATAACCAATAAAGAAGACCTCAGATTCTCTCGCAGATCGGAGAAAAAATGTCAATCCTCCAACTCTCTAGTTCTTCTCTCTCATCCTCTAACGTTCTCTCTTTCACTCCGCGAAAATCTCTCTCTTCTCCGAAATCTTCTCGGACAGTTCGTTGTTCCGTCGCAGGTACTTGTTTCTAAACCTCTCAATTTCGTAGATTTTGATTCATTTTTGTGAAATTCTTTCTGGGTACTTGGAAAATTGCGAAATTTCAACAAAAGACAACAAATTTCGGCAAAATGGGAGACGAAATTGGGTGTTTCTTGTAATACTTGAATTGATTGTTTTTGGTTACTCTATTCAGCTTTTACTAGGAGTAGTTGGTTTCATTAATAATGTGAAATAAAATTCAGATTCTAGTTTACTAATAATCTCTGTGGCGGATATTAGAATTTTTTGCTAGTTTTGTTCTGTACAAGATGATACATTGGTTCTTTCTGGTGCTTTTCTAAGATAAAGTGTAATGCTTGATTCAAGAACTGGAATGTTTCTATGGGATTTTTATTGGTTTTACCTAAATTCAAGTCTGATCATGGATGTGCAAAAGCTTATTAGGGACTGTGTCTTAATCTTATGCTTAATGGAGTTCAATTTATTTGTTTAGGAGCCACTGTAACCGAGCAAAAAGTCGCGGCGACCACCGAGCCTCTTCTTCTGAGAGCTGTTAAAGGTGAAGTTGTCGATAGACCTCCGGTTTGGCTTATGAGGCAAGCTGGGAGATACATGAAGGCAAGCAATCTTCCATTAAATTTCCTTAAAACTCGCCATCTGCTTCTTTTTCGAATTTTAATTAACCTGAGTGTCGGTTAATATGATGAACAGAGTTATCAAACTCTATGTGAGAAGTATCCTTCTTTCCGAGATAGATCAGAGAACGCGGATCTTGTGGTGGAAATTTCATTGCAACCGTGGAAAGTTTTCAAGCCGGATGGAGTGAGTTCTTCTTCTTCTTCTTTGTTTCTACGTTTACTTTCGAGTTTTTTCTTTGTATGATATATAATAAGTTGATTTTGTAATATGTATGAAAAAGGTGATTTTGTTCTCGGACATTCTTACTCCATTGACTGGAATGAACATACCGTTCGACATTGTTAAAGGCAAAGGTCCTATCATCTTCAACCCGCCGCAATCAGCTTCCGACGTGGCTCAAGTTAGAGAATTCGTACCAGAGGAATCTGTTCCGTATGTCGGAGAAGCACTTAAAAGATTACGAAATGAGGTACTAATAGTGATTATTAAAACAACAAATGCTCTTAAAGCTCTTAATCTGAAGAATATGTTTTTTTTTTTGGTTTCATTCAGGTGGGAAACGAATCCGCTGTTCTCGGTTTTGTTGGAGCTCCATTTACTCTTTCTTCGTATGTTATCGAAGGTGGTTCATCTAAGAACTTCTCACAGATAAAAAGATTAGCTTTTTCTCAACCCAAGGTAGATTATTACTAACCTTGAACCACTTTTACATCTCGAAAATTCATATATATTGAAAGTTTTTCGTTCTTGTCAGGTTCTACATGCTTTACTCGAGAAGTTTACAACTTCGATGATCACTTACATACGCTATCAAGCGGATAGCGGAGCACAAGCTGTACAAATCTTTGATTCTTGGGCTACCGAGCTTAGCCCGGTTGATTTCGAAGCGTTTAGTTTACCTTATCTTAAACAGATTGTGGAAGCTGTGAAACAAACTCACCCGAACCTACCTTTAATACTGTACGCGAGTGGTTCAGGAGGTTTGCTAGAGAGATTGGCTCGGACTGGTGTGGATGTTGTGAGCTTGGACTGGACTGTAGACATGGCTGAAGGAAGGGACCGGTTAGGAAGAAACATAGCGGTTCAAGGAAACGTGGACCCGGGAGTTTTATTTGGATCGAAAGAGTTTATTACGAGCCGGATTCATGATACAGTGAAGAAAGCTGGTAGAGATAAACATATTCTGAATTTAGGGCATGGTATTAAAGTTGGAACCCCTGAAGAGAACGTTGCACACTTCTTTGAAGTTGCTCAAGGAATTAGATATTAAGAGAAAGATTATGCTTTGTTGTTCACTTCGGCTTTCATCTTTTTCCCCATTTGAGATGTGTAATATTATTTTTATATTTTAACGAAATTGTTTTTTTTTTCTTTTTGTGGAGACTTTTAAGTATAAAATTTATTTACATGTGAAATTAAACCCTCATAAATGCATGTAAAATAGTGATAATTTTATAAACAAAAACCTAAACAAAATTGTTTCCTAGGTGAAAAAGGAGTGAGAATCAACCAAACCAAGTAAGTGGTTAATAATAAGTAGGAGATCGCTCTAGATTTATCCTTTCATAATCATGAGAAAATAAATAATTGTTTTTAGTATCTGTAATTTCAAATGATGTTGGTTTTTATTTCCTACTCCAATTCGAGACTACACTTGAGTTTTTATATTTGAATCGTGTATAACAAAGATAATTATCTTAAATTCTCTACTTGTAAAAGGAGTGATAACCTAGATAGCACCGACCAAGTGGTTATAAATAAAGAGTAAGAGATCGCCAAAGACATAATAAGCAGAGTTAAGAGAGAGGCTAGAAATCACTATGGATATTAGGAACGAAAAACCTTTGTGTGTGGACGAACGTGCATTGAAGCATGTCCGTGTTCTTGGCCGAGGATCTTACGGCTCCGTCTCTCTAGAGGAGCATCCCATCAACGGATTTTACGCAAAGAAGAGATCTTCAATGGAATTCATGGAGAATCGATCTCAAGAAGGAGCTCAGGATCATGCAGTGTTTTCGCAATCATCCTCGCATCGTTCAAGCCTCAAGCGATAGCATTCACTTAGATTTAAGTACGATGATCGTAGGTTGTCACATCTATATGGAGTATGCCTCCGAAGGTACTCTACAGGAGATAATCTCTGCTTTCCACGGAAAATCATTGCCAGAGAATGTGATCGGACGTTGCACTCGTATGATCCTACAAGGGCTCGAAGTGCTTCACTCCCACGACTACATTCACTGCGACCTCAAGCCAGCTAACGTTCTCCTCTTCCCTTCCACTACTTTAGGAGACCCGTGGGATGTCAAGCTTGCGGATTTCGGATTATCCAAGGAACCTGATACATATCCTAGGTCGTTGGTTCCTGGTACGACAACGTACATGTCCTCGGAATCTGTTGGACATGACGGACTGATTGAACCGGCCCTTGATATATGGTCCCTAGGGTGTATAGTTTATGAGATGCTTGGAGGTGAGCCAATAATGATTGGAGATTCGTACGAGTGGAGGCTGTACCAAGAAAATCTCTCCGGTGACCAAAGACTTCTTGAGGTTGGGTCATACTGTGCATCCATTCAGTAGGGCTTCCGCGACCGAGCTTTTGAACCATCCTTTTATTACACAGAGAAACTCCATTCCACGGCCAATCCCGACTCGTTCTCCTATAAGCCAACAAGACTTGAAGTTTCCTTTTATGTTCACACGAAGGATCTGTGATCCATTGCCAAATCCGATTGGTCCTACTAGAAGACAACAAGAAGCTACGGAGATGGTTCCAAGATATAAAATGTGGGGGTGACCTGGAAGATCAATTTACGTTGGAGAAGAATGACGACAAAGTCAAGAGTGGTTAAGAAATCAATGGGTTTGTTTCATTCGTATAATAGAATGTGCTTAGTTAGGCATGTGTCATCTTTGATTAGATTATAGGTTGAGCAAGAAAACGATTGTCAGTTTCTTTAATAATTAAATTTCATACTGTTATCTTTTTGTCAATTTTTTTGTCTTCTCTTTTGTTTTTTTGTGAGATCAACGATAAAGATAAACCGGAAATTAAAAGTTATTATTATTTTATTTTTATAAAGAAAAGTCCTTCGTATTTGCGTCTAACATTGTGAAAAAAAACTAAGTTTTAGACTTTTAGTTATCGGATCCCTAAAACCATATACCAAGTATTTGCTATTTGTGTAATGTGATGAGAGCCCTGTGGTTGACAGTAATGGTTATACTTTTGTAATAAGAAAGTTTTTAAAGGGTCCAACATTGTATTTTTTAGTATACATATTTGGTAGACCAAACACTTGCTACAAATCAAGCAACAAAGCAACGAGTGATTTAATTTAAAAATATGAGAAAAAGAAAAAACAAAAATAAGATTTAAGATATAGAAATATTTTCTTACAGCCTCCACTTAAATAGTAATATCCTAATAAGAACTAAAAGAATTGGATTAGTTGTTTAAATCAATTAAAATTTAAGGGGAAAAAAAAAACAAAAAAAAATGATTTAAGATATCGAATTATTTTCTTTTAGCTTCTATATCCTAGAACTAATGGATTGGTCGTTTACGTCAATTAAATTTTAAGGGGAAAAAAGAAGATAAGGAGAAACAAAAAGGAAATTGAAGATGTACGTAGGAAAAAGGAAATAATCAGCTGTACCTAAAAAATTACTAATACTATTTGGTTTTACACGGATCAGACTCCACCGACCACCCTATCAGGTATTATAAATAATGTCACTTTAAAGCATCATTGATCTCGATTTGTTTAATTTGTCAACAAAAAATGAAAAGCAAAAACACCCTAAAGAGATTATATGGCGACGAAGATGATCAGAGACTTGATTTCGAGTATAGACGAGTGTTCATTGGAGTTTGTCTCTATACTTGGCCAAGGGGGCTTCGGTTCCGTCACTCTCATGAGAGATTCTAACTTTGAATTGCACGCCAAGAAATCATCTCCGCTCGATCACTTGAAGACTCTCGGCAAAGAGCTTCGGATCATGCAACGTTTCCGTAATCATCCTCGCATCGTCCAAACCTCAATCCCTGATCTTCACATAGGGACCAACCCCGAAAGATGTTACATCTTTATGGAGTTTGCATCCAAAGGTACTCTCCACAACATGATCTCCGAGTTCCGTGGAAGACCTATGCCTGAAAACATGATCGGACACGTCGCTCTTATGATCCTACAAGGACTCGAAGCTCTTCACTCACACGGTTACGTTCACTGCGATCTCAAGCCAGCTAACGTTCTCGTTTTCCCTTCTAAAACTGTTGGAGAGCGGTGGGATCTCAAACTTGCTGATTTCGGTTTATCGAAGGAGCCTTGTACGGAACCTAGGTCTTTGTTTGGTGGTACGAAGCCGTACATGCCTCCAGAGTCTTTTGGACCGAACAGAGTGATTGGGTCAGCAGTTGATATATGGTCCTTAGGGTGTGTGGTTCTTGAGATGTTTGGAGGTTGTCCAGAGAAGATGGGACATCTTTACACGTGGAGGCTTCCTAAAGTTGTATCTTCGATGGCCACCGATTTCTTGAGGCGGAGCTTGGAGTTGCAACCCTCACGTAGAGCCACCGCGACAGAGCTATTAAGCCATCCTTTTGTTACGCAAAGAGTGATCAATGTTACGCCTAAGGCACAAATGCTTCCTTCTTTGCAAAGGTTCCCTTGTGTCATAAGGAACAATGCGATGAACGTAACTTCTAGAAGACGAGCAGGACCGGTGATGATGCATGGATGATGATTCCAAGACCTGAAGATTTGATCTGTTGAGATTAACGGTGGCTGTTTAGGGTTCGGTTGTTAAGGGTCATATTTAGGTTTTCAAGCGAGCCTGTGTATTGACCACCTTATACGCAAGTCAAAAGTATAACTTTAGATTATAATTGTGAGATTTCGTAATTGCTTATGAATGTGCTAAGTTTCAGGCACCGTAGGTGGAAGTCTAATATAAATTGTAATATTTTCAACTTTCATCGGATATTATTTTAAGATTTAGTACATATAATTTCATCTCAAGTATATGATCGTTACATTAAGATATTTTTCTGATAAGTATTCCGTTGAGATTATATAATCTCAACGGAATACTAGCTTATATGTATATATGTACACATTTTTGTTCTTATTAGAAAGGCAACGTGACTTTACTAAAGGAAGGAATACAATTTTTGTTGGGATAATAATGGAAATTAAAAAGCAGAAATAGGCATAGAGATTTCGAGTCGGAAATCTGTCCATTCGATATGGATTTTGATAAGATGAAAATGATGAGAAAATCAAGTAGCTCCACGTTCGATATGGATTTTGATGTGAAGGAGTTCGCATTTTGATGAAACTTCATGGTTTTCCTTGTTGGTTTTGTTTTTCGAATCCATCTGACTCACACACTCTTGGTCAGTGACACAATGTGACCAAGTCAATGATAGTTGCTTGTTTGTGTTTTTGTCCTCTATCACCGTTCTTCCAACTGAGTCTTAACCTCAATTCATCTTATAGGAAAAATGAATAATATAGGGTAAGGCTTTGAGAAGTAGACAATGAAATGGTTTTTATCCACTTTCTTCGCAACCACCCCGTTCCACCAACAACCATTTTTTAGCGCATTCACCCAAAACACATGAATTCTCAAATAATCGTTCCCCCTTTGGAGCTTGCGGAGTATAACATTAGACCGTCTTCGAGCAAGCGAACATACGTGAGTTTCACACGATGGGTTTCATTTTCATGTGCCAATATCCATGGTTGAAAGGAGCCGATGAAGCTATACAATTTCAAACTATCGAAATTGTTTGATTTCGATAAATGGGTTTTCGCTAAATGGGTTTTGACATTATGATGATCAGGAGGATGCTCCTAAGCCTGGACAACCTGGACAGGCTCCTCGTCCTGCAGGACCTGGAGCTGGAGCTGCACCGCGTGTTTGAAGCCTTTTATATGTAGTTTTCTTGTTCAAGATTTTTGTTCTTTCTTATGTTTGGTTTAGATTATATTTAAACCTCTGTGAATCTCAAAAGCTGTTTAGTACTTGTTTTGCAATCTACTTAAGTTAAGGTTGTGTACAATCTGCCAAGCATCAAGTGTATCGATTTTATTTACCATCTCACCAGACCAACCCTTGAGGTTTTAGTATCAACACCTCCAAATATCTTAAGAACCATACGCCCGAGGGACCATAAATCACGAGCTGGTCTGTTCAATCTGTTCTGCCCAACAAACTTGTCTTGTTGGTAACATGCTTTTACCCCGATTAAGAACTCAAGTCCTAAATTACTAATCCGATGTAGATATAGATTTAGGTTCGTTCAGGGACCGGCAATACACTTTAATTTCTTTAAACACAATTCTAGCTAAGCGATTCAAGTGGTTTAAGTGTCACAAAATTTAAATAGCAAAACAAAATAAAAATCGATTGTAAACAAATATGATTAAGGCGTTAGACTAGGGCAATTATCTCGGGGGATAGATCATCAAGAACCAAACAATTATTCAGGATATTAATTTAAGTACCAATCTAGAACACAATCACAATTTTATGAGGATCCACTGTTGTGGCATCAACAACTTTATTATTCAATCTAGCACCCTAAACTGTCGTTTGAGCCTAAAGAGATTAACAAGCATTAGCGATTAAGATTGATAAGTTCACGATTTGCCTTAGCTTCAACTGTCGTTGGTTAAGGGTCAAATCGCCCATCTAAGTTTGTTCAAGCAATCTACTACACTTTTGATGAGTAAATTAAACCTAAAATCAAAGGCTAGGTGATCAAGCTAGTCTAGGCATTAAATTAAACATTAGATGAAGATATCAAAATATAAGTATGGTCCTATCTATGCTTTAGTTCATGAATCTCTTGTTCCCTTTGAAAACCCTAATCTAACAAAGATGACTACTCACACATCATGGAATGAAAAACACAAAGAGAGATGAAAGAATTCATGGAATAAATTAAAGAGAAAGGGTTCAAGAAAACTTCAATCACAAGTGAAGAACAAGACTTGAAATCCAAAAGCAAGAAGCAAAAATCTCTCTAGGGTTCTCTCGACCCAAACGTGTGTAAAAAAAAAGAAGAAAAGCGTGTGTGTTGTGCGTGAAAAGAGGTCCCCTTTTGTTCTCCAAGGTATTTCCTTTTTAAAGGCTGCGGCGGCTGGGTCAATCCAAGGTAAATCTAGGGTAAATCTTCTAGGTGAATATTTGATTTGGTGAATATTCCCTTTAGTAACTCTTCTGGGGAGCAGGTCAGTCGAATCTGGGAGCGGGTGCTCTGTTAGCTCCAAAATTTCCCAAAAGATCTTGTTTTCCTTTCTTTTCCACCAAGCCTCCTAGCAAACTCCAATTCTTCATTCTAGCCACCTTTAGACCTAAAAAGACTCAATACAAAGGAGAAAGACTCGATAAAACCCTACAAAACAATGGTTAGAATACGCCAAAAATGGAGTATATCAATTCCCCCATACTTAGATCTTTGTTTGTCCTCAAACAAACTCAAAACTAAGTAAAGGAAAAAGGTTTGAAAACGTGGGAACTCTTTTATTCTCAGCGAACTGTACCTTTGGCTTTCAATCTGCAGACCACATAATCTAAATTACGAATAACAAAGCTTTGCCAAAACAACCTCAACACATTTCTCAACCAAGCCATTTCTCAAACACAAACTCAACACACTCAAAGTATGCGTGAGGATCTCGCTAAAGGCACCTACTCAGAGAAGACGGTGCTAAGGGTTTAAGGACATTTAGGGGTGGAGTTAAAGGTGTTTAGAGTGTTTAAGGGTTACCCGATGTTTCGTAGAGGATGCAGGATATCGCACAAAATTGCAAGAGAGAGCGGGTCTGTTTGATGCTCCACATTCTCTAAATCACTCATTCCATCCTTCTTTCTTTCTTCCCTTCATAAAACTACTATCCACCTTGGGTATACTCGCTGGGTTTGAGAGACATATATTCTTACAGATTTCTACTCTTCATCACCGATTTTTTTTTTTGATGAAAGATGATGAAGAGGGTTTTGATTACACAGATACGCCTCTCAAAAGTATTAGAATTAATGTACATACCCAAGTGGGTCTCGATGATGTTCCACTCCTTCCACAAAACATCGTAAATAAGACCGGGTGCTCTGTCCTTCAGAACGAGTGATCTAGAGGCTGTGTCGACCCATCTCTCTCCGGCCCTTTTGCGCATATGCTGCACATGTGACAATGAAGTAACAAGACGGCAAGGGGTTTGAAAAAAGGTAAGGTTAAAGGAGGGTACTAGCTAAAAATGAGCTAGCTATTCAGGATCAACGAGAGTGGTAAAAAGGAAAAAGAAGTCCTGAATATGATTCGTTTCCCTAATCTAGTGCCAATAGCGAGAGAATTTTTGGTCAACATGAAACCTGGAAGATGGTGCATTGAAATGTTCCAGCTATTCCTTGTAACCCGCACTCTGAAGAAATGGTCACTAGAAAGAGAGTTAATTAGCACAAGTGGTTCAGAAATCGTCATAGAATAAAGTCCTAATTCCCAACTAAAAAGTCTTGACTCAATAAAATCAAACAAAGAAAAACAGACTCAAAAGGACATAAGAAAAGAAAAAAATCCAAAATAAACGACATCAGCAACAACTCCCCCTAGACTTACTGCACACCGTCTTGGTGTGAAAATAAGAAAAGAGAGAGATAAGAAATAAATCTAAAAATAAAGAAAAATGCAGGAAAAGAAATTGTCTTAGCAGAAATGGAAAGAAGGGGGGGGGGGGGGATAGGAGAGCGACTAAGCACTCGCAGTGTACTCGGAGTCCTCGTCATCGGTGGTGGGCTTCTTGCGCTTGGAAGAACGTGTCAGACGGCCTGAAGATGATGGCACAATGAATGGTGAAGCAGGTGGACGACGAGCAGGTGGCGGAGCAGTGGAGGTTGATGGCGCAGTGGCTGTCGCAACAGAACCCATGCACCCCTTCTGGAGCATGTACAACATCCGGCGAAGTAGGCCGTTGTTCTTCTTGGTGGCGGCCACCATCCACTGTCGGTACTCGGTGTCCGATGGGTCCTCGGAGATCTCACGGAGTGTGTACTCGCTTCTGTAAGGCCTACGCATGGACGCCTTGCACTTATTTGCTGAGGCGGTGTCCACCTCCAAGTCCTCAATCTCATCGTCGCTTAAATAAACAACAACACCACAACTCCATAGGAATGGACCTCCTTGATGACAAAGGGTCCGGACCACCTGGATCTCAACTTTCCAGGAAAAAGTTTAAGACGAGAGTTAAAGAGGAGTACCTGGTCGTTTGGTTGGAAGTTTCGGTTGAGGATTCTCTTGTCATGATACCGCTTGGTCCTCTCCTTGTAAAGCTTAGAACTCTCATAGGCCAGGTGCCTAATCTCATCTAATGCGTGAAGCTGCATGGACCTTCTTTCAAATGCCGGTTTGATGTCATAATTTAGTAACTTAACCGCCCATGCTGCTTTGTACTCGAGTTCAACTGGAAGGTGACAAGACTTCCCATATACCAAGTGGAAAGGTGTCATCCCTAATGGAGTCTTGTACGCAGTTCAGTAAGCCTACAACGCATCATCCAACTTGTAGGACCAGTCCATCCTAGACACTCCCACGGTCTTTTGCAAGATACTCTTGATTTCCCTGTTGCAAACCTTAACCTGCCCGTTAGTTTGTGGATGATATGGCGTTTCTACCTTGTGCGCTACACCATTCTTTTTCAACAACCCTTCGAAGATCTTGTTGATGAAGTGAGAGCCTCCATCGCTTATGACCACACGCGGCACTCCAAACCTAGGGAATATGATAGACTTAAACATCTTCACCACAACGCGGGAGTCATTTGTTGGGGATGCTATAGCCTTCACCCACTTGGAAACATAATCAACTGCCACCAAGATATACTTGTTTCCGTAGGAGGATGGAAAAGGTCCCATAAAGTCTATTCCCCATACGTTAAACACTTCAACTTCCAGAATAAAGTGTTGAGGCATCTCGTTCCTTCTAGAGATATTGCCTTACCGTTGGCATGTATCACATCGTGATATGGAAGCCTGCGCATCCTTGAACATAGTCGGCCACCAATACCCAGCTTGCAGCACCTTAGAGACTGTCTTGAAGGTGGCGAAGTGACCGGCGTAATTAGAACTATGGCAATGAAAGAGAATTCCAGGAATCTCCTCATCCGGTACACACCTTCGAAAGATACCATCCGAACACTGTTTGTAGAGAAAGGGCTCGGCCAAAAAATATCTTCGTATATCACGGAGAAACTTTCTCTTCCTATCTCCCACAAAATCAACCGGTTCCTGATCAGCAGCCAAGTAGTTTGCTATCTCCCCAAACCAAGGAAAGCTCGGAACAACTTCCCTGGATATAGCCTCGCAAAAGGCTTCCAGAGCATGTGCTCCTGTCTGGACCGACTGTTCCTGCAAACAGACTCCAACTGCATAAACGTGTTCATCAGGAAGTGAATCATCAAGAGGTACCTCATCATCAACCCTCATGCGTGACAAGTGATCAGCAACTCCATTCTCTGTTCCTTTCCTATCAACAATTTGAAGATCGAATTCCTGGAGTAAAAGGATCCACCTCAAGAGTCTCGGCTTGGCATCCTTTTTGGTGAGCAAATACTTCAAAGCTGCGTGGTCGGTTTGCACAATCACCTTGGAACCAACAAGATAGGTCCTGAACTTCTCAAAGGCCAATACAACTGCTAGAAGTTCCTTCTCGGTTGTAGCGTATCGGCACTGAGCTTCGTCGAGGGTTTGACTCGCATAGTATATCACGTGGAGCTTTTTATCTTTCCTCTGACCCAAGACAGCTCCCACTGCGTAGTCACTTGCATCTGTCATCACTTCAAAAGGGAGATCCCAGTCTGGTGGTTGGACGATGGGTGCACTTACTAGAGCTCCCTTTATCGTGTGAAAGGCTTCAAGACATGCTGCATCGAACTCTAACTTGGTCTCCATACACAAGAGTTGAGTGAGTGGCCTTGCTATCTTCAAAAAATCTTTGATGAACCGGCGGTAAAATCCAGCATGACCTAAGAAACTCCTTATTCCCTTGACTGAATCCGGCGGTTGCAAACTTATCATAACCTCAACCTTTGCTCGGTCAACCTCTATACCCTTTTCAGAAATCCGATGACCCAGAACAATACCATCTCGAACCATGATATGACATTTTTCCCAGTTGAGCACTAGATGCTTCTCCTCACATCGCTGCAACACCCTGCACAAATTCGACAAACACACGAAAAAAGAGCTTCCATAGACGGAGAAATTGTCCATGAAAACTTCCATTATATCCTCAATCAAGTCAGTTAAAATTGACATCATGCACCTTTGAAAAGTTGCAGGGGCATTACACAAACCAAATGGCATTCGGCGATAAGCAAACGTGCCGTATGGACATGTGAACGTCGTTTTCTCCTGATCGTCCGGGTGGATAGGAATCTGAAAAAAACCTGAATAACCATCTAAAAAGCAGTAGTATGGATGGTTAGCCAATCTCTCAAGCATCTGGTCAATAAACGGCAGGGGAAAATGATCTTTTCTAGTGGCGGCATTCAACTTCCTATAATCAATACACATTCTATGGCTAGTGACTGTCCTAGTAGGTATCAATTCATTTTTCTCATTAGTGATCACAATTATTCCGCCTTTCTTAGGTACTACGTGAACTGGGCTAACCCATTTACTATCCGAAATCGCATAGATTACACCTACTTCTAGAAGTTTCATGATTTCCTTTTTTACTACGTCCTTCAAATTCGGGTTTAATCTCCTTTGATGCTCAATATAATTCTTAGACTCATCTTCTAGGTATATCCTATGCATGTAAAGTTCAGGTGAAATTCCAGGAATATCATCTAGCGAATAACCTAAAGCCTTTCTATACATCCTAAGTTCACACAAAATCAAGGCGGTTTCCACATTATTCAACTCAACATTTATGATCACGGGATAAGTAGAGTTAGGGCCTAGGAACGCGTACCTTAACCCGGCATGAAGGGTTTTGAGCTCGAGTTTTGGAGCTTTCAGCTCGCTCCAAGGGCTGTCAACAGTGTTTCCAGGAGCTGGGGTCTCCCCCTCTGGAGCAGGTGCTCCTTCAGCATCGTCCGGTTCGAGATTTAAGAAATCGGTAGATTTTTCCATCTGACCCAAATCCAACATCCTGGCTAACCCGATTGCATCCTCGCTCAAATAACCATGTTCACTTTTGGCTTTGGTCAGCACCACATCAAGCGGATCATCAGTTAGGATTTCTTCAATTTCTTCCTCCGAGATCTCGAGGTTGCCCTCAATGCCAAAGGTTTGCCCATCAATGGTTGGCTTTTTGAGCAATCTATCCATCTCAAATTCCATGATAATGTCTCCCAGCTGGAAACCAATTATACCATTCCTCAAATCGATAATCGCACCAGCTGTGCGCAGGAAAGGACGTCCCAAAATTAAGGGATCCTTCGGCTCTTCATCAAGTTCTAGCACCACAAAATCAGCTGGAATCAACGTGTTGCCAATCCTGACATGTAAATCCTCTAGGATCCCCACAGGTAACTTCACTGACCTGTCAGCAAAAACCAAAGAAATACGAGTTGGTTTAAATTTAGTGTAACCAAGTTTCCTTGCAACCGAATAGGGCATGAGGTTCACGCTTGAACCCAAATCACATAAGGAACACTTGAAATACATAGAACCAATCTGCACGGCTAACAAAAATTTCCCGGGGTCATCTAGCTTCTTAAGCATCTTGTTTTGCAGCACAACACTACAATCCTTAGACACCAACGCGACACCTTGCTCTGATGATCCTTTACCGGTAATCAAACCCTTAACGTACTTCTTCATGGCCGGCATCATCTGGATAGCATCGGTCAATGTTAGCTTTACCATAAGTTGATCCAACATCTCCTTACACTTTGCCTCTTCCAAATCCTTCTGCGATTTCCTTGGAGGTACTGGGTAAGGGACTGGGGGTTTGTAGACACGAGACCAAACTTGATCAACCAGCTCATTTGGTCTAAGTACAGGAGAAGACAGTCCAACAACTGCTTCACCCTGTGTCTCAGCTGGAGCAGGCGCCCCCTGTTGGAGCGGGTACTCTACAGACTTTTCTGGGCAGCTCTCAGCTGCTGTCCCTACAACCGGTGGGAGAGTTCTTCCACTTTGCAACGTGATTGCATTCACAAACTCTCTGGGGTTTGCAATCAGTTTACTTGGCAACACCCCCTGTGGGCTTTTGATGGCTTCGGCGGTTTGAGCCATTTACGTATCAAGCTTCTTCACATGGTTAGTCACGGCTTCAAGTCTACCGTTGAGGTCCGAGTACATGGAGTCTACCTTAGTGTTCATCTCAGCGGCGGTCTTCTTCTGATTTTCCATCAATTGTTGCATCATGCTCTTAAGTTCATCCTGAGAAGTACCACCGGAGCTCGCAGGAGCTTGAAAGTTGTTGAACCTGGGCTTTTGACCTTGAAATGGAATGAACGTCTTACCTTGAAAACCCTGAGGTACCGACTTCTAGAATCCTTGATCCTAAGGTTTTTGGTTATGATAACCGGTTTGCTGTGGGTACTCCTGATCTTGCGGATTCTCTACATCCGTACTCCTGTAAGAGAAATTCGGATGGTTCCTGTAGTTGTGGTTGAACCCCTAGTTTTGGACATACCCCTGCCCATTCACGTAGCTCACCTCTTCCTGATCACCATCTCCTCCATCAGTCATATCCTCACCTAGTGCTTCTCCACTCTCATCGGTAAAGTGAAACATCCTTTGGTTCCCTTTGAGCAGCAAGTTGACCTTAGCCGTTAGGTCATCAATCTTACGAGAATCCGTTCCACTGAATTTCATAGTCCGATCATACTCCTGAGACTTGTTGCTCGAGCTTGCGGCTAAGTTTTCGATGAGCCTGTAAGCACTATCCTTCGTCTTGGTCATAAAGTCACCATCACTAGCAGCATTCAACGTGTTCTGGTAGTCCCAATCAACACCGTCGTAGAAAATACCCAGCAAGTTCTCATCTGTGAATCCGTGATGTGGGCACTCCCTCTTATACTCCTTAAATCTCTCCCATGCCTCATAGAAAGATTCTCCAGTTTGTTGCTGAAACGTGGAGATCTTGTTTCTCAATCCCGCGGTCTTGGCTTTGGTATAGAAATGATCCAAAAACGCTGCCCTACACTGTGGCCAAGTCGTGATAGATCCAGCCGGTAAAGATTTGAGCCATCGTGAAGCCTTATCCGCGAGCGAGAAGGGGAAAAGCCTGCACTTTAAGAAATCCGGGTTCATCCCATTAGAGCTTGTCGTGGAGCAGATCTTCTCAAAATTCTCTATATGGTCCATCAGAATTTTGGCGGGCAGTCCGTGGAATATGTGCTGCTTGACCACCGTGATCATCTGAAGCTTGATCTCATAGTCGTTCCTTAAAACACCAGGAAGAACGATTGCAGCTCGGTTCCTATAGAAGGCATGGGGATTGTCCATATCTCCGATAGCACGTTCTTGCTGCTGGTTTTGGTTTTGTTGCTGCTGCAGCTGAGCCATCTGATCTTGTAGCCTCTTCATCTCGGCCACCATGTCAATGTCTGTTTGGTCACCCATGTCGACCTTATCAAATTTTGTCTTTCGGTTGGTTCGTTCTAGTCTTGCAAGTTCCCAGTTGTTCAGGTACACGAGAGGTGTTTGTCGACTCTTTCGGGTAGACTTTGGTTTCATGCACCTGAAACACAAGCGAGAGAAACAAAGAGAACGAATTAGTACTTAGTCTAGAAACGTATTTTAAAATTAAAGGTATCGAAGTAGGTCCCCGTCGCAACGGCGCCAATTTGGTAACACGCTTTTACCCCGATTAAGAACTCAAGTTCTAAATTACTAATCCGATGTAGATATATATTTAGGTTCGTTCAGGGACCGGCAATACACTTTAATTTCTTTAAACACAATTCTAGCTAAGCGATTCAAGTGGTTTAAGTGTCACAAAATTTAAATAGCAAAACAAAATAAAAATCGATTGTAAACAAATATGATTAAGGCGTTAGACTAGGGCAATTATCTCGGGGAATAGATCATCAAGAACCAAACAATTATTCAGGATATTAATTTAAGTACCAATCTAGAACACAATCACGATTTTATGAGGATCCCCTGTTGTGGCATCAACAACTTTATTTTTCAATCTAGCACCCTAAATTGTCGTTTGAACCTAAAGAGATTAACAAGCATTAGCGATTAAGATTGATAAGTTCACGATTTGCCTTAGCTTCAACTGTCGTTGGTTAAGGGTCAAATCGCCCATCTAAGTTTGTTCAAGCAATCTACTGCACTTTTGATGAGTAAATTAAACCTAAAATCAAAGGCTAGGTGATCAAGCTAGTCTAGGCATTAAATTCAACATTAGATGAAGATATCAAAATATAAGTATGGTCCTATCTATGCTTTAGTTCATGAATCTCTTGTTCCCTTTGAAAACCCTAATCTAACAAAGATGACTACTCACACATCATGGAATGAAAAACACAAAGAGAGATGAAAGAATTCATGGAATAAATTAAAGAGAAAGGGTTCAAGAAAACTTCAATCACAAGTGAAGAACAAGACTTGAAATCCAAAAGCAAGAAGCAAAAATCTCTCTAGGGTTCTCTCGACCCAAACGTGTGTAAAACAAATAAAAGAAAAGCGTGTGTGTTGTGCGTGAAAAGAGGTCCCCTTTTGTTCTCCAAGGTATTTCCTTTTTAAAGGCTGCGGCGGCTGGGTCAATCCAAGATAAATCTAGGGTAAATCTTCTAGGTGAATATTTGATTTGGTGAATATTCCCTTTAGTAACTCTTCTGGGGAGCAGGTCAGTCGAATCTGGGAGCGGGTGCTCTGTTAGCTCCAAAATTTCCCAAAAGATCTTGTTTTCCTTTCTTTTCCACCAAGCCTCCTAGCAAACTCCAATTCTTCATTCCTGTCACCTTTAGACCTAAAAAGACTCAATACAAAGGAGAAAGACTCGATAAAACCCTACAAAACAATGGTTAGAATACGCCAAAAATGGAGTATATCACTTGTCCAATGGCCTTAGACGACATGTATTCGAGGAGGGTTCCACGAAGCAACAACCTAGGATCCGTGGTAGGCTCTTTGGATAGCCAAAACTAGCAAGCTTGAGTACCAATAGCTCTCCAGAAGTGTTGGAAGGGAAGACAAGTACATTTAACTGCTTGAGATCGCAGTGGACATAACCTTATGTGGAAGAGCCTTGAGTCCTTGTAGGATCATACGAGTGGCGCGTCTAACACAATCTTCCTCCGACATTAGAGATCATTTCGTCGAGATTTCCTAATGAATCATTCATACCCCATGTAGATGTAACACAAAGTCACGCCCTTAGTATTGGTCTTCAAGTGAAGATGATCGCTTGAAGTTTGGACAATGAAAGGATTGGCGTGGAAACGAAGCATGATCCTCAGCTCCTTCTCGAGCTACTTGGAATGTTTGACAACACTTTTCTTCTTCACGTAAGATTTCTTCAAGTGGAAATCATTCTTTAGAGACACAGAGCCGTAGATACATTTGCCAAGAAAAACTACTTTCTCCAATGATATGCTCCATTATGACACCAAGTAGCATTCTTTAGTTTTTTTATCGGTATTTTCTTTGCTTAGCATAAAAATTGTGACCAAAATGAATAATTGATGTACAGAAATCCTAATAAAGGGGGCGGACCGGTGCTACGGAAGCCGGCTCCGGCCTCGATCAAATTATTATTTTTTGTTCTTTCATTATTATTTTTTTTCCCCTTTCAAATTATGATGTAGGAGTGTTGCATTGTTTCCCGTAGTCAATCACATGCATTACGTGGTTTGAACCTAAAAGATTAAGTAAAATTTATGGATTAAAGAAAAACTTAACAAGGAAATCGAACAAGCAACAATGATAGAAGAACAAAGACACAAAATAATTAAAAGAAATAATTGCAATCAAAGAATAAAGGAAAAATCGACAAAACAAATAATCGCAATCATGTTACATGTTGAATACATTTATAAATCAGTAGAACGGAGTCTTGTAAACGTATGGTGGTGGTGGAGACTTGTAGTCTACTTTAGGGGAAGGTGAGTAGTACGGTGGAGGAGGTGAGCTGTAGACGTATATGGTGGTGGTGGAGACTTGCAGTCTACCTTAGGGGAAGGTGAGTAAGATACTTAATTAAGGTTTGATTCGTAATATTGTATTCTTAATTAAGGTTTTCGGCTTTATATCAGATTTTCGAGTAAGATACTTCAAATTCAAGAGTTTAACATGTTCAAACTCTGTTCTTTAGTGTTACACTACAAGAAAACATGTGTTTTTCCGACGGACTTTCCGACGGACAGAACATCCGTCAGAAATTTCCGACGGTCGACCGACGGAAGTCCGACTTCCGACAATCCGTCGGAAATCCGTCACACGTTACCGACGGATTTCAGACCACTACCAAAAGTGTCGGACATCCGTCGGTAAACCGTCAACTTGAACCGACGCATTACAGATGGTTTTTTAAACGTCGGAATTTTATATCGCAATTCCGACGGATTTCCGACGGATTACGATGTCGGCAAAGTCTAATTGGTTACCTTATCGTTAGCGGTGGCCGATGGGATGTGTGGGGCGTTATGTCGGAGATTTTGGACTGATTTCCGACGGAATTCGTTCTATATAAGCTACGACGTTCCATCATTCCATCGTAACACAATTCACATTGTAAAAGAAACACAATTCACATTATCTAAAAATTTAAAAGAGATGAGTTCTTCATATTTTTGGTCATGGATGGACGAGCCAATGATGGAAGAGGGGTCTAACTTATTAACGACCGAATACGCTCAAGGTATTTGCGAGTTCATGCAGTTACCTAGAAATCAAGAGGCGGCCACCAAAGGTCAGAATATCAAATGTCCTTGTTCTAATTGCTGTAATAGAAGTACTGTTGCGGTTCCTACTATTTGGAACCACTTATATAGATATGGATTTAGGACCGGATATAAGGTTTGGTATTTACATGGAGAAACCAATTATGAATATGGTAGTATTAGTAGCAATGCACCTTATTTTCCGGATAGCATAGGGAAACCTACCGCGGGAGTAGACGTTGGGGTAAGTACGGTTGCGATGGTTAACGATGCGTTTAGAGAGAATTTGCAGTCGGGTGGGTATGAGGGTGATAGGGTTGAAGAACCTAATTTAGAATCTCGAAGGTTTTTCGATATGTTAGACGCATCAAAGCAACCACTATACAGCGGTTGTAGTGATGGTCATTCACCGCTATCTTCTGCTAGTAGGATGATGAACCTGAAGACTGATTATAATTTGTCCGAAGAATGTGTTGATGCATTCGCCGAGTTCGTGAAAGATATTTTGCTAGAAGATAATCTGGCCCCCGGATCATACTACGAGATCTAAAAACTTGTCGCCGGTCTTGGTTTTCCCTACCAGGTTATTGACGTGTGCATCGACAACTGTATGATATACTGGAGACAAGACGAGAACCGAAATAAATGTAAATTTTGCCATAAACCACGGTTCCAGGAGTCAAGTGGGAGGGTGAAGATTCCATTCAAACAGATGTGGTATTTACCCTTAACGAAGAGGTTGAAGAGGCTGTACGAATCAGACCGCACATCTACGGCTATGAGATGGCATGCAGAGCATAGTCAAGATGGAGAAATCACGCATCCTTCTGAGGCAGAAGCGTGGAAACACTTCCAATCCGTATATCCAGATTTTGCATATGAACGACGGAATGAATACCTCGGCTTATCCACTGATGGTTTCAACCCGTTTGGCAAGCATGGAAGAAAATATTCGTTGTGGCCGGTCATCGTAACACCTTACAATTTGCCTCCATCTATGTGCATGCGGCGAGAGTTCCTGTTTCTCTCAATTCTAGTTCCCGGGCCAGATCATCCAAGACGGTCGCTCGATATATTCCTCCAACCATTGATCTATAAGTTACAGATGTTATGGGAGCATGGTGTCGAGGCATATGATGTTTCAATCCGGCATAATTTCAACATGCGTGCGGTTCTTATGTGGACCATAAGCGATTTTCCAGCATACAATATGTTATCTGGATGGATAACGCATGGAAGATTGGCATGTCCTTATTGCCAAGACAATACTTCAGCATTCCAACTGCAGCACGGAAGGAAGACTTCATGGTTTGATTGCCATAGGTGTTTTTTACCGACAAATCATCCATATCGTCGGTCTAAAAGACATTTCAGGAAGAATGCACAAGTGTTACATGGTCCACCTCCTGAGATATATGGTCGCAGTATATTGGAACAGTACGAGATTTTGGTGCAGAGCGAACTCCTGAATGTGGGGGTAATGGCCATTACCCCGTCGACGGTTGTGGGGAATATCACAATTGGCACAAGAAGAGTATTTTTTGGGATTTGCCTTACTGGAAAGACCATTTACTGCGGCATAATCTAGATGTCATGCATGTGGAAAAGAATTTCTTTCACAACATCATGAACACCATATTAAACGTCCCAGGAAAGACCAAAGACAACTGGAAGTCTAGATTCGATTTGCCATTGATTTGTTCGAGGCCATCTCTTCATGTTTCAAACGGTAGATTGCCGATGCCTGCTTATCGGTTAGACGCTGGTCAGAAAGAAGTATTTTTTGAATGGTTCAAAAAATTTGTCAAATTTCCAGACGGCTACGCATCTAATCTATGTAATTGCGTGGATTCGACGGAAGGCAAGTTTATAGGAATGAAGAGTCATGATTGTCATGTCGTGATGCAACGTCTTCTTCCATTTGTATTTGCATATCTTCTTCCAGAACCTATCCACCAAGCAATTGGAGGTATATTTCTTACTCCCATTAGTTTCTTACTACCATAATATTACTATATATGTATTAACCTGTTTAATTTTTGTTTATAGGAGTTGATGCATTCTTCCGAGATTTATGTTCAAGAACGCTTACCTCCCACGGGATACGTAACTTGGAGGCCAATATCCCGGTTCTCCTTTGTAATCTTGAGAAGATATTTCCACAGTCTTTTTTTGACGTTATGGAACATCTTCCTATTCACCTCCCACGAGAAGCAGCCTTAGGAGGCCCTGTTCAATACCGATGGATGTATCCGTTTGAGCGTTACATGTTCCACCTGAAGAAAAAGGTTAAAAATTTGAGCAAGGTTGAGGGATCTATTGTCGCACAAAGCCTAAACGAGGAAGTCTCACACTTTACCGAATATTACTTTCCACCGGCAGTTAGTAATAAGGCGAGACGGCCTCCCCGACATGATGATAGAGGTGAGAAAGCAGTGTATGCCGTGGTTGTTCCTGAGTTATTTGCCCAAGTTGGTCGAGCAAGTGGAAAAGGAAAGAAACGCAAACTATCACCACAAGAGGTCACACATTTGCATAGTATATCCTCAGAAACTGTGACGAAATTTTGGAGTACGAAAGGTATATATATCATTTATCATACTAAATTTATTTAATTATTTGCATTCATCTACTAACGACTGTTATGTTACAGGATCTACATGTCTCTCGTACGTGATTACCATTGTGATAAGACAGATGCCGAACTTGCTGTCTTGAAAGACGAACAATTTCCAGAGTGGTTGAAATGTTATGTAAGTTTAATATAATTACATCCGTCTTACATTTGCATGTTTTCACATTCATATGTTACTTATATCTTACGTATATCGTTTTTAGGTTTCCGAAAGTTTAGCAAGTGGTCGATCAATCCCGACATGGTTAGTGGAGTTTGTTCATGGCTTACGTACCACCGCGACTTCATATCCCCAATTTTGCACTAGGGGATATTCATTCAGGATCCGTGAGGAAGGACGTCAAAGGCCAACTGCGGACTATGGTATTACGGCGCAATCCGGCGATACCATGTACTATGAGATTTTAAAAGAAATCTTGGAAATCTGATATCCAGGAATGTTGAACTTGAGGTGCATTGTGTTTATGTGCGATTGGTATGATCCATCCAATGGTCGAGGGGTTCGAGTTGAACCTCTTGGTGTTATTTCGATAAATTCAATCCGGAAACTACAGTATTACGATCCATTTATCAATACACTATATATGTTTACCTATGTACTCATAGTTAAGGTTTCTTGTTTATGTATATTAACAATATCCACTAATTATTAATAGGTTTGCTATATTCCTTATCCTCGAGTTACGTACCGTACAGATCCGTGGATCACAGTAACTCCAATAAACCCTAGAGGAAAAATCTACGGAGTTCCAGAACAAGATGCTCTACAACCACCAAGAAGTGTATTAATGTCACATGTGGAGGAAATTGATAACATTGACCTTGTCGTTGATGTCACACATGTCGGGGATGATCTAGTGCATTCGGACGAAGATGAACCACGTGGAGAATTTGACGACGATTCAGACTCCATCTCTAGTGAAGGTTCCTTCGGAGATTCAGAATAATAATTTGTGAATAAATGTTTGCTTTTTCATGTTATTCTCTCACATTTGTGTGTTTCCTATAATATTTTCATTTCATTAAGAAAACCAATTGTGGACGAGAATCTAAGTGTTACAACATACAAATAAAAATCAAATAAAGGAGGCATAATCATTTCAGCGGTGGACAAATCTTGTATCTCATATTATTTAATAGTATATATGTACTCATGTTCGATGACATGTTAATGATAAATATTGGTCTTCCAACTCCAATAAAACTTAACATGTAATGAAACATAAAATTTAAAACACATATTCTTAAACAGGTACATTAGAGACTTGCAAGTATTTTACACACAACGGTTATGGTACAAGTACATAATAAACTCCTCATTTTACAATCATATGTCCGTTTCCACTCCGAACTTACCATTTGTTAGAACCATTTAGTGATGTTCTTTCCTTTTTTTTCTTTTGTGGAGAATCTACAAATCCGTCGCACAATTCGCTTTTGATTGCATCAACATCTAGATTTATGTTTGCCTTGTCTGGGCTTTGGGCGAATTCGAAATCATAGTAATGATCCTTTGGTGGAGAATCTATAAATCCGTCGCACAATTCACTTTTGATTGCATCAACATCTAAATTTAAGTTTGGTTTTTCTAGGCTTTGGGCGAATTCATAACCATAGTACTGATCCTTACATACGTTTGAAGTACTTGCACCGTAAGTACCTGACTTTTCCATCAAATGACATGGTTGTTCGGCTTCGGTAACCCGCTCATGATCAGGACATTGTGGCTGCCTATCGTAATTATTCTGGATGTTTGGCAAGCACTGGTTGTCAGGCACTACTGTTGATGTGGAATCTTCTTCATCGATTGGTGAGCACATATCAAATTCCCACGAGTAAGTGAGAATCTGTTGAGTGAACTCGTCGAATTGAGATTCGGTTTCCCATGAGTATTTTGGAACATTAAAAAAATTTGCATCGGATGTTTTTTTCCCGTCTTCATTAGGATCCCTAGAAGACATATATATATTTTTTTGAGGTGTAGAAGATATACACTCCATCAGGTGTATTTATAGTTGAAGTTATATGTATAAACTGTCGGTATTCCGTCCGTATTACCGACGGAATTCAGACTACACGATGTCGGCAAAGTTTGATTCGTCAGCTGTACCAACGGATTTCCGACGAAGCTTAGTCGTCAGAATTATGTAACGGATTTCCGTCGGCTTGCAGAGTTTTCGATGTCGGCAAAGTTTGATTGGTCAGCTGTAACAACGGATTTCCGACGGATGTATGTTGTCAGAATTATGTAACGGATTTCCGACGGATTGCCGACGGTTTCCGATGTCGGCAAAGTTTGAGTGGTTAACAAATCAAGTGCAGTGGCCGATGGGATTGGTGGGGTGTTATGTCGGATTGTTTTGATGGTTTTCCGACGGAAATCCGACGGATATCCGTTCTACATAAGGTTGCACATTTTGTAATGCGACCATCAAAACATTTGAACACAAATTCATAACACAGAAAAATTCAATTTCGTAATGGCAAACAGAGATCTGTAGAATTACTATATGCAAAACCGAGCCCCCGGTCAAAACCCTCCAACCACAACTCTATTTCCTTCAAGCCCTCCTTACGATAACTTAAATGTTATTGATGCTGAATCGACAATTTCACTCCATCCAACTCAACAATCCCAGAACCAAACGCCCGTAATACCGGGACCTGGCCAAGTGGTACGGCGAGGCCTATTTCGAAAGAGGTCTCATGATGCAAAGGTGCTGCGAGGTGAAAGTTCTCAGCCACGCCCAACACGAGATTTTATTCGTGAGGTCATTAATGAGGCACCACAGGCCGACAAGGATTTTAGTAGTCCTCCGTGGACTTCTACTATCGATTACATAATCCGTGAAGGTATATATATATAATTACCGCTTTTACTTTTACAATAATGATTGTAGCTGATAAATACTAAATCTATACTTCATACATGTAGGTTCTTATAACAAAAGGAGCACACCATTCTGGACCCAGGTTGCAGAAATTCAATCCCCCCATTCACAATTTTTGAAAGTCAAAAAGGTTTACGTGTTCCACCTATTTTATTAACATTTAGAAAATTTATCTGACAAGTATATAATTTAATTCATTATCAGATTGTGGCTATGCTCTCTAGTTTAACCCCCAATGACTAGGGAGATCTGCTAGTAACCTTAAAAGATCCCTCAGGAAAAATCGAGGGAACCATGCACCATAACATCTTCAAGAAGGACGAGTACAGACTCACGACTGGTGTAGGTGCGGTGGTCATCCTGAAAAATGTTACCGTTTGCCGTTTTGATAGGAACCCAAAGTACCTGAACATCATAGAGCGGAATATTGTTAAGGTAGATACACCATATGTTTAAAAATATTCATGGGAATGCTTAACTAAAATCATTTTCCAAACAGATAATCGGTGCTAATTCGATGATTGCTGAATACCAACCAATGGAAGCATCGACCATCGAGGAAGATGGACGAACTACTGGGTACGAATATGAAACAGTCCCAGACTCCGATGAAGAATAAACAGCCAACTCGTCCATGATTAAGAATAATTTTATGATAACAGCTTTATGTTGCTTTCATGTTAAATAATGTCCTAGTATCTATTGTACGATCACATAATGTGGTCATGTGTTATATTTCCTATTAGGGATTGTGAAATATTGGTGTTTTATATGTGTAAAACGATTCGAAATACTTATTTCCATAAATTTATACGCAAATCATTCCACAAATAAGAAACTAAAATATATAAATAGTTTGTACCGTCGAGTATTGGATAAATCATCGGGGAGTCGGGATGGGCGTAGAAGTTACTGATTTTGAAGGAAGGAAAAATTAATTCTTATATGTTTCTGTTTTACATGCTATTAGTAAAATAAATCCAACGAACTTACTGTTTTAATTACGTATTACAATGTACTATAATTTTTAGATTGAAACAAAATTTATTACAAATACAAGAAACAAAATTATAAAAAAAAAAAAAAAAAACCAAATCCGTCGGAAATCCGTCTTAAAGTTAAGACGGAAATCCGACGGATATGGATTTTAATTAATTTAAATTAATTAAAACCAAATCCGTCGGTGTGCCGTCTTAACTTTAAGACGGATTTCCAACGGATTTGGTTTTTATTTTATATTATTTAAAGTATATGATAAGGTTTAAAGGTTGATTATAAGGTTTTAAAAAATGTATAAGAATTTTGTAAAATAGTAGTTGGTTTTAACCTTATAATATGTTTCAAATAAATTTATTGTATTTTTTTAAATTTTTATAATCTCTTTTAGAAAAACATTTAATAAACCTTATAAACAACTTTAAAAAACATTGTGAAATAGATAAAAATTTCTTTTAATTACCTTTAAAACCCCTTTCAATCAACTTTAAAGCCATATCATATTCTTTCGAATCCTTATAATCACCTTTAAAAACCTTTATTAACTTATGATACTTTAAATAAAATAATAAAAAAAACCAAATCCGTCGGAAATCCGTCTTAAAGTTAAGACGGAAATCCGACGGATATGGATTTTAATTAATTTAAATTAATTAAAACCAAATCCGTCGGTGTGCCGTCTTAATTTAAGAGGGATTTCCGACGGATTTGGTGTTTTTATTTTATGTTATTTAAAGTATATGATAAGGTTTAAAGGTTGATTATAAGGTTTTAAGAAAATGTATAAGATTTTTGTAAAATAGTAGTTGATTTATGTTTCAAAAAAATTTCTCGTATTATTTAAATTTTTATAATCTGTTTTAGAAAAACATTTAATAAACCTTATAAACAACTTTAAAAAACATTGTGAAATAGTTAAAACTTTCTTTTAATTACCTTTAAAACCCCTTTTAATCAACTTTAAAACCATATCATATACTTTCGAATCCTTATAATCACCTTTAAAAACCTTTATTAACTTATGATACTTTAAATAAAATTAAAAAAAAAACTAATTAAAACCAAATCCGTCGGTGTGCCGTCTTAATTTAAGACGGATTTCCGACGGATTTGGTGTTTTTATTTTATTTTATTTAAAGTATATGATAAGGTTTAAAGGTTGATTATAAGGTTTTAAGAAAATGTATAAGATTTTTGTAAAATAGTAGTTGATTTATGTTTCAAAAAAATTTCTCGTATTATTTAAATTTTTATAATCTATTTTAGAAAAACATTTAACAAACCTTATAAACAACTTTAAAAAACATTGTGAAATAGTTAAAAATTTCTTTTAATTACCGTTAAAACCCCTTTTAATCAACTTTAAAACCATATCATATACTTGCGTATCCTTATAATTACCTTTAAAAACCTTTATTAACTTAGGTTAGTTTAAATAAAATCAAAAAACATTGTGAAATAGTTAAAAATTTCTTTTAATTACCTTTAAAACCCCTTTTAATCAACTTTAAAACCATACTGTATACTTTCGAATCGTTATAATCCTTATACTTTATTAACTTATGATACTTTAAATAAAATAAAAAAAAAAACCAAATCCGTCGGAAATCCGTCTTAAAGTTAAGACGGATTTCCGATGGAAACCCTAATTTTACTCCCGCCTAACGCCTCGTGATCATCGAAAAGGCGGCACAATCCGTCGGAATTCCGCCGGAAAACCTAAGGCCGTCGGAATTCCGTCGGAAACTCTGTATAAATCTGTTTTTCTTCTTCCCGAAACCAGAATGGAGCAAAAGAAAAAAAAAATCTTCAACCGCCGGAACAGTGATTCCACCGCCGAAAAACCGTTTCACACCGCCGGAAAAACCTCACAAACCGCCGGAATCACATCCTCCATCACAAATTCAACATCCCAATGTAAGTTTGTGATGATTTTCAAGTTAGTTCTTAAAAACAAAAATTGTGTTCTTGATAAAAAAAAATTGTTCTTCATAAAAAAATTTTTTTGGATAAACATAATTTATTCTTGATTTAGAGATTTAGGAATGTATTACATTTTAGGGATTTAGGGATATATAAATTTAGGGAATTAGGGATTTATTGAATTTTAGGATTTTAATATTAAGAATTGTTAAAAGAAAATTTTATAAATATTAGAATTTTATAAATTTTAAGAATTTGGAATAAATAGTTTTAAAATATTAAAAATTTATAAATATTAAGAATTTGTAAATTAATATAAAAAATTATAAATTTAAATTGAGATTGTTTTTACAAATTTTAAAATCTTATAAATTTATAAATATTAACATTTTTTAAAAAACTTTTTTTTTTAAAATTCTAAGTTTATAAATATTAAGAATTTTTAAAAAACTTTTTTGTTAAATCATTAATCTTATTGACAAGTAAAACATCTTACAAGTAATACACAAGTAAATCATTAATGAATTTTTTGTAAAATCATTAATCTTGTTGACAAATGAAAATTGTTTTAGTAAAATCATAAATCCCAAAATCCCAAAATCCCTACATCCATAAATTTCAAAATCCCTAAAACCCCAAACCCTAAATTTCAAAATCCCCAAATTCCATAAACAATAAATACCTAAATTTCTAAATCTCTATATCCATAAATCGTTAAATCTCAAAATTCCTAAAAATCTTCGAATTCGTAGGGATTTCGAACGATTTCAGCAGAGTTTTAGAGACGGTAGTTCCAGTCGGGGGCGTCGGAGTTCTAGTCAGTCCCAGATCCCCGCCACTCCCAATTTGGAAACACAACAACCGACTCCAAATCCGACTACCTCAGCTCCCACAGTAATGAGCATCGAGGATTTCGTTTCACAACCCGGAAGGGATCGTATGACTTTCCTAGATCCGGAGTTGCCTCCCAACACGACATGGTAAGTTTTATTTAAAAATGTTTTTGATTTAGTTAACATGCTTAATCTCCTTACTTTTGGTTAGGTTTCAATTTTCGGGAAACGGGATATCGACGTCTATCAACACTATGCTTAATAGTTTGATAACTCGGCCGTATCCCACATACTTATCGATGCCGGTAGAAGACCGTGACAGCTGGTTTCGGCAATTTGCGGTAATTTCTAAATTTTATAATTTAAACAATTCGCGGTTTTATTACATAAAAATTATAATTACTCAATCGTTAAAGGTTTTTTTTTCTTTCTCTTTGCAGCAAGATTTTAATTGGGACAGACAGATGACCAGTAGGGTTCGACGGGAGTTCGACACCAAGGCTGGTAGATTGTACTCGCGGAAGTTGAACGAGTGGAAGGACCTGTGGCTGCATCGTAAGATTCCTCGGGATATGAAAAACCGTCCCGAGTTATGGGCTCAACTCATTGCGTATTGGGAACAGGAGGCAACTAAGGCGACCTCTACCACCCAGTCTTCGAACCGAAAGAGCGACCGGAAGGGGAAGGGACCAGCGACCCATAACCTCGGAGCAACGAGCAAGGCGACTCGTGCAGAACAACTGGTAAGTTTCTTTATGACAATAATTATTTTTATTATCACTAACGTATTTTTTAACTTTTCAATGCTAATAGTACCAAAAGAAAGGTACGCGTCCTTCAAATCTGGAGTTGATCAGAGATGCGCATACGAACCGCAAGACCGGTGAAATTCAAGATCCACTTGCTCGTGAGATCGTGGAAAGCGTGGAGAGGCTCGGTGAGGACTACCTCTTATCCCAACCGATCGTTGAAGGAACTCCACCGGTCACCGAAGTTCCATTTGAGAAGATCAACGAGCTTACGTATGAGGTTAGTAAATGATTTCAAGTAGTAACGAATTTAAAATAACTTCTAATACTTATACGTTTTAACATTTATAGTTTTATTTTATATGGTAGGCTACTCGGAAGAACAAAGGTCGTGTCTTCGGTCTTCCGGAGGACAGTTCCAGCTCTTCCGTGTCTTCATTCCGATTTCACGGTGATAACGGGTTGCGGGCACAAAACGCTGAGCTTCTCGAGCGGATGAAAGCAATGGAGGCACAACGCGAAGAGGATGCAAAGCGGGTGAAGGAGTTGGAGGAACAACGCTTAGCAGATGCAGCGCGCATTCGTGGGATGGAAGACCGGATGGACGAGTTCTTCCGTAATTATTGTCCACAGTAGAACTTTTATTTGGTTTGTATTTTGTATTTAAATTTGGTTTGTAGAACTTTTATTTGGTTTTAAAACAATTTTATTTTCATTTTATATTTTAATCTCAATTTCAATTTTATTTTTAATTTAAATATTAATTTTAATTTAATTTTTAATTTAATTTAAATATTTTAATTAAAATTCATTTTTTTAATTACAATCCGACATCCGTCTGTTTTCCGAATCCGTCGAACTGCCGTCGGTAACGTTAACCGTCGGATTGCCGTCGGTGACAGAAATCGTCGGTGTGCCGTCGTTGTCATAGACCGTCGGATTGCCGTCGGTGTCGTTGACCGTCGGATTGCAGTCGGCAATAGGTTCTCCGACGGTATTACGACGGATGGTCAACCGATTGCTCTGATCCGTGTTCCGCCGGATATCCGTCGGAGTGGATGGACGGTTTACCGACGGAACGCGGATTTCCGACGAGTTAGAACTGGCGGCCCATATCCGTCGGAAATCCGTCGTAATAGGGCTTATTCCGACGGACTTCCGACGGATATGGCCATCGGAAAGGCCCCTGTTTTCTTGTAGTGTTAAAGTTTGTTTTTTTTGTATTAGTTTTCACATTTTACAACCTTAGTAGATTGAAAAAACGAAAGTTATGATTTTTTGTTTGATTTCACAGATTTACACAAGAAAAAGAAGGTGATGAGTCAACCATCATGGAGGATTTTTCCACTTAAGGAACTTCATGTAGCAACAAACAATTTTCATTACGATAATAAACTCGGTGAAGGTCGATTTGGGAGTGTGTATTGGGTTCAATTATGGAATAGTTCTAAAGTAATGATCTTTAAACTTGCTTGATATATAGATTCATGTTATTGATGGTGCCGCATTGCATCAATTTAGTTCACTTCGTTTATCTTAGTAGGCAATGTGCATATATGGTCTCTTTGAACTTCACTTGTAATGTGTTTTTGTTTGTTGTTCTCTGTAGACTGCAGTCAAGAGATTGAAGGTATGAAGTAGCAGAGAAGACATAGATTTAGTTGTAGAAGCCGAGATTCTTGCCTGTATTCAACACAAGAAGCTATTGAATATACAAAGTTAATGAATATTGTATTCATCTGAGCCACTTCTTGATTGGACAAGGCCGATGAATATTGCAGTGGGCTTTGCTAGGTCGATCTTGTAAGTCTTCAGAATATCACGATAGTTCATATATAAATTGGAAATATCCACCAATTCACTACTTCTTGCTTTTTCATTTTGTACAACTTTACACCATCATGCAACACCTCCAATAGTCCATGAAGATTTGAGAGGGAGCAATGTGGTTATAGATTCTGAGTTTGAAGCTCGGGTTACAGATTCATATATGGTAGACTCATATATGGTAGACTGATGCCAAATAATGTAGTAAATGGAGCTAACAAAATCACCAAAGGTACTAATGTTGGATATCTCCCATTGGAATGTATTGAATGAGGAAAAGAATTAGACATGGGAGATGTGTAAAGTTTCGGTGTTACCGGTAAGAGACCTACAGAAAATCTAAACCAAACAACAAGACAGGGTATTACCAAATGGGTTCTACCTTTGGTTCACGATAAAAAAATTGGCCAAATTGTGGATCAAAGACTAAATGGGAAGTATATGGAAGACGAGCTGAAAATAATAGTTTTAGTGGGGTTTGTGTGCTCAGAGTGAGATAGAAAAGAGACCAAAAATGTCGCAAGTAATTGAAATGGTGATCAATGTATCTAAGGAGAAAATGACTCAAGCTTGAATCGAATCCACTCTTCAGCAAAAACAATGTAGATGAAAGCTCAGAGATCATTTTGGAAGGCAAAGATCATCAAAAAAGTACAAAAGTAGATTAAATCTCTGTTATTCGATTTCACACATTCCTTTTTCTTTTGTTTGTAAAACCTGATATTGGTTATGTTTGTTTTTAGAAAAGAGTTAGCGGGGTTTAAGTTTATTGTGTTTCTTCCATTTTTAACATTTGATTTTCACCATTGATGCTTTGATTGAGAGTTTGTAAGGGAGTATTGTAAATTGTAGTGGTACATATTTGGTTTTATGGAAAGCAAGTAAACTTACAAAATTTGATCATATAATGCTTTGAGCTAATTCTTCATGAATAATCATTTGGAACATGGATCCAAATCATGAGGCAATGCCAGTTGATTGATTTATTTGTTTGATGAGCCATGGGAATCTCTAGGCTTAGAGAGGTCCATACGGTTAAAGTTTAATATCTCTGTTTTGTTAAAATTTATTCTTAACCGAGGACCCCAAAGCAAAAGAAGTGTATATACAAATAGCGCATTGGCATATTTACTGTTATATACTTTGCAATGACATTTGTAAAATTGTAACATTCGATGATGGACAAGTGACGAATAAAAGGTACTGGTCAAAGGCTCAAAGCATAACGAAAATCCTATATATATTAATTGAGGAGACACTAAAAGTTCAAAATCTTAGGTGTCGTTCAAAGTCAGTCTTAAAGAACATACTAATCATAAATGTCATTCAAAGAAGGTCTTAAGGAACACATTAATTAAACCAACCAATCAAAACATTTCAATTTGTCATGGTAGAAATCTCTACATATTTTTAATATGGGGCATTAATGACAAAAATATATACTAACAAAATCCATTACCATACCTGAAAACTCTAACCTTTTCAAGTAGTAGTATTTTGGTCAATGATAAAGTTGGGTTTAAAAGCATTTTATAGAATGTTTGAAAAGCATTTGTTTTTGTAAATATAAAATGTAGATCATTCAGTTACATTCTTTGTCATATATTATAAGATAATACTTTGCTTTTTTGTTTGGTTATTGTAAATCAATTCTTTTTACTTTTATTTTTTATATACACTTAAAACGTAAGACTTCTTATTAAGACACTCAAAATTCTAAAACCAATCGAATAATTTTTGTGGTGGACATGATTATTTATCTAATATTTTTGGTATGTATGATTCAAAACAATATATTTTTACTATACAATAAACTGAAATTTATATTCTCATGCATGACGTGTGTCAAAATCTAGTATAGAATGACCAAAGCAACAACATTTGTGAATAAGTTTGAGTAACAAAAACACAAAAAAAGTTGGGCTCTGATTATAGTAGAGAAAAATAGGTCATTGAATGAAGAAGAAAACATTTTTTTGCCTCATGTATGTTCCATAAAACCACCTTTGTAATATTTTCTTAAGAAAATGATAGAGCTTTAACCAAATTCTATGAAACTATCAAATATGAAGTATGCCATTCATACATAAATCAACCCGCGCGTTTGCGCGGGTAATCACCTAGTATATTCTGATTTGTAGATATCTTAAATTCTCAATTTATTCCTAGAAGCTTTTATCATTTGTGATTTCTACACCTTTTATATTGGGGTTTCTACACCTTATTCTTTTTACCCAAATATTTATTCTTTTCTGATTTGGTTTATACTCCTACCTCCAAAGCTAACATATTTCGTAACACTTGTAAAATTCGTTCGTATCTTCAATCCGACTCTTCCATATTTCAGCAATGAATATTTTTGAATCATTTTCAAAATTGGTTACCTAGATAAAGTGATTCTACAATAGTAAAACCGCTGGAAGCGACGGATTCCCGACGGTTTCTGTTTTTCCGACGTGATAGAAACGACGGCCTGTTCCCGTCGGAAACCGTCGGAATACGTCCTTTTCCGACGGCTTACGGACGGTTTTGGCCGTCGGAATGCGCCCTGTTTTCTTGTAGTGACCGGTCAAATATAAATTTGAGAAAACATTATACACAACAACACATACCAAAAAAATTAAGGGTTAATGTGTGCAATTACCAAAAAATATATTAAAAACTAACCAAACCATCTAAATCTAAAGACTAAGGGGGTGTATTGAATCTTGCATTTAAAGAGATTTGAGTTTTAATGAGATTTTAGGTTATTTTAATGATTTTGTGTGATTCTATGAGATTTATAATAAAATTCTCTGCAATCCCACCTAAAACCATGAGATTTGAGTCTTTGTATTTTTAACAAGGAAATCCTCTAGAATTTCCTTTAAAATCTCCTGGAATCATTAAAATCAAATCCTTAGTATAATTTCAATAACAGTGGATTTTAAAGTACTTTTTAAAATCACTAGTTCAATAACAGTGGATTTTAATAGATTTTTTAAAATTCATGGTACAATAACATAGGATTTGACAAATTAAAATAAATCACTTGAAATGTTAGATTGAATACACCCTCCTAAGATTTTTTCACAAAAATTAATTATGAAAAAAACAAAAAACCCGGAAGTAGCATTTGTAAGTTAGTCAGCAAAACTAGCGTGGTTTTGAAGCTTAGTAAGCAAACTTAGATTTAGATCTTACGATTATGTGAAGAATATTGTCCTACATCGGAAGTGGAAATAAATCTGAACTAATATATAAGGGACTTGGGCCTCTCCACTCATTGCCAATTGGTTTTGAGTTGAATGCCTAGGAAACTTAACATGGTATCAGAGTCTGAACACACGCTCCCCCACCCGAACCAAAATCAATCCGGTCCGAAAGAGGCCCGATTGATCTTACCCGAAATTAATCCAAGACATGGATATTGTCGAGATTAATGCCTAGACGGGCCATTATCGAGAGAGGGAGGGGGGGGGGGGGGGGGGGGGGGTGAATAATATTGTCCCACATCGGAAGTGGAAATAAATCTGAACTAATATATAAGAGACTTGAGTCTCTCCACTCATGAGTTGATTACACTCAGAGACACTTTTTCTTCTCTTTCTTACACATGGGACACTTTTGGAATATGACACACTTTTTCCAACAATTCTAACAATTAAAGACAATAATACCCTTAGATTGAATCACTAAAATTAAAAATTAAAAACAATAAAAGAAAAAGCAAAAAGCAAAAAATAAAAAGAAAAAAGTATATTTTCTTTTTCCTCTTTCCTCTTTCTTTTGAATACTTTCTTCTTTTCTTTTCTTAGTATTTTTCTTTCTATATCAATTTTTTATTTCAAATTTTCGTCATTTTATTATTATTATCCATTTGAAATTGGTTGAGAACAATCAACCATTTGAAACTGGTTTTGCAATTGCAAGAAGAGGAAGATAATTAAAAACATTTTATGGACAGGTTTATGTGGATAAATTCAAACAGGTTTTGCAATTACGAGAAAAGGACGATGAAGACAATCAAAGACGTTTTGTAGATAAGTTCATGTGGTTAGATTCAGACATCCACAAATGAGTTTGTGACATACACATGACTACGTAAACATGTCCACAAGTAGCCTCCGTTTTTTTTCTGAACACAAACTACTTATGAATGTACAATCTAAAGAGGAGAGAGAAAAGCAAATAGGAAAATGAAGGATTTTTTTAATTAATTTATTATTTTTTGCTTAAATAAAAAAGAGGAGAGAGAAAGAGGATAAATTTTTCTTTAATCTACTTATTATTTTTTTGTTTAAATAAAAAGTGAAATCAGAATACATGAATATTTTTAGGGGTATGAAAGAGATTAACCATACTAAAAGTGTGCCTCATTCCAAAAGTGTCTCTAGTGAAATAAGTTTGAAATAAGTGTCCCACAATGTAATTATTTCTCCTCTCATTGCCAATTGGTTTTGAGTTGGATGCCTAGGAAAATTAACAGATTCTTAAATAGGTTTTGCAATTTTTGTATAACAGTCTTTATTGTATCTCCTTAAAAAAAAGATTTTACTTTTTAATTCTCAGTATAAAAACTCGAGTAAGTTTTACTATTATACTAGATTAAGACCCTTGCATCGCGATGATTATTTGATTTATAGTAAATAGTTATGTTTAAAGAATGTTTTGAGGAAAAGCATCATACTATATTCTTAATTCAAACCCTAACTTAGGTACTATAGTGATTAAAGTAATAGGTTCATATGTAATTTGAAAAAATATAGTCTCATATCTTATTATATAAAAGAGAAGCCGGTCGACGAGAGCACGACACGTAAGCAAAATTGTAATTCACGGGATTGTGACATGTGTCTAATATTGATCACATGATGACACATGTCAATGTTTAATTTAAAAGTTTTATTTTTTTT
Source organism: Draba incana (assembly GCA_963576765.1). Lineage (NCBI taxonomy): Eukaryota > Viridiplantae > Streptophyta > Magnoliopsida > Brassicales > Brassicaceae > Draba > Draba incana. The sequence goes on along the minus strand of OY755202.1, from coordinate 7,405,799 downwards.
GGTAAAGTTTACACGAATGGTAATTTAGAATCCACATTATACTTTTGAATTCCAAAATTATCTTGAAAAAGTTAATATTCCCAAATTAAATATGATAAAGCATTGAATAGTTATCACAAGTTAAATAGAAGTTTTCAATGCTTACGAAAATATGGAAATTCTATAATACATAAGTAAGCATTCTAGGAGATTTTCCATTTAAAACAAATGGAAATTGCTTATCTATATATAAACACATGTAATGCTAAAGCTTTTATTCATCTTGGTCATTCTTTGTCTTTCGTTGCTTTTTTTATAATTAGTTCAAATTTTAATTTCATATTTACTATGTTTATGTATATATGATGTGACATCCATGTAACTCATAAGCTATGCAAGTGCTACACTAATTTCCTTTTCAAGTATATAAAGTTGAACCTTTTTTCTCTTTCTTTCTTTTTAGCAAACCAAAGAAGAATGTTTGTTTGAAGAGATGAAATTAACATTCGATTTCGAAGAGAACAACTTCTTGATATTGGAAGATGATATGGTTTATGTTTGTGGTAGCTCTAATCTGACAAGAAGTCAGTTGCTTAAAGAGTTGAGTCTGTTTTTATGAGATAATGGGATTTACTCTTAGCAAAAAAAAAAAAAATTTGATTTAGAAATTTTTGATGCTATGAGAGATGATGATCTGAAGAAGGAGGCATCTTTTAAAGTTGTCTAATATGAAACTCTTGGACGAAAATTTTGATCTGAACAAACTGTTAGATACCTGAAATTATACGTTTGTTGGTCGCATAAGTACATAATCATATATTTTAGTGTTTGTTACGAGAGTTTTTTTGTATGATAAATAGAAGTTTTCAAGGTGTAGGGTAATATGGAAATTGTATAATAAACAAGTAAAGTATTCTTAGAGATTTTTAGTTAAAAAAAAATAAAAATTGTATTATATATTTATAGCACATGTAATTCTAAAACTTTTATTCATCTTGGTCATTCTCTATCTTTCGTTTTTTGATTAATGCAACTTTTATTTATTTATTTAATATGCCTATGTATATATGATGTATAGCATCTTTGTAATTCTCATGCTATGTAAATATGTTACACTACTTTTATTTTAACTTTCCATTTTAAGTATATATATCTTCACGTGAGTGTTAATCTTTTTTGTTTTAGCCAAACGAAGAAAAATGTTTGGTTCGATTTTTAAAAAAGTAAAGAAATATTGTTTGGTCTCCAAGAGAGATGGAAGAAAGTTTTGAGATTGGTAGAAAAATGAAGAATCTTCTTAGTTTAAAACAAGTTCAAGGTTTCAATTCTATAAAATCTTTATTTCAAATAGAAATTATAATTATAGTCTAATTATATGTATATGTGGATTGATCATTTCCAATTTTTCAAATGTGTACATCAATATGGATGCAAAATTTATTTTTTACCTAAGACATAGATGTATAAACAGAAAATGGAAAGTAATAAATAAGCTGAAACAAAAAGGAAACAAAAACCTATGATAGAACAAATAATAAAAAAGGCAATAATATATGAAAATATATCAACAAAAGAAAAGCGCAGTGTATTATGGTGTGATATAAAAATTGGTTATATTTTTCAATAATATGTAAGCGGAGGTTAGTTATAACGATTTTTGGGTTTTGATTTTGTCATAGGGTAGGAACTAGGAATATGTTCGCAAAAAACATATTCTTAAACATGCATTACAACTTATAAAACTTTATCAATTTAGCTGACCATTTTAATAAGGTTTTACAAATGATGATATTTTTGATAGCTAGAATCGTGATCAAATCTAACATCTTCCCTTATAATGATATTTCACAAAAATAATCTCTAAATCTACAATAAAATTTTATACGCAATTTGTGATCTAGTGATTTGGTTTGTTCAGGTTTTGCCGGACAAACAAAATATATACATAACTCCATAACCTTTTTAAATGAGATCGTGATTATATCCCCTTTTTCATCTTTTACTCTATTTGGTTATACTTTAGTGTTAATCATTTGACTGCTTAATTATTTTGTTAAATCACAATTATGTAATATTAAATTACATACCCGCGTATTACGCAGGTCTTAACCTAGTCTCATATAATTTAAAGAATTTGTAAATCAATGAAATATATACTAGGCCTGGACTTTCGGGTTGGTTCGGTTTATCCGGGTCGGTTTATTCGGTTTTCCGGTTTGTTCGGTTTTGCAAAAAGCTGCCGAATTAAACAGATAAGTGTTTGGTTTGGTTCGGTTTGAAAGTCAGTTTATTCGGTTCAGTTTTAGCAATTATAATATGTTCCGAAAGAGCCGAAATCAATAATAAATGTTCGGTTATTTTAGTGAAAATATATTAATTTGGGCAAATGAGATGGGCCAAACCCTTTTTTTAGTCTTAAACCTGGTACTAATTTGATCCAAATTGTTCATACAAATAAGTAAATAACAAACAAAGCTTTTTTCGAAAAAAAAAAACAAACAAACAAAGCTTTTTAGTTTTCGATTCAAAAGCAAATTGAGAACCTAAAATTTGAACTTAAACAGGTTTTGTTTTGTTTTTGATCGAAATACTACTTTCCCCTTCAAAAACAAATCACTTTCTCCTCCGTATCACCCTCTCCTTCTCCTTCTTCTCTTTCATACCACCTTCACAAACAAATCAAGATTTAAACCCAATAAGAACCAAACAAATATTCAACTCATGAGTCAAATCGAAATAAACTCACCTTCTCAAGTCATTAATCTGCCTGGGATTTTCGAGCATCTACACAAGAAAATAAAGCAGTAGTTATAAACATAAAAATCACTAGTTATTCACCATTAACACATAAGAAAACAAAAATTTTATATAAAACTTACCAAGAGACTCAAAGAATTCAACTTCCTCTAACATTTGTGCCAAGTTTGCAACTTGTCCTTGATATTGAAAAGAACACCGGAGCCATTGTTGTGTGCATATTAATGCCTCAATCATCTAAGGAGTCATACAACTCCTATATGGATCTAATATTCGCCCACTAGTGCTAAATGCAGACTCACTTGCAACTGAAGAAACTTGAATGGCAAGAACATCTCTAGAAAATTCTGATAAGACTGGAAATTTTGCATTGTTTTGCTTCCACCATGATAATACATCGTAAGGCAATCCTAAACTGTTTTCACCTCTTGTCTCGGGTTTTTCCGCCAAATAGATTTCTAGCTCCGTAGAGCCCTCTTCACCTCTCCTCTCACTAACCATCTGACTATAAAGTGAATCCATCCTCTCATAACCATCATCATCATCTGATAAGTCAAACATAGCACTTCTCTGCTCAGAATCTCCATGCTCACTATTGTTTCCAGCTGCTTCACTATGATCTTCTGTGCTAAGTCGGAGACTATATTCTGCAAATAACTTCTTCATGCAACTTGTAACAGAATTGTATAGCTGCTTATATTCTACATTATCTTTACCATAAAGCATTTCGAAGCACAATGAAGCAAACTGCATCTTGTTCTGAGGATCAAAGACACTAGCAATAATCATGAGTTGATTCATATTCAACAAGCCATCCCAATATTTGTCAAATTTATCCCTCATAACATTTGCTTGCATTATGATTTCTTGAACACTACTGCCATACTTAGTGATTAGATACCTTTCTATTATTACAATTTAGTGTGGAAGCTACTGATTTAGACACAGAAAATGTCAAAGTACAAGTGAAGAAGATCTTCAAAAATTTCACTAACCTTTCAACTTCATCCCAATCCGAAGTAGTTGGAGGTCCAACTCGTTTAACCTTTTCCTTCTCGTCTTTTTCCAAGAAGTAGTCACAATACAGCTTGTCCTCCCACATCATCTTCTCAAAAGCCATTCGTAGCTTCAACGCATCCACCAACATAATATATGTAGAATTCCACCGTGTCTTGCAATCTAAAGCCAAACTACCTCTACTGATCTTTCCTGTCTCACACCGTAATTCAAAAGACTTCAATCTTGTGAAACTTGATCTCACATACTTAACTGCATTCCGAAAAGCCTCAATTCTTCTAAGCAGTCAATAAGCTGTCCCGAAATGGTAGCCCCTTTATGATCTGTGATGGGCTTAAAGCTTGTGACCCTCTTTTGCATTTGCCAATTTTCATCAATCCAATGAGCTGTAACTACCATGTAATTATAGGAAGTAGTAGGCGATACCCATATATCCATGGTCAGAGAAACTCTCTTCTTATCAACACTAAACAGAATCTTCAAAGCAGTTTTCTCTTTCAAATACATCGCTCTACATGTCTTTCTAGAAAACGTCTTGTACATCGGTAATACACTGAAGCAGAAATGCTTCCATCCTTCTGATTCAGCAAATGAAAATGGCAACTCATTCACAACAATCAATTCATTGGTTGATCTCCTAAAAGTTTCCTTATTATACCTAAGGGCTTTCATATTCCCGCTACTATCACCACTCAACACCGTTTGATTACCACTTTCAAGAAAACTCTTGTATGACTTGCATCTAGCTATGTGACTAATCATTCGACTAGTTCCAACACTTTTTGAGTTACAACTCATCTCTAAACCACAATAACGACAATTACTTTTCGCCTTGTTATTTTCAACACTACAAGAAAACACCCCCATTTGCAAGGGCGATTTTCGTCGCAAATTCGTCGCAAATGGCTATTTGCGACGAATTTGCGACGAAAATCGCCCTTGCAAATGGGGATGTTTTCTTGTAGTGTTTTCGTTTGTCGCAACAAGCGCGTCGCAAACCCAAAATCATCGCTATATTTGCGACGATTTTGCGACTTCAATATTTGCGACAGTATGGCGACATATACTATTCACAACAGATTTGCGACGAAATTGCATCGGTTTTACGTGGTAAACGTTTGCGTCGACTTAGTGGTTTTTTTGCGTCGAACATTTTTGCGACGGAATTGCGGCGGCTATTTTTTGCAACAGAATTGCAACTTCTTTTTTGCGTCGGTTTTGCGTCAAATAGTTTTGCGACGGAATTGCGGCTTCTATTTGCGACGGTATTGCGACTTGTTTTTTGCGATATATTTGCGTCAAACATTTTTGCGACGTAATTGCGGTTGTTATTTGCGACGGTTTTGCGAGGATTTTCGATGTGATTTATTAAAAAAAAAAAAAAAATTTATAATTTTTTTAAAAAAATTCGAAAATATTTTAAATTTAATAAAACATAAAATAAAGTTTAACATAAAAATTAAAATACATAAATCTCAAACCGAAAACAAATCTAATCGAGCGGATCCCTGGTCGATGTGCCTCCTTCGTCGCCTTGTCTCTTAGTCATAATCTCGGCAATGACGTGGGTCGTCTTTGCTAACTCCGCGAACATATCATCATAGACGGTCACGGTCCTCTCTAACTTTTTCTCCATTTCGCCGAGCCGTTGTTTTGTTTCCTGGAGCTCCTTGGCTATTTGCGGATCAGAAGCATATCTCGAAACAGGACAAAACGGCACTCTCTGATCATCCGTCCGGATAGATCCTGTAAATGCCATCTTTCCCTTACGGGTTCGAGGAGCCATCTACAAAATAAAATTAAAAGTTTACAATTTTACATAAATAATAATAATATAATTTTATTTTTAAAAATGTTAATAGTATAATAAATATTTAAAATTGTGAATAAAATTTTAAAAAGAAATTAAGTTTTTACCTGTGATGCGACACGGTTGATCGCCAACGGTGTCAACTGAGTAGGTTGCCCATCGGGAGTAAGCTGGGATGAGATTTCTTCGACTCGGTCAATGACATCGTCGTGGAGCTTGTGGACACGTTCATCAACCCATGTCCCGTCCGGCCTGCGGTGGGTCTTCTCCCAAACCCCTGGTATCGTTGCGGGAGCTTCTCTTTCCACGGCCTGAAAATGAAAACATATTAGAAGTTGAGATTTTTGTGACCGTAAAAATTGAAAGTTAAAAAATTAATAACTTACAATGTCAACAGCATGCTGAGCATAAGAAATCTGTCCTGAACAGTGTTTTCCCGGCTGGTCACTACCGCCAACCTTCATCAATCGAGCAGACGAGCACTGGGCAGACTTCTCCTGAAATGTCTCCAACTCCCATAAGGCGACAAGGCCTGCCCAAATGGTGGGATCGAAGAAAGATGGCATACATACCTTCGGATCCGGATTCTTTTGCAACTTCTTCTTCCACCGTCCTATTTGGTCGTTGAGACGGTTCTTCGCTTTCTCCTCAAACTCCTCACGAACTAAACCATTAATCGGGGGGTCCCAATAGTATTTTTGCTGCAAATTGTCATAAATAAGAACATAAGTTAGAAAAATACACTACAAGAAAATAACCCATAAGTGACTGCGCTTTGTGACTGCAAATCAGTCACTAATATTTGCGACTAACTTGAGATACCTTTGCGACAGATTTGCGACTCATGAAATATTAGTCGCAAATTCGTCGCAAATTTGCGACTAATATTTCTAGTCGTAAAGGCGTCGCCAATTAGTGACTGATTTGAGACAAATGTGGGAAGGTTTCAGTATAGTCACATATCAGTCACTAATTAGTGACTGATTTAAACCAAAAACGGTCGTCACAAATTTGTGACACATTGGTTACAAACATATCATTCACATATTAGCGATGCCGCTTGGGGAGTCACTGATTTTTGACTGATTTGTGACGTTCAAATATAGTTCCAGTTTTGAAACCTCAAAACCCTCTACTGTCACTAGTTAGTGGTAAATTTGTGACGATTTTGTGACACGTGTTTAGGGTTTAGAGTTTCTTAACACAACGTTAGAAATTCGTCACAAATTTACTACTGATTAGTGACTATCCAGGGTTTTAAGGTTTGAAAATTGGAACCATATAAGAACGTCACAAATCAGTCGCAAATTTACCACTATTTTGCCTCATATATAAGACGCCTACCTACCCTTGTGACTAATTTGTGACACTTTTCCCACTGCCTCTAACTTTTCTAAACTTCAAAAAGCTAAAATGTATGGCTCTATGATTCATAATTGTATTTAGAGTTTACTAAATTCAATGCAAAGTATAAATATGTGTTAATACTGAATTACTCAAACACAATTGCAAATTTTCAATGACACAACATTTTAGTCCATTAATCTTAAAGTTACATATGAGTCTACATATAAGTATAATATGATATTTGGTGTCAATAAAGTTTTAACCCAAAATAGTTCTGCAAGTGCACAGACAATCGCAGTAGTATAAAGGGTATCGAATCCACAGAGACCAAAGTTACACTATGAAATTATAGATTTTAAATTAAAGCTAAGACAAAATAAGGGTTTTTGATTGTAATGAAACAATGAGCGAAGTAGCAAATTAAACGATATGAAATTCAATTAAAACAAGCACTAGATCAAGGTCATTCGCCGGTGATTTCGGACTAAGGACTGAGCTACTATTCAGGAACTAATGCAATTCGGTCTAGAACTTAAACATAAAGATAATATTGCCCCACTTTCGTGATGCATCAGTATCTTTGTCTAACAACCTAAATGCCTAAACTGTCGTTTGAATTCAGAGATGTTGACAAACATTATTGAAAAGGTTCAATTTGTTCACAATTGATGGCAACAATCAACTGTCGTTGGTTGCACACCAATTGCTCATCAGTGGTTTATCTAGCAACCTAGAGCACTGTCGTGAATAAGTTAAACTTGAAATCATAGACTAGGCGGCCACGCTAGCCTAGGCATTACGAATCCCAATTGATGAAGACATATAATAATCTACCCTATTTGGATCAATCACTAATCAATCCTAAATCACCATTAAAATCCCCTAATCTAGCTATGAGACTACTCGACCATGGAGAACAAAAACGCAGCAATCAAATAAGAAGAATTCATCATGATAAAATAAAGAGATAAGGGTTTAAGAATTCTTCTCAATAGAAAGTTGTGGATGATCCTCCAAATCTTATAAGAAAAATCCAAGGAATAAAAAACACTTGAAGGATCTCAAGAACTTGGAAAAAAATGAGTCTCAGCCTCTCAAAAACGTGAAATTGAAAAATATCAGAATAGAACTTTTTTTTAGGAAAGTGGCTGCCTCTAATTTATAGTAAAAATTAGGGCAACTTGGTTCTGGGTGACCGACCGGTCGGTCTGGTTCCGGATCGGTCGGTCCGTCTTCCAGCAGCTACGGTCTTCGGGTCTTCGAGTGTCGGGACCTGTCGGTCTTCTCATCCGGACCGGTCGGTCCGAATTCCAGGGGGCTTCGGCTTCGGGACTTCGGGTGTGGACCGGTCGGTCCTGTGGTTGGATCGACCGGTCCAGTTCCCAAGGAGCTTCAAATCTTTGAGTCCTCGGGCGAGCAGGTGCTCGCTCCAAACCGAGCAGGTGCTCGGTTATGAAAAACGCCATCTATTCTCCAGATTCATCCCGTTTGCTCCAATGAACTCCCGTAACTCCAATCCATGCTCCAAAGCATCTTTTATACCTAGAATGACTCAAAAGAGAAAGAAAGACTCGATAAAAACCTACCAAAAAAGGTTAGAATGCTCCAAAAACGCATTATATCAATATTCAAAATTTGATGTTTTATCTAAATTAGATTTGTTAGGACTAGTGTAATTGATATATCCATCAATTTAGGGTATAGGCTACAGGGTAAGCGTATAAGTCAATATTTAGGGGTCTAATTGTTTAGGGTTTAGGATTTTGATTTGTGACTATCCAAAGTTGTGGCAAAGTAGTCACAAATATACCACTACTTTGCGACACATTTGCGACGCAAAAGTAAATCTACGACTGATTAGTGACTATTTTGCCACTCCATTTTGCATTACTACACACTAAACCCCAAAATGTATGCTTTTATGATTCATAATTATATTTAGCTTGTACTAAAGTCAATGACAAAGTAGTCAATATGTGGTTCTAGTGAGTAAATCAATTTCCAAAAAAAAATATTTATGTGAGAACAACATTAATGTACTTTAGATTATAAACACTAGAAGTTTTAAACTAAGATTATGTAAAGTTGATGTTTTTGTAAATTAGCTTTGTTAGTGGTATTATAGTGGTTATATTAGTTTATTTAAGGTATATGATTTAGAGAAAGGCTAGAAAAACAAATATTAAGTCTAAATGTTTAGGGTTTAGGGATTTGATTTGTGACTAACTTAAAATCGTCACAAATTAGTCACAAAATAGTAACTCTTTTGAGATTAATATTTGGGCTTTCAGGTCAAATAATTTGGGATTTTTAGCGGGAATATATCCCTCCAAAATTTTTTGTTTCGACTAAGTTGTAAAAATTAGATCTGATTCTCAAATCCATTCACAAACCCTGGATCACTCTAGATCTATTCCCAATTTTATTTCTTTCTAAATCTCATCTGATTCAATTAATCTAATATGTTCATCTCTCGGTCTCTCGTTCTTTCTACCCAGGCTCAGTTACGAGATGAAGAATCTCATGAAGACGACGAAGTGATAGAAGAAGCTGCGGCAAAAACTCCTAGTCTTAAAGAACAAAGGCATCTATTGGCGGAGGACTCTGTTTTGGATCTCAGTCGCAGATCCTTCACTGTCGTCACCGTCCCTTAAAATCTCTCTCTTTTTTTCTTCTCGATTCTGGGAAATTTTGAGATTCAGTTTTTAGTATTAGGGTTTATGTTGAATTTTTGTTTCGTTAGGTACCCATGTGTTACTGGAACCTCAATTGTTGCAATCAAGTACAAAGATGGGGTTTTAATGGCTTCTGATATGGGAGGTATGTTTCTTTAATTGTTGCGTTTCATTGTCATTAGCTCTTATAATTCCTTGCTGATTTTTGTTAAGTAATTGGATTTAGTCTTGGATTGATGTATGCTTGTTAATAATTTTCACAACTGGTTGCATTGTATAATTCTGGTTATATACATAGAACATGAATAGCTTGATTGTTTTGCTGCGTTTGCTTTGCCTCTCTTGGTGTTTCTTTAGTTAAAGTTATTTCTTTTCGGTGAGAGATGATTGCATCGTAGTGAAATATATCATGTGTTCCAGCTTTGTAGTGATCAGCAATTCAGCATGAATCCTTGATGATATTCAGAAAATTTAATTTTGTTTCGTGAAATATATCATGTGTTAGTAGTAACACACATGCTCATGCGACTACATTCCTAAATTGTTAGTAATCAAATTGTCTTGAGTGCTAGTTTTGTGTGTACGATTCCTTGTTAGTTATGGTTAGTATCTTGCGAGATTTAGAAATGATAATGAAACCATGATGGAACATGAATTTGAGTGTGGACTATGAATTGAGGCTTCTTTGATTAATTTGAGTGTGCAAGTTTAAATTAACCAGAGAATAAAGCTGAAATTATTTGACTGATTCCAGCTTCTTTGGTTTCCCCATTGCCATCTATTGTTTATTAGGTCAAGAGATAACATATACATATCAGAATAAATTATATCATTGAGCCACTGCTTAAGCTCTATTCATTGAAATAGTTAATTTCTAAGAGTTTAACAATATGCAAGAACTATAATTTTGATGGATTATTTCTTACGTTTGAAAAGTATGATCCTGATTTCCTGGGAATTTTTGTCTCAGAGAAACGATGATATTGTGGTTTCAACTCACTCTCATACGTTTCCGAATCTACACTAGGCTGCTCAAGTTACTTCTTTCTAAGTATTTATGTTGTTTGCTGGGATATGTTAGTGTGACTTCTCGAATACTAGACGATTTTTAGCAAATATTAAATTTGTTCTCTTGTCTTTTGTTTCTTGTTATGCTCGCCTCTTAATTTGACTTACAGTTCTTCTTAGTGTGAGATGACAGGGTTGTAGTAGATGTTGGAGATGGGGCAACTCATGTTGTACCTGTTGCAGAAGGTTATGTTTTTTGGAGCTGTATCAAGTCGATTCCAATTGCTGGAAAAGATGTCACCCTCTTTATCCAACAACTCATGCGGGTATGAACTAGTTTATTTTTGGAGTCTGTGGCATTTTGAGGTACTTACTTGGTTACATGATTAAAATCGAAGTTCTGCGTTGTATGGTAGCTCATTGTCTTGTTTATTTGTGTTAGATGCTCGTATACTTATAGAGGGTGTTTACTGGTTCACGTTTATCGGCGGTTTTGGGACCAGAACTGAGTCTTACTTTTGGGACCAGA